>JAHREE010000220.1:964409-1127674 GCA_033628505.1 Tringa tobata
AGCAACGGCGAGGAGCAGGAGTTCGCTGGCCGGGGGAGATGCTGTAGCTGTTCCTGCTGCTGGGGCTCGGGCTTGGCGCCGGCTGCCCGCCCTGAGGAGACCGCGGTGGGCGGCAGCCCCGGGCTCCCAGGGGCTAAACGACGAGCAAGAGCCGGCCCTGGCGGAGGCTGACGTTTGTAGGTAAAGAGCGATCTTGGAAACTTTGTGGGGAGACTTTGGGGCGCTAGCGGGTGGGGAACGGAGGAGGAGACAATGTCCGGTCGTGTAAGGGGCTATTTTGCAGCTGTCGTGTCTCTTAAGTCCAGCACATTTGAATTGTCTTTAAGCTGGTTTGAGAAATGAAGTTTTGCACTAGGCAGAAAATACCTACTTGGAGGTTACCTTTAGTGGCTTGGCCTGGCCTGGCCAGGCAAGTTGTGCTTTTACCAGTTGGTTAGTCAGAAGAGGATCCTGTATCCTTGGAGTGAGGAGTGGGCCACTGAGAGCTCCCCCTGTATTTGTGATTTGATGAGAAAAGCATGTTCTTGACTGTCCTTACAGGGGCTGTCCACTTTATTGCTGGAAAGCAATTGAAAAAGATAGCATTCAGAAAGGAATGGAAAGGAGTGCTAAAAGGTATTGCCTTGTATTCATGTGAAGATTAGCACAGCCTCACTGACGTGAGGAGCTGTTCCTAAGCTCTCTGATGGATGAAGTATGAGTACAGGATTCGTCAGACAGGATTATCTGGAATAATGATGTTTGGCACTTTGGTGGCATTGGATGTCTTACTAGTACTGCACAAATAAAGGTGTTGCATAAGTTTTGTTGGGAAGGAAAGTTTTAATCAAATTATACTTAGATTATAGAACGTGCACAGACTTTCTTATTGGCATTTAGCACTGGTTACTGGGTTGAAACTCACATGATCGTTGCAGGTAGCAAAACTGATAAGCTATAAAAAGTGTTTCTTTTATAAATTCTGCATCACTGACTTAGTATTGAGGCTACCTGGTCTCATGCTGAAACTGACGGCAGTTGTGGTTCATGTGATGTGGTCACAAGTCTACTCAAAGCTAAACCAGTATCATAACCTTTGTTATTTGGCATGAGCTATCAAGCAACCATTGGCTCTTAGTGACTTTCAGTGGCAACTTTTTGGATTTTTATGTAACGCAACGTAGTGTTTCAGAAGGATGAGAGTGTACGCAGACCTTATCAGAGGTTTGTAGAACTGCGTAGCCAGCATGCTCCCTTTCTTTTCCCATGTTTGGAAGGAACACTTGGCATAGTCCAGAAAAAAGTTCTTATCAATCTGCTGATGCCTTATATTGACTGTCATCCTCTACAGTCAGGTGGCATAGGAAGTTTTGGCTACTCATTACAAACCTGTATGGCTGGAAACCTTGTGGTTTTCTCACTTGCTTTTCCATAGTTCTTTAATGTCTTCATTTTCTACTCATACCCCTCAATACTGTAGCCTTATTAAAGGACATTATGAATTTTAAACCATGCAGGAAGGATTGTATTTTAGTTGTGATTTTGTATTATTATGCTTTTAATATTTTATGTGTTGAGTGTTAAAAAATGTTAAGATAATGTCCTACTGGAGAGTAGGATACATGGCCTAGGATATCCATCTTGTTCTAGAAAATAGACTATAGTGCTCACTGTTGACCCAAAGTAGTCAAGGAGGGTAATGTAAATTTTCTTAGTGTTTTCATTAAAAGAAGCTCGCTCTTCATCAAATAGCACTTTTTTTCTTTTTTCTTTAGCTTACCTGCTGAGATTTGAGTTCTGAGTTCTGTTTCTCTTAGAAATACATAGAGTATTCGTTGCAAGTCGGGGGGGGGGGGAGGGAGAAAGAATGCCATACTTGTCTTGGGAAATAAATGAAGTTGAATTTATATTTATTATAAGCAGAAAAGTATTTTCTGACAGCATTTTGAAATTTTAACATTTTTAATTTAATCTGACTGCTTTTGCAAAATCTCCCTGAATCTTTAATTTGTTTGGGTTTCAGTTGAGTTGCCAGCAAGTCAGTTTAATGAAACCACTACTTATTTTTATAGATATGTATGCTTGTTTTTGCTAATTTTTAAACTGGCCTTTTAAAGCATATAAAAGTAAAATCTCTGCCTTGTGTGTGTGTGTGTGCACCTCAAAAAGGGTAATTAACAGTGTCCACATGAAGACTTCGATGTTTGTGAGAATGCTCTTTATGAGTGTTTTCCTTTATAACAGATAATTAAAATAGCACAAGGCTTTCACTGTAGTGGTCTTAGTTGAGTGCTTTTGAATTTTTCTAGTATGGAGGAAAAAGATCAGAATGATACAGTGATACACCAGTCATATACCCTAGTTAGCTAGATGTCAGTGTAGTCCTGCTGTAAAACTAGGTGTTGTATTAAAAGCCTCAGTCATTTAAAAATAATTTTAGCCCAAGTGAATGACTTTTTTTCTGAAGAAGCGTAAAGAAATACTAAAAAGCATTATATTATATTATATCAATATAAAATTAGAATTGATATTTACTAGCTTGGGGAAATTTTGTTGACTTGTATTTTTTGTTTGTTTGCTTTTTAAGAAGGAATGTCAGCAGCATTGTATTCATGAAGAGCCACTTGTTATCATCAATGCGCACATGAGATGGAAGGTAACAGATTCTGGAAAAAACCTTCTGTTTCAACCTCGCAAGATGCTTCATGAAGTGGTGAGTACATATGTGGACTGAGAGCTATCTTGGTATTGCTTTGAACAACTAGAGAATGAAAAACATTTGAGTAGAATTTCTGTAAAGAGTGACTAATGTGTAGTCAACTGACAAGAAAAGAAATCTGAGCAAGTAGTGCAAACAAATAGTTGATAAATGGAAAGTAGTATTGCACTGAGGAGAACAAAGTAACATTTCCTTATGTTCCAGTATTTATTGCTGTGTTAGATTTCTATGCAAAAGTTGAATGAAGGTGTTACCCAGTAGAATTCTGAATTCTTAATATTTTAGAAGCAGAGTGCTTAGCATTTTACAGGACCAGGTCTGTAAAATTAGACATTGAACAACATTTAATGAAGTAGAATGGTGAATATTCACTGAATGAAAAAGTACTTATCTGGTAAGGTTAGGCTCTAAATTATCACTATCCTCAAAATAAAACTAAAATCTCTCAGTCTTAACGAGTGTGATATTTGGCATGTTTTAAAAACATTAAATTAATATGCGCAGATTGTTGTGTGACCAGATTGCATGTGGCATTGAGATGTTGCCAAATCTGATTCCACTTCCTCATACCAGTTATCATAGTTTCTGCTTATGAAACGATATTTATTTATAAGTGCATTGCATGTGTCTCTTAAGTGTCTAGGAAGTATAATTTCTGTGTCCAGTGAAGGACTTCTGGTGCACAGATTAATACGCATTCTAAAATTTCATGTACAATTCATTGGTATTGTAATCCTGATTGAGGCTTGAGTTGTTACATGACTGGTTTGTGTGGTTGTTTGCTGCCTTTTAAAATGCTGTAAGCATAAGCTGTAGAAATTTTTTTTTACTTTGGAAGTTGATAGATGAGAACTACCAAACAGGCATAGTTTGTTCTGTGGTACAATATTAATCTAAATTTATTTTTTTTAAGTTCGTGTTGTATCATGCATGTGGAAACACTAACAGATAGTATATCAGCATTTCTAGACAGGGATATGTAACTTGCCAAGTGCTTGCAAATCTGTCATGTTTTTTAAAAAAATTTATAAAATAAGAGATTATTGACTTAATCTTTCCAAATGGTAAGAGAAACTTGTTCATAAGTTTGTCTGCCTTGGGGAACTGAGTACTTAGCACCTACTGAAGTTGTGAGATTCTTTGGCATTTGATTCCAGCAGGTAGCTGAAATAAATGTGAAAGTGAGTTGGTCCATATTTTTGTATTTCATGTTTTTGTATTGTATTAGTCCAATTTCAGTTTGTTGATAAGTATGTAAAAGAAAACCAGAGCTGCTGTTCGATGTGCAAATTAATCGCTGGTCGAGTAACTTCTTACTCATCCGTGAGTGTATAATATCCTGGAGCTGCTAGCATTTATTTTTGTGAGTAGTTTAGAGTTTGATGTATTTTGCATGGAAAAACGATACCACAATCTTTCCTAATGTTATTTAGATTTAACAAAAACATGGATCACTTGAAACTATTCTACAACCTATGATTAAGGTCTGGAGGCAGGGCTTACAGTCTTGTGATATGTATCCATGCACCCAGCACAGTTAGGCTGTCTAAGTTCTATTATCTGCATAGAGGCTTGTATTGCCATTCAGTTTTTTTTACACAAATAAGAGTGCCGCATGCCTGTTTTGTTTTGTTTTAAATAAGTTGTTACTGGAAATGATTGCTGTAACAATTGACAGAAGAAAACAGTGCATTTAAACCAAAATGTGAATGTTCAGATGGTAAGAACTTCTGTCTATTTGCAAAATCTATTTGAAAGTGAAGACTTGAATTACTTTTGACATTTCCTAGCCTTCTGTTAGTGTTTCTGCTCCAGCAAGAATGTTATAAAGTACATGGAATTGGAGTCATGGTGGAGGGACATAGTAAACAGAACTAAATCTTCTCACATCTTTATTCAACATGTATGGAAAGTGTTCCCTGGAGAAGGAAAGCTGAAAAATATAATGCGGAACCATTTGGATTTGGGGATGAGGAAGAGGGAGAAGGTGGGTCTATCAAGAGACTGCTTTGGAATCTCCTGGATTTATTAGCAGGCAGTGCTTGATGGCATTCTTTACAATAGGGCTGATGAATGCACCATTACAGCAGTCAATGAGTTCACCCACTCTTATATTAGAATAAAATAAAATTAATTGCCTGCAGGGTGTAGTGAGTATTGTTGGCTTGTTGGCAATTTGAAGGGGAAGATTACAAGAACTTTGCATTGCTAGCATTAAAATTATGTTTCTAATGGAAGCTAGAACTAGATTCTCTATGAAGGTTAGGAGTGCTAAGAATAAGTTTTAAAACTAGCCAGTGCAGGTATGCACAGAATATTGGATGCTGAGATTTACTCAGCAAAGTTGAAAATGCTTACGTGTGGTTTTTCAAATCTTTTTTTTCTTAGTCTGTAAGTAAACATACAGTTTGTAGTAAGTGTGTTGCATTGTGAGGGGGTTTTGAGTGGTTTTTTTGTCAGTGTAAGATGCTATAAGGATGCAGCTTCACTGTTAGAGAGCTCTGTAAGCAGGAGAATGTTCTGTGGTGGTTGTTTCTTACCAGTTGATTGTTGGAAATTTTGCTCTGTGAGCGTAAGGTAGACCTACATAGTTATGCTGTATATATGTGAAATTTAAAAATGGTCTAATATGTTTATTCATATTCCACATAGTTTCCCACAGACAAGAGCACATAAGAAATTTAAACTGATTTTTTATCTCTGGAATGAATTGTATATATATATGTATAAAAAAAAATACATAATTTATTTGTTCTTATCCACTTCAGGAGACAAGACTACTGTGTGCATTTAAGCAGGTCAGTCTGATTAGAAGTAAAGCAGGTAGCAGCTTTAGTATACATGTAATTAAGAGACAAGCAGCACAGGATACTGCTTCTGAAAAAAGCAGCAGCTGTACGTTTTGTGTACTGTGCTTCCATAGAGATATAACTGTACATAAATAGGCCAATATTTTCAAACAGCTGCCACTTCTTCAACTTAAATGTATGGTTTGGGCAGCTGATTTTCAGCATCCTGAGCTACCATAATTGTTACCAAAGTTACGAGGAGTTGCATTTTCTCAAGATTATAAACCCTGTGGAAATGTTATAGTGGTTATCCTTTCAGAATATGTTCAGTTTGCAGCTATCATTCATTTTATTCTCTTCTATGTGGCGTGTGTGTGTATATATATATATGAATGAACACATAAGTATGGAAAAAAAAGACTAGGATGTGCCATCTCTATGTTGTTCCTGGTAGCCCCGCAAGTACGAGGTTTACAGCAAGAGGTGTGGTTGCACAGCATGGCCTGATCTGATCTAGCAACTGTTATTAAAGATCAGTCAGGCTCCCTCTTCATGCTTCTTTTCCTTTGCTGCCATCCCTTGTGTTTCTAGCTTTCCTTTTTTGCTACCCCTTGGTGAGTCTGTTCAGCTCTCTCTAGCTATGTTTTTCAAGTGTTAGGTTTCTACCAGCTTAATTAGCTGAGTTATTTCACTGAGGCTGTGTCTGGACTAGGGAATAAAATATGCCAGGGACTGTTCTCTGGGCTCAGCACAAAGTGGCAAGATTGTACACACCTAGGAGTCTTCCTCCTGAAACAGCACGGTTGCATCCAGGCTACCAGTGGAGAGCAGCCTGCTGCTCGGCGTTTGCTGTCCCCTTAACTGTGCCTGTGCGTTTGTCTGGGAGAGTGCCAAGTTGCTATGGGCCAAAATGGTGTCAGAGAGGATGCTAACAGCATGGCTCAAGCCTGTGCTCTGGCTCTGTTTTATTTACTATTATAGATGTGGCCAGAGAGGTCAGACGAGTGCGAGAGCCAGCATGGGCGGGATGGAGCTGTGTGGCTGGAAACCAAGAAGGGAGAGAGAAGGTGCAGGGCTGACAATGTCAGGGAGTTATGGAAGGGATATCCTTTTGATGTCAAGGAGCTATTAGAATACTTAAGCTGGCTTGTCTAACTATACCCTTAACATAACTTTTTTTTTGCAACCAGCAACTTCACTTTGGGTCTGCAGAGGGCTGTGAGTTCTGTGTCCCTATAAATGCTTTTTGAAAGTCTGATTCAGACAGCTAAAATGCATTACAGAGTGAATTAAAACTGGTATATGAAGGTACGTATATGACTTTTTAGACAGGTTTTCTTATCCTGTCTGTTTCATTGGACTGTTGTTTTTCTTCCACCTCTCAGGTGCTTCCTTAGTTAAAAGAAATGGGGAGGAGAAGTGGGGATGGCAGGCAGGCAACAATGGCAATACTCTAGTTAATATAGGGCTGTTAACCTGGTAAGTAGACGCCCTTCATGTCATACAAAGGATGAGCAGCGAGCTTAGATGTCAGGAAAATAATTGGTTCCATTCTGACATTTTTTGATCCTGCAGGAGTGTGAGGCTTGTGATCTCTATACTGTAGCGAGTGACCTGATTTAGAACTGTGAAGTCATGTGTCCCAAGTATATCCTCTATCTGACGTGTCAGGAGCCTGGAAGTACAAGTACTTGATGTCTGTTTGCCAAAAAATGTAGATTCATTGCATTCATACCTGTTGCCAAGATTCCTGTCAGCAATGCTAATTCAATGTGTTTTTTGTGTTTGTGTGATACATTTATCACAAAGAAAGACTTTTTAAGCTAAGAATTTTTAAATTACCAGAACAAAACTGAAGGCCTTTTTCTTAAGAAAAAAACCCGCCAACAACAAAAAGTGAAAGAATTTTGTTTCTCATTCCATTCTGGATACACTGAGTTGTGGCATGCTATTAAATCAAAGTTGGTTTATTTTTAGCAGTTTTTATTTATTTATTTAAATGTAATAGCTGAGCAACAAGAACTAGTAAAAATACTTCGAAGGAATTAGTAAAATTGTAGTACACTGAAGAATAAGTAAAGTACACAACTACAGGTGCTATTTATAGAAGACATAAGATTTTGTTTACCGGTAGAAGAGTACGAAAGCTAGCCCATTGGGATTATTCAATTAATTTTCACAAAGACATTTGCATGCAGAAGGGGCCTAAATCTGCGATATCATGTCTGAGGGTAATTTTATTTTTATAGGATATAAGTCCTTCCGTTAGGCTGAATTTAGGTTATCAAATATGTCATGTTATTATGTCTGGGCAAGGAAATAAACTTTATCAGTGAAATAAAAGCACCGAAAATACACAGTGGTGGTGTTCCCTGCTAAGAAGGCGATTTCAGGCTTCTTGAATTTCTTCCAGAAACAGATGTAAATTCCACTGTAGCTTTTAAAATAGTGAATAATCATGGTCTGTTATGTTTGGTGATGAATCATGCAAGGGTTTGCAGATGGTGAGAAGACTGCAGCTGTGCAGATGCTGGAGGGGCAGAGATAGAAGACTAGAGGACCCGGGGGGATGAAGGAGGTGATTTGAGGATGGGTTGGTATGGCTTATGAAAGAGA
Source organism: Tringa tobata (assembly GCA_033628505.1). NCBI lineage: Eukaryota > Metazoa > Chordata > Aves > Charadriiformes > Scolopacidae > Tringa > Tringa tobata. The sequence goes on from JAHREE010000220.1 coordinate 972,513, forward strand.
GGGGTGAGACAGCTGAAAGAGTATTGAAGCTGAGTGTGCCAGGGTAAAGCCGAAGCTGAAACCTGAGATTTGGGGATGGGGAGCGTGCTGGAGACTGAAAAGGAGGTATACTTGAGGCAGAAAGATTGTTGTTGTTGTTGTTGATCTTTGAAGCAAAGGTTGCAGCATCAGCTGCCAAAATAATTGGACTTTTGTCCCAAGCCAAAACGAGAAGGAGACTGAGCTTAGGATGTGGAAGTTTAAGCTGTATATGAAAAGAGAAAACTAAGAGGCATCATGTTCCTTTTAAACGAATGCTGGTCATAATTGGAGAGCTATTGTAGTAACAGATACAGATGCAAAGTTGGGTTTTGGGTTTGTTTTTTTTTTTGATTCTTCTGAGCAGAACCTGTGTAATGAGACTGGGGTGGCAAAATCTGGGAGTTTACCAGGTAGAGATGTTGTTCCTGACTAGATGCCCTTCTGAAAAAGGGGGATTGCAGGGTAGGTTTGTGATTGAAGGGTAGGTTGAAGATTCAAGTGAAGCTTTTTGCAATCTTAAACCAGTATGCTAAAAAGCCCAAACCATCTTTAAACATTTTGCATTAAGTAATTTAAGATATCTGTTTCTTTTTTTTTCTTTCTCTCTTTTTAGATAAAAAGTATTGTTGCAAAACAATAGCTCTTTATTTGGGAAGAATGTTTCCATTAAGATGTCTGTAAGAACTACTATTTTTGCCCACAGGTCAGAAATCCTCAGCCAAAGTGAATATTTAACCACTATTTCAAGGACAGCCAATTATCTTTTCCTTAGTAAAGTATGTGATTAGGAGTCAACGTGAGGGACCCTGGAAAACTGTAGAATGCTCCAGATACTGACATAACTTCATGTACCCATTGTACTGTTTGTGTGTTCTACAAATAAATATAAAACAAATACTGAAAGCAAATTGGAAAAAAAAAAAGGGAGGGAGCAAAAGTCCAGATCTATCGTGGAAGTTATGCTCCAAAACTGCTACACTGAAAACCGTTTTCAGGATTGTTTTCTCATCTGCCTTAGTCTAGTCAGAGACTAGTCAGATATATGCAGTATGGTCTACTGTCCTCTCCCTCCACCCAACAACTTTGAACCTGCAAGTCTTGTCAAATCTGGCTAGTTGGTTGCAAAGGCATTAAAGTTCTGTAATGTTTATGAAAGTTGGTGACTGGAAAGAAGAAAGGAAAACACCTTATTGACCCTGCGGAGGAAATTATGCAATATGAATTCAACAATTATCTGTTCTGTTTGGCCTGTCAATTGCCAATCAGCAGAGGAGCCCGTTGCAACATGTAGCTCTGAACCAGCTACAGCATGTTTACTGTTTGCATAGTCAGTAGTTCAGGGACACTGTGTGGGGAGGGGGAACTGTAATGGCAGTGGGAAGGGAAAAGAGCGGGGAGACAGGATAGGACAACGTGGGGTGACAATAGTATGAAAATTTTTACTGTCACGAGTTAATGCTCTCAAGTTTTTATCTTGTATATAATCCTGTGAGTTTAAACAACAATTTCAAATACTTTGTTACTAGTCAACAAACTCAAAACTACTTGGTATCTGTAAAATATTAGATTATGTGGCAGAATAATAATATATTATAATTATTATTATTTTATATAGTACATGGCCTTGAGTTAGGTTGTATTCAGTAGAAACATTTATGTCATAGGAATGTTCTTTTGCTCTTCTGTCAAAGAGTAAGCAAGGTTGAAATCATACAGGAATAGTAAATATGCTCACAGAACAAAAGACTTGTTCATTATTTCTTAACCTTCATTTTAATATAAATTTGAGCTTAAGGCAGGTATTTCTACTTATAACACAGCAGGAATTCAAAGTTCTCAAGAGTAAGTAATTTCCAGTCCTGCCAATAAGGAATTACCGACAATGTATACCAATTGCTATCACACGTAAAGGTCTGCTGATATAAAACAAAAGTGATTCTTATATCCTAGTTAATAAAGACACATTTTAAGGTATCCATGCATATACATGAACCCTAAAGATTGGTGAAATATTAGCAAAGTTTTAGAAAGCGCACCGAAGTCTTTGACTCTGTAAGTGGCAATTGATTTTTATTTCTTTTTATAAACATAGTATGTCTAAAATTTCACATTTGTTAGAGTTACTAGACAGCTCTGCTTGTAAAAGTTATCATGTCTTCCTGGATAGAAGTCATGTATGTTGTGGGGGTTTATGTTGTGGTTTTTTGGTTTTGTTTTTTTTTAATCAAGCACGTAAGCAAGTAAAACTTCTGAGTTACAGAGGTTTATGTAATAGCACAGTCAATATGTTTAACGGAAAATGGCCAAAAATTTTGCCTGGCACTGCCTCTGTATGTATTAGATTATAATTTTAATTGACAATTTTAGTTGCACAGATGTCTTTAATTTGTTGCTCTCTGAAGTTTATTTTTACCATATGTAGTGAAAATGTACTCTGCAGGAGACTTAGCAAGGGGCTTACATTTTATTTACTTCAAAAATTGGTTATATTGGAGATAATCATTTAGTCACCATACTAAAATGCAATTTGTATTTGCCTTTTACCCTCAGATATCTTTATCCTTCAACAAATGAAGTCTCTGTAGAATATCAGGGTATGGTTAGAAAATTGTTGAGAAGCCACTTTGCATAATCTAAGATGCCATAGTCACATGTGTAAGGAAACAATTGCAACATTCCAATTTAGATCCTTAAGACTAGTTTCCAGTGAGCAGCATGTTAGGACAGATGCGTGGGCTGCTTGTAAATGCTGTACATGTTGGAATCAACTTTGGCTTTGCCACTTAAACTTATTTTTATTAAAAAATGGATAGTGGTTTAGGACATCTAATATGTGCATGCAGTTCATAAAATATAGTTTTTGTGGGATTTTTGGTTTGTTTGTTTTTTAAAAAATTCTCTTAATTCTGGGCATACCATGCAACCAGATTTAGCCTTAATCTGAGCACTGATTTCTGAGGTCGAGTTATCCCTAACTATTAATCAATCCAAGATCTTAGCTTATATAATTAGCTTGTCAGACATTTGTACAGTATTGCAAAACTTAGAAAAAAAAGATGACTTCCAAATAAACAGGTAAGGAGGTTTGGGACACGTGGGGAAAGTTAGAGCAGTAATAAGAATATAGCAAATACTCAGATGACACATTTGTGTGAACGTGACCTTGGATCAAATAGCAAATACATAAATGTCATGTTTGTCCGAATGTGACCTTGCATTGGTTCAAATATCAATCATAAATCAAATTATAGCTTTTAAAGAAAACAGCCTCTTAAGTGATGCATCAAATCTTTGTTTCTTAGTTGTTGTGGTCTTCTCATACAAGTGTGCATCAAACACACGGAGCATGTGCGCTAAACACTGTATTCTTTTAGCTTCATCACCTACAAGATGTTGTCATGAATGATTTAGAATCTGTAAAAATTTGAAGCACAAAATTCTCTGGCTGCTATGATTAATGTGTGTAATCATTTGAATCTTGCTCAAGCATGGGATAGTTTGAGTGGAATATAACAGTGACAGATACTGACATTGAAACCCATTGGATAAAGAGCAAAACCTGGAAATTCTTTGGAGAGTGGAAAAGAAAAAGGTAGAGTGTGTTGCAAGCATAAATGTGTATGTATCAGTGAAGTGGGGTTTTTATTAGAAAGTGTGGGTAGCTGTAAGTAGTACTTGTGGAACTGTGTTTGAACTTGAAAGCGAGCACAAAGCAGAGAACTCAGAGTACCCTATAACATAGTGGCTATTAAGATGTTGCCATGGCTTTTTTTCTTGCAGGGAAAAAAAGTCCTATTCTTTTGAATCTTTTGTTAATAAAATATACTTGCTTCATTGGTCATACATCTGAAATACTGGATATTATTAACTCCAATCTGAATATTTGCTTTACATGCATTAATACCTAATGTAAGCAATTGAATAAACCTCCCTCATACCGTTGTCCAGGCTAATTTTTTTTAAGTCACGTTAATAATAGTATGCTTATTCTATAGATTAAGCTTGTAATCAATTCTTAACCATGTGTAAGATCTCATTGTTTATTATAAAAGTGGAAACAGAAACAGATAGAGAAAGAAAAAAAAAATTGCAAATTGCCAGTCTTTCAGGATTTCTAGGCATCTTGACAATAAAAGTTAAAGCAAGGCTAAAGACTTTAAAACAAATTTTTCCACTTATGACTTTGATTTATGTCAGGAATCATCTAGACATCAAACTGGATTATAAAGTAGTTTGAAAAACCAAACACACTCCAGAACCTCAAAAAATCCAACCCAACCAACAACAACAACAAAAAAAAACCAACAAAGAAAAGACTCCACCAAAAACACTTCTTGAAGAAAATAGTAAAATAAAGGAGAACATTATAGGTTACCAATAACCCTAATATAATATTATATAGTATGTTAACTGATATTTCTCTTGACTAATACTGAAGTCCCGACTAGCAAACTCTTAAAATAATTTAAAGGATTCAGCAGACATAGATTTAAAACAGACACTTGAACACTTTACCTTGACACATAGGTACTTCTGACTTGAGCTTCAGTTCAGCTTTCACTGGAATGAAATGCAGGTCTTCCTATTCCCGATTGCAGAAACCACCCAAGTATTCCCTTTTTGGATATGAAAACTCACGTTTAGAGGAGAAAAAAGCAAACAAAAAAGTTTCGATGTCATATTGGGATTCTGTGCAGACTTGAATCTATTTGAGCTTGATGTCATTCCAAGCAACACCCCAACCTCCACTCTTTACAGAAACGAGGTAGGAAAAACAGATTTTTCTTGATCAGCAGGACCTTGCTGCAAATTTCAGTAGTGTCACATCTGATATCCATCTATGTGGAAGAAAGCAAGCATGACTTCAGATAGATGTAAACTTGAGGTGATAGACCTGTAGGTCTTGTCTCTGGAGCCTAAAGGCAAAGGTTACAAAACCTTAATGTCCCATTGCTGATGAAGTCAAATCTGGCTCCCGTTGTTAAAGGGGTTAGCAATGGCTAATTTAAAGATGGGCTTCAGATCTCATTGTACTGATAACCTAGAACTATGATATTTACATCTTAAGTTGAGCTCTGTCTGCTAGCGGTTGACTAGTCTAATGTTGTGGGTCAAATCCAGTGAAATCTATTTTCTGGTCTGATATAAAGTTAGTGTAAAAGTCATGTATATAAATGTAAAGTGTTCTCAACTGAGTTCCTAGTTACCAATTTCTGGATGGGCTCGTTGAATTTAAATATTCTCATTAAAATACCATTTGATGCTAGGATGTTGTTTTATTCTTTACAAGCAGCTGAAGTCTTCCTTTGAACTAGATTTTACTCTCAGCTTGAGTGTCCAGCATTGGAATTGTTATTTTATTTATTGGAGTGTGTTGTTTCAACTCAGAGTAAATGCCTGTATCTTCCCTTTACTGGATTTCTGTGGGAGTTTTACTGCTGGAAGGATGCTGAATAACTGTGCATGATCTCCCGAGCCTCTATGACAGTTCCCTGGCCCTGTCAAAAGATGATACTACTTAATCTAATAGAGATGCTGTCTGATCTGTAAGAGCAGTTGTGAGCTCTCATCAGAGACTTACGAGGCATGGCTGCTTTACTTCAGGCAATGCCCGTGCCTGCTTTACAGGTCCAGTCTGTTGATACAGTCATTGGATTCTTCAGTGAGGCTTCAGGCTGCACATACACATGTATTTGTTGGCTGTGAAGCAGCACATGTATCCCTCTCCTGAACCAATTATTTCTGCTCCCTCCATTGAGCCAGCGCAAATATTTGTAAGGCTTTGCAGTGAACTGGATCAGGGAAGTGATCTGATCAAAAAGTACTGCTTTTTAAAGACCCATCACAGCTCTGGAAAGTCCATTATGTTCCACTCAACCCAAATGTGTAAGTGGAACATTAGGTGAGATGAATATCCCTCCTATGTCTGTTTGCTAAAAATTGATCTCTACTTTGTAATTTTTTTCTCCATTAGTAATTGCATCTGTTGTGTGAAAGTGAGAGGGTATGATATTTAGGATAAATAGTTTAATTACCTCCTGAATAGTTTTGTTATTAGTTACTTTTTATGCAGTAATCTTGGCACCCCCCCCAAGTTTTAGAACTATTTAGAGTATAATGAGTGTGTTACATAAATGAAAGAAAACATTGGAGGAAAATTAACATTAGAGTGAGTATATAATCGTGAAGGTATAGAAAGCAGCTGAATAGTTTTAAAGCAGAAATGTTGCATTTAAAAGGGGGATGAGTGGCCCTGTTCAGAGACATTTATCTTCCTTTAATATATTCTAGGCAATGAGATTCCACTTGAGAGAGTCAGGACCCATGAAGTGGCTTCCACCCTGTGCCACTGAATCTTGGAAAGAAGCTATAGGGAGATGCCAACAGAGATTGAAGCTGGCTCAGTAACTGCAAAGTAGTTGAATAGTGACTGTTAGTGATTATGTGATTGTTCTCTGTATTTTTTCAGTTTGGGCTTTTCCTCCCCTTCCTCCGCTGATTAGTTGCTTTTTGGCTGTCTTTTTCTATCTGACTCTGTGTAGGGTCTGCCCAAAATTTTTGTAGCTGAGCAGCATTAAGCAATCATTTCAATAAGTATTTTGGGGTTTTAGGTCTGTGTAGGTTGAGATATTGCTGCAAATGCTAAATATTTAACTGTGTCTTTGTATATGCTGCAGTTATAAGCAATTCAAAGTTCTCTTTCATAAAGAGATATGGTTGCATTTTGTCTAGCAATCCAAGATGACTTTGTATGTCTTGCCTTTAACTGAGTGTTTTTATAATCATACAGATTGAGGTTTTAGATTTTTGCCTGGGAGGGACATGATGTTAAACAGATGTTCGTAGAGCCTTAAATGTCTATTAATACAGATTCTGCATTATGGCTACTTTGCACTTGAATATTGCGCAAGGAATCTTTCATATTTAGTATGGCTACCTCCTCTTTGACAGCCCTTGTTTGTTTTCTCTACAAGTTTGTATCCTGATTTTTTTACTATGTTTCTTTTTTAACTATGTTTCTTTTTTAACTATGTTTCTTTTTTAACTATGTTTCTTTTTTAACTATGTTTCTTTTTTAACTATGTTTCTTTTTTAACTATGTTTTACTGTTGGTAATACTCTTCTTGCCACGTGACAGGTGTTGCTTATGTTAGTGTCCCCTTACGTAGGTTCTTACTTTTGAAAGTGGTTTCCACCAGGAAAAGAGTGGATTTGTACCACTGACTTATAAATTCCAGTTTATACTTTTATTAAGTCATATCCTTATTTTTTCAAAGTAAAAGTAACAGAACAACTCACAAAACAGTGATATCCAAAGAACTGAGACTTTTGTTAAACTAGTGGCAAACCCGCATCCCAAATATCACGGATATTGCATGATATAAGAGTTTCTGGCAACACCGTTATACCTTTCTATATAGCTGGAAAACATCCATTCTACATAAGCCACAAAATAATCTTAATTTTAAAATCTTTTATTACATTTTGTTTGACTGGTGCTGCAATATAGAAGAATCATGTATGCTCCTGACAGTCTGGTGGAGTACACCTAGTTGCAGACTACTTCTACTTAGTGTAACATATATAGGTAGTTGCTTATGTGATGCTGTTCACGCCTGACCTGTCATTAATCAGTACTGCTCCTGTGTGCATCTTCTTATTGCCGACTTACTTGTACAGCGTGTTAATTCATCTCTTTTAGTCCCATCTTTAAAAGTACTTGCTTATGGTGTTGGCTAATTACTTGTATGGAAAAGTTGATAAAAATTGTTAATTTTCAGTAAAAAAAATTTTGGATCATGTCTTTTAAAATCCAACAGGACAGAAAATCCTGGGACCAAAGATGCTTCTGCCTGGCTCAGTAAGTTCTGCTTGGGTTTGGTTGAGTAATATAAAACAACAAAATACTCTCATATTGTTTTTGACACTTTAAATATCAAACAGCAAAATATTTGCAGTGTTTTGAAGCTTTATCAACTCTTCCCATGTGAGATTAGAAGTGTGTTATTGCTGTATCTTCTGATGCAATTAGAGAAATGTGTTCAGAGTAAAACTCATCATGGTCCTCGCTTTCTGAAGCCAGTACACTTGCCTTTGTGGCCTGTATTCTTCCTTCAAGAAACTCTAGTGTTCCTCCAGTTCTGCAAGTACTTATGGATCAGAGAAAGAGGATTGTTTTTTTTTCCTTTTTTTGCTTCGGGAAAGAATGTTATTCCTTTTTGATCAACTAATAAATTTACATCTTTTTATCCCGCTGCAGACTAATATAGACCAGGTTGCCTTACAAGCTGTGTAATTCCACTTCTGTTTAATGCACTGCCCGTTTATAAGGGGCATGGTTTGGGGAAAGAAGAACATTGTGCAGCATATATGTACGTTCTACCATAAAAAAATAAGGTAGCATAATCAAGGTTTCATGACATAACTTTTAAGAACTTGACTTTGCATTTTTCAAATTTAGGATATTTTGATTTGTTTTAATGGCAAGGATGCTTGTAAGTTGTATATGATATCTTGGAGTGTAACTGTAGAGGGGAAAAAATACAAAGTTTTTCTGGGGGTTTTGGGGGGTGCGACTGGCAGTCTTGATGAAGACTGCATGCATAGTAAATTCTCTTTGTCTTAGGTTCTTTATACTTCATAAATTATAAAATGTTATTAGTATGTAAGGTTGCAAAGTATGAAAACTGAATTAAATATCACTGGATAGAGGAGAAAACATGCATCTGTTCTCAGATTGGGACTGGAGCTCATGTTTTAGGTGCCAAATTTTATTTTCAGTTCTTGTTATTTTCAGTTGGTTTTATTTGTTGAATTAGGATATTGGAAATACCCTGTAGCTTACATATTTCAGGCTTTTCCCATTCACATAAGTTTTCTAAAAGTATCTACTGCAGCCACTAGTTTTAAGGCTGCTGCATTTAGCCATAGGATTCTCAAAATGACCTAGAGGTAATGATTGTTTCAACTTTAACCTTGCATTTGCAAGCAAGCCCTTTACACGATCAATTTGTTTATGCAGTTAATCCAGACTTTGTTACTGCTTCTCAGAGACCTTTTCATGTCAGAGACCTGTTTCCTTACAGTGATTATCCCTAGTGTGGCAAGTATTAAATGTGGAAGGGTCAGGGGTTTAGTCCCACACCGTCCCTTTCCAACAATGAAGCAAATAACTGATCGCTGCATGATTAGATATTTTCCTTTGATAATCTGACTGTGATTTCTGTAAGACCTGTCTCAAGTTTATAGATTTATACTTATTGGGTGTTTGCAGTGTGGTGGTGGGAAAGGAGGACTTCTGAAAATAGATGTATTTCAGAGATAATAGGCTGTGAGAGAGCACCAGTAAAACTTCTTTATTCTTAAAACCATAATTTCATGAAATTGTGTTCTTACTTTTCTATTTCATACTCTCTTGTTTTCAGTTTACTTTGTGGGTGTTTGTATGTGGGTGTAGGAAAGCAGGGTATGGAGACTAAAATATTGTATGGGATACTGAGAAAATCCTCTGCCAATGTCTTTGTGGTATAGAATTTTTCTGAAGTGAAGAATAAGAAGAAATGTTGACTTAGACAGATGCTTGAGTGGAGTTACCACACTGCAGCTACCACATCTACTATTGTAACATGTAGAGCATTTTTGTAAAGCAAAGTACTGTCTGTGAATACTACTTGAACTTCATACTCATTACCCTTTTTATTTTAGAAGCTTTATTTTCAAAAAAGCAATGATCAATGCATATTAAGTTAAATCTGTGAATTAAAGCATAGACATGTGTAAACATGCAGAAAATACAGAGAAGATAGAAGGCAGTTTATTAACTTAAAGGTTTTCTGTGCATATGGAAACAATATTCATTATATCATTTTCAGTAATGATAATACTGGTATATTTTGACAATCTTCAGAAATGGTTATATAATGGCTATGCTTACTAAGGCAGCTAGTTAATCATTGACAAGAGCTGTAATGATTAAGCAGCTGTAATTTACTGGTAGTGTTTGAAAGTACAAAAGGGTATGCAGTTTAATAGTTAAAACAATAAGCAATTCGTTTATATTTCACTAGCTGTTAGGTTGTTCTTATATGTGTTCAGCTTTTAAAAAGACTGCTGAATTTTAAATATTTACTGTAATGTGGTAAAGCATGGTGCAATTTGGGCAATACCAGACATGCTGCTGAAAGAGCTGTTGCCATGTTCAGAGTTCAGCTATCAAGCCTTTCCTTTATTTTCCTGTCAAATGATACCTGTTTTGTTTCAAGGTAGGCTTCAGTGTTCACTTAATCTTTTAAAAATACTTGTGTTGGACGAAGAAGTCATACTTGGAGAGGTGAATCTGATTCAATAGGGAACTTGGAGTAATGTTGAGTACAAGGAGTATAGTGCCTCTTGGAAACTCGCCAGCTATCCTGGGGCCAGGATAGATATCTGCAGAGGAATATAATGTTTCTGGGCTGTGAACAACTGTTTTAGCCTGGGAGAACTTCATGAAGAGCACGGTGGAGGAGCGGTGCCGATCATATGCTGTGTCGATCCTTACTTCCTTTTTTGTTGATGGCTTCTTAGGGAGACACATTTGGTACTCTCCTTTGGATTGCTGGAGAACAGTTGTTCTTATTCTCAGCTATCAGTACAAAAACAACTTAGGTCAAGGTTTCTTTACTCTTTTCCTCACTACAAAATAGCTGTGTCATGGGAATAGCAATTTAATTTCATTTTAACAAATAAAATACTAAAGTGGTGTCTCATTTCTCAACTGGAGCATATTATCTTCCATTTTCATCAGGAATATCAGGTGCATAATGTAATGGTTTGGACTCTGTTGGACAACTAGCAGCAAACAGCAGTTAGTCCCAGGTATTACTGAGCAGGTTCATGCTGCCTCAGCAGGGAAATAGTACAAAGATTGAAACTACTGGCAGAGAATAACACATGATGTTAACCAGAAATGTTTGCAGTTGATTCTTTTCCTTCCTTTGTGAATGTAACATTTTGTAAATGCACGCTGCATCTGCAAAATGACTCTCTATCTTGAGTATTCAGGAGATTGGAAGTGTTGCTCTGAATAAATGCAGATGGTTTAGCAATAAAATCTTTGTCAGATAATCTGCAATAATTTGTGCCATTTTCTTCTGGTATGCAACCACACATTCCTAAAGCATTAGGCTAGTTACTTTATTTTTAAGTAGTGTTTTATTTAGAGTTCTCATTCGTATAATTTCTGATTATTTTTTTCCTTCAGTAACTATGGTCATGTATGTTACAGTATCAAATGGAGATATTTCTTAATATTTTTTCAGGTTACAAACTGGTAGGATTTATAAGAGAAATGAAGGTTGTTCTATGAGACAGGACAACTGTCAGGCTTTAAATGAAAGTGACAGTAGGAATTTATTTTACTAAACAGTTTCAGATTATGGAAATATTGTAGGGACTATAACTGATAGTAATTACTCCTCAGTCTTCTGTATGAAAGAAGTTATTTTGTTTCAGTGTTCCGGTATAATGTTCTGTTATGTTGTAAAATAATTAGGCATCACTATCAGTATTGCTTGGATGCTCTTAAAATGAAAGGTGCACCAGCATCTCAACTGATCCCTTCAGAAAGAAGTTGAGATGTGCATGAAAACTGTTGCATAGCTTAAAAATATTCTATTACAGTGCTGGCAGTCTGGCATGATGTCCTAATGAGTATTTAATATATCAAACTGGAAAACTTAATTTGAGCATTATTTTTAAATACAGGCAAACTGTGCATAGTGATAGATGTAATACATCCAAATAAAATCAATGGTAACATATCTGTCTGTAACTGGTGTTAGACATCATGGATAAATTCCCATTCTTAATCTCCTAGATATTCTTATTTACTATACTATGTGATATAGAAAATATTTTTCTTTTTTTAGTTAATGCTATCCTGTTTCAAAGAAATCGGGCAAATATGTCTTTACTAAGGGTCCTTGTAGTATGAGATGGCATGCTTGTAATGGTGACAGCGGCTGAGATTTTTCTTACTCAAGGGAGCATGGAATTTTATCTCATTTGGTTTGATATTTAGAGACCTGATTCTTATAATTTGTGATTCACTTCAGTCGTCAGCCTTAAGAATTGTATATCGTATTTGGCTTAGTTTTAATAGTAAAAATACAATGAACCTTCTGAAAACTTTTGTCATCTCAGTTAAGCTGGACAGATCCTGAAATCTTCAGTGTTTACTTTCATAAAGAACTCCAGTTAAGTGTGTGAACTGAGTAAAATGAGTAGAAGCTCTGGATTTTACTGTGTGTTCGTGCCTGCTACCCCTTTACTTCTGTCCTTCCAGGTAGATGGTAAGCTATTAAACTGGGGAAAAAATCTGTATCTTTGCTCTGCAATGCTATTTGGGTTGGAAAAAAGTGTGCCACAAACTAAATACTATAATAGTATTATTTTCATGAATTGCAGGAAGACTTATCTAAGTAGACACTGTTTAAGTAAACTCTTTTTTTTTTTTACCCTTGACATATTTTCTTACAAAAAAAACCCCAAACAGGTACAATGGTACACAGAGCTGTAATAAATTGTCCAAGGATATATAAAACATATTGTTTTGTTCTAATTGCCAGAGTTTATGATTACGCTACAATTTCAATCTCCCCTGGTACCTGAGCAGTTACCATTTTTAGGCCTATTCACTTTGCTAAAAACAAATGAGTGCATAGGATGTACCTCTACGGCCATTTGATAACACAACTGAAAAATTTGGGTACTCTGAAAATCAAAGGAAAGTTTTGACAAGTCTAATGTGTATACTTAAAATAACATTGATTAGCTGGAAGGATGCAAATTGTGGAGTAGAAAACCTTATGTAATACAGGTTATTTTTAAAAATTGTTTGTCTTGCCTTATAGTCATGTAGTGAACACATTGGAAAACACTATAGAAGTGATATATATGCACCATTGGTTTTCCATTAAATGACAGACAGAAGTAGCAGCATGCACTGATAAGTGCACCTGAAAAATAAATCATTTAAAAACTGTGTACACATTGCAGGTTGTTACAAGCATAACTTTTAGTCGTCTTTAGAGTAGGTCATTCTGCCCTCAGTTATGTCTGTGTAATACCATGTAAAGCAAATATAATTGAAGGCAGCCTTTTGCCATCAGCCCAGGGATAAAAGGCTTGATTGTAGATATCTTGCTTCAAAATATTTTGAAGGTTTTCTCACATCTCTTGTCATTAGTATGTAAAGCAGTAGTCAGCTCTTTGTATTAATTTTAGCTGTACCTTTTGGTCGATTACACAGCCAAAAAAATACATGTTTTCTCCAGGATAAATGCCTGATTTTTGTAGAATGAACCTGTCACAGATGATTGAAGAAAAGGATTGATTCCTTAATAGAAAATGTTTAGTGTCATAGGAATCAAACTAGTTGGTATTTGAAATTTTAGATAGCATCCAGAAAGATTTTTGTTGTTGTTGTTGTTTTGTTGGGTTTTTTTTTGTTATTGTAACATAGCTCTTTTGTTGTAAAATTGGCATTTGTATATCCCTGTATAACCAGTTACTGGGAGTTTCAAGCTTCACAATAACCTGCAGCAAACACGTGTTCTTTGCAAAGGCCAGCTTTGAGCCGTAGCCACAGTAACAGCCAGAGCTTCTCTAAACGCCCGTAGGTATTCATTGCACGGACAAGAGTGCAGCAGTGTGGGTTTGTACGCACACCGAGTGTAACGTAGTTACTGGGTGTAAGAGATGAGTTTCTTTTAGCAGAAATACACATATGCAGCAGGAATAAAATTCTGCAGTACAATTGTTAATTCCTTACCTGACAAGTTAATAGAAGAATTAAAATTTGTGACATTTTCTTAGAAATCTGTGCTGTTACTCAAAGTTGATGACACTGGTGGCTAGTTTTGAAGGCAACTTTAAAAGACTTATTTCACTGTAGGAAATATAACTAACTCTAGGAATTACAGATATATTGGATTGTATATGCTGGAGCACTCGAAATAGGCTAAAAAGTGTTAGTCTGGCCCACTACTACAAAGATATTAGTATAAGACAGTATTTTGTTCTCTGCAGTGTCATAAGACCTATCAAACAAATCTAAAAGAGATGAGAACAGAGGACCAAATCAACATGTCTAAAGCCCTTAGATAAGGTGAGCAAAGACTGCTCAAACATAATACATGTGCATATTGATATTTGTTCTTCTTCTATAAATTTTGGTGGGAAGTGCGTAGTGCCTGCTGTAGAAACACAATATGTAATTTTTATCAGCAAAGGAGAGAAAAGAACAATCTACAGATTCATGTTGTCATAACTTTAATTCATATTGAAGTATTTGGGGGATTTTTTTTTAATCTGTCCTGTTGATGATTCATGTTGCGTAAAGCTTCTGGAGCACAGAGTGTTGTATAATATTTCACTATTGGAATAGAACTCCTGTCTTCAGTGTGCTGTAACTGATTCAAATATTTAAAAAAAATAGATATTCTGATATTTTAAGTACAGGGGTTTATTTTTTTTTTAATTATTCTTTCACCAGTGTAAAGAAGTTTGAGTGACTGCTCTATTTAATCAAAATGGTAGACACTGAAAACCAGCTCTATCCCCTTACTCCCTTGGAGGAGGATGATATAGGCAGCCCTTTATCTGGAGAGTTCCTGCAAGGTATGGAGAACATTCAAGACCTCTCTCAGTCTCTAGGTGATGATAGCTCTGGAGCTTTAAGTTTAACAGAGTTCCAGTCACTGGGAAATGGTCCAGGATCTGATGGATCAGTTATAACAGGTAAGATACTTTTGATTTTACCATAAAATTTTCTTTTAGAAATACAAGGTGACAGAAATTTAAAACTTTTTAATGCAATAATTTTTTTTTATGACGAAGTGACACTAGAAATATATAAGCTGATCATAGCATGGTCTTAAAACATTTAAGGCTGAAGTTAATTTATTGGGCAAATGTCACTGAAAAATTGCTGTAACATAAAGTTGTTGTCTTAAATTATTATTAGTGTCAACACATTTTTCAAAATAGCTTTTTAAAATCACTATTACTAGCAAAGAAGTTACTATATATTGTAGTCATTTAGGAAGTCACAATATTGCACTAAAAGTAGTTCCCAATCTTTTAAAGTTTCTTGAAATCACATATATTTGAAAAGTATTGTGAAATGTTTGCCAGAATATACAGTGTAACCCTTGAAAGCTCACCTAGCGTTCCAGTACGTTTTAGTGTACTGATGTTTTGAACATGCTGGTTTCTCCCTCTTCTCAAGAGTAGCATTGTTCAGCTAATGACTTCTACCCTGGTTAAAGTAACAGCCTCAGAGTGCTAATACATTACATAGTCTCTAGTCAAAAGATCTTTGCAAGAGGCTTTGTTTGAAACAACAAAATATCGAAGTGGTGTGGGACACTGCAATAATGTCAGTAAAGTATTCCTTTTGAAACTGTGGTTTTACAAATCTTTTAGCAGTAGAGCCATTTCTGGTTGTTTTACATTATGTCTCGATTTGGGGTGTGTTACTTTAAATCAATACCCAGGCTGTGATCACAATTTTATCTTACAAAAACTGCCCTAATACTACTGAGGTGTGCCTTTGCTAAAATGGTTGAAATGAATAGTGTGAATTTTGAATGGAGGAGAGAGAGTGGAGAGAGAGAATGGAGTCTTCTTGGCACTATTGCCCAGAGGAATGTTTGTAGAAATATGATTTGAGTCCTTTTCGATTGTAGAACTTGCCTTGTACAAGAGAGGTTACTATGTGCTGGGTTTATAACATAGTACTTCTGAGACATGAGGTTTTTTAATTATTCGTGTGTTTGTGTGTACAAGCCCTACAATAATTTACATCAGCTTCTACTGTCACCTTCTAATTTGATTATTCAGTGCTCATTGCAAAAAGTTCTAGTTCTGCTGTTAGAGAAGATGGAAAATGTAAAGTTTTAAGGCTCAAATTCCATAAGGCAAGTAAAAAGAAATAGGAATCACATTTTAAAAAACTCCTGGGTTTTAGGCTGTTCTCGGTGACTCTGATGCCTGTGGGCTTGGCAATGCTGGCAATGCAGACTCTGAGTTCTACGCCAAGGTTTTTTCCAACATAATACTTGCTGACCTACATTCATGAGAGTTTCTTAATCTTTCTGTTAAAACAACACACCCATTAATTTGCTGAAGTCTTGTGGTGCAAGTTGCAAGATGGAAGATAAAAGAAATTCTGGCCTCAGAAAATATTTTCCTCAAATAAGGCGGAAATATTTATTGAAATAATTACGGTTGGAATGTGTTAGTTCTGTAACATGTTCATTTAGTAGTAAAATATCTGGAGAATTTATTTCATTGTACAACAATTCAGAAATGCTTTTCTCATTATAATCAAAAGGTAAAATACCTGAGCAAGGCTTCTATTGCTGGATTATCTTAGAAGCAGACATCTGTGATACCTTCCTTGTAATATCTCTTCAGCCTTTCTACTGATGTGCAGGATCATGCTTTCACTTTGAGAAAATTCTTTAGAAAGAGAAGTTGTTGAACTGCTTTTTAGGCCTTGGTTTAGACCAGCATATAAAACTAAGAGTAGCTCTTCAAAAGTCAATGGGAGTTTAAGTGTACCTTAAGGGTAACTCAGGAATATGTCTCTTGTCGTACCATGGCAGTAAATCTGATGCTCAGTGCTATGGCACAAGAGATGGAAGGTGTAACGGCAAGACGAGCCTTCAGTAACTTTGCTGGAAAGAGCGAGTGACAGGTTGAACAGATATTGTGAAACACACATGAAGTCATGCAGGGTTCTATTTAACTGTGATTTGGGGTGGTTTTTTTGTATTTTTTATATTTGTACCATTTGTTTTGAGCAGTAGATACGTGTTGAATACTGCTTTTCAAATTTAATTTATTTGTGAAGACGGTATATATGCATTTTGAGGTTAAGAAAATTTCCTTGATTTAAAAGAAATATTCAGTACTTTTTGGTTAAAGAACCAAAACTTATATTAAGTTGTGGGATAAAAAAAAATCCAAGGTCACATCAAATTGAGAAACATTTGAAAAAATCAAAGTAAAAAATGGAACACGGGAAAATCCAAAAGAGCTTGGTTCTCTCTTATTTTGTGTGGTGTATATTTATTGAATCCTCAAGAACCATTATCATCCTTCTAGTTCTTGTTATCAGGGTTACTTTGGTAAGGCTTTTTGTTTGTTTGTTTTGTATGTCTTGTCAAAATTAGCAGGGTACACCCTGTATGTTGTGTGTGTTTGCACTGTTAATATACATTTTAATTATTTTTCAAACACTTATGGCCAAATTATTGGTTCACTTAATGACTATTAACTTATGATTATTTTTCAGAATATGCTCATTTTTGTGTGGATTTAGTATAGAAATGGTATCAACCTTGATTGTATAGTATTTATGATGTGTTCCTTTTTCTTTTAGACACCCTTTCACCAGCATCCAGTCCTTCATCCATTAATTTTGCCACAGCTCCAGGTAGCATAGATGAATCACCCAGTGGAGCATTAAACATTGAATGTAGAATTTGTGGGGATAAAGCCTCAGGCTACCATTACGGAGTACATGCTTGTGAAGGTTGTAAGGTACAGTCGTAATTTTCTTTTTAAGAACCTAAATCATGTTGCTTTATTTACAGCGTTCTATGAAGGTAAACATTTGTTACATAATTGTAATTGCTAGAATTATATTAATTAAATATTTATATTTAAATAATAAACCAATCTGTGATCTTTTTTCTCAAATGAATTGTTCCAGTACCATAACTGGATACTATAACTCAATACCAGACCTTCATCAAGCAGGGGCAATTACCAGTGATAATCTTAATGCTGCTTTTCTGGATATAGCTCGTTAAATGCTAAAACAACTTAAAACACTGAACTGTGACTAAAAGTCAAAGCCTACTTGCTCCACTAGTGTTTTATTTGTGTTGGGAGTATGGCTGTGAGAAGCATGTGAGTTTGCTACATTTCCATAACAGCAGTAATAAATCCTGAATTTCTCATCCCCACCACATTCTGCCTGAATCACTTAGTGTTATGCATCTTGTAGTTTTGGGGCCAGTGTACATCTCTGGGGCAAATTAATGTTATCATTAATGTATAATTTTTGGGATAATATGGCCCAGGAATTATAAGATTCTTTTCTTTTTCCTTCTACTGTTTTCAATGTTTTAGTGTTCCTTTTTTTTTTTTCTTTCCCTAAATGATAATGTAAGGTGAAAGAAAGCATTGTATATGTGTACACTTTTCTCTCATGCTCAATGTCAGAAGATAATTCAAATATAAATCTTACAGAATAATGCTAGAATCTCTATTAGAGATGGGGAGCCAATTCCTAGTCAGATGTGTCCCACAGTCTAAATGACATGTTATTATGTCACGTGAAGCAAACTGTTGCAATGTCTCTAAAAAATTTTGCTGACCCTATGATTTCATAGTATGAGACTAGCATTACATTGCAGCATCAAGACATCACAGTAATATCTGTTGAGTTACAGGCTTCTCTCTAGCGCTAATTTTTGTGCCTTTGGCTTTTTCTCTGCACCGTGCTGTGTTGTCATACCCCTCTCATCTGCTGCATGAAGACAAGGTGCCTTAAATCTGTGTGACTGGCGCATATGAAAGACAAAGGCTGTTTCTGACAGAGCTTGCTGAGAGAATACGTACAAAAGCAGCGTGTGACTGTTTTGCTTACTCCTTAAGAGCAAATCTACTCAGGTCCTCTCCCAAGAAAGAAGCTTGAGCTACTCCCTCCTTTCACGTTTGCTATTCTGTACGTGCCTTCATACACACTGCTTCTCTGGGTAGCACAGGAGATTCTTGCCTTTGGACAGGTTATACTTTGCATATTATTTTGTTAGTGACATCAATAAACAATAAAAGAAAAAACTTACCTGTATGATTGAAGTTTAGCACTCAACATTCTTTAACGTTACATATTGTTTTCTCAAACTCTTTATAGGGATTTTTTAGAAGAACAATTCGATTAAAGCTCATCTATGATAAATGTGATCGCAACTGCAAAATTCAGAAAAAAAATCGTAATAAGTGCCAATACTGTCGTTTCCAAAAGTGCCTTTCAGTTGGAATGTCACATAATGGTAGGTAAGAGTGCCCTTAATAATTTAGTTGTTCCTGCCCAGGGTCTGATTCTAGAAGCAGGCGCTTGGATAGCTTTTTTACTTACACGTGAGTCAGATTTTTACAGTACAGATTGTGGTGGGGGGACACCAGTTTCTCTAATGAGTAGTTAATGTAACTGATACACAGCTGCCAAATGTACTTTATGAGCTTTACACAATTGTGCTGGATGTCTGTTTGTCCATATGAATGTTCATTTAGTTGCTTTCTTCACCCAGAATTTTGGCACCAGTAGTCCCATTGAAACGAGTTTCAATACCAGAAGAATTCTGATGAAGGGCATTGTAAAGGAGTAGGAGGAGAACAACTACCTCATTGTGGGGGAGACTGACGTAGAACAGAATTCTGTAGGAAACCAGGCTTCATTATTTTTCAGGTTACAGTGCAACAGCTCTTGGGCAGATGGTTCAGAGAGTTGGGGGGGGTCGAACATCTGCACTGACCGTGGAACAGGAAGTAGGTGGCTTGTTAAATGGAATGGTAAAAATTCAGTGTACAGATACCAACTTTAAAGATTATGTTATTGTTTATGTTAATGATTTAAGATAAGGCTGGTACGGCTGTGGCTCACAGGCCAATTTCAACCCACAAGGCAGTGTTATGCACAGTATGTAGCTTGCTAAGCAACTTTGGAAAAGAGGGAGAGGCCAAGCCATGAGAAAGCACATTTTGATTGGCCGGATGACAGCAGTTTGCTTTTCCTATGTAGGTCTGATAGCGTCAAGGCTGAACTGGGGAGCAGATGCAATTTGGGAGTTGGTGAAAAGTAGGTGAAAATGCTGGGCTAGGTAAAAAGCTGTGGGATGAGAGATGAACTTCCTAAGAAAACTATGCAGACAAGATAGATGGGGTGGGGACGTGGTTGGGGAAGTTGCCTATGGCACTGCAGTCTAGAGTCCTAGCAAGAAACATTTGGAGAGTTGACTTTCTGGTTCTGGGGAAGTCTGGCTCCCTTGTGGTGAGCCTTGACTGAGATTAAGGTCCATTGGGAGAGGGTTGATAGGCTCTGCAAGATTGGTGATAACCTTCATGAAGCAGCAGATTTAGGAAGAGTGTGCCAGCCAACAAAGTAATATCTTGGGCAGGCGTTGAGCAGGGAGCTGGGCTGGTTGGCAGGAATTAACATTCAGTTGAAGCTGTTTCATCTTACTAAAACATTGTGGTCACCTGTCCTCCAGCTGAAGGGACGAGCAGTTTTACTGCAGCAAACACATGGGGGGCAGCGGGGGAAGGAGATGACTCCTAACTTGCAGGCGTTACTTCTCAGGAAAAGAGCTAGAACTAGCTTTACAGCCATGACCTTAAAATTGTAAGTTTTGGTTTAGAGCAAATATTCTTCCACTTTTCCAATAGACCCATGGCCAGATTCCAAACAGACTTTCCATTTTGGACTTCCACTGAAATCCAAAACTGTATTTCACGTCATGTCTAGAGTCACCTCTATATGTTATGAGACACTGTGGTGGTTTAGGCCGAATTGGCTGACTACAGGCGACAGATGCTCTCCCCCCACCTCTTGCTACAAGGAGAGGAGGAGGAGGAGGGATAAAGAGATTTATGAGTTTAGAAGGAACTAAACTACTTTAATGAAATATTAATAATAAAATAAAAAGAAAATGATGACATAGATACAATATATAAAAAAATGTATCAAGCTCCCAGGATGACGGCAGGCACTGGGGAAGTCCCAGACTGGATTTAGTGATGGATGGGAACTGGACTCCATCTTTGGAGTCAAGAACACACAGATTGGGATCAAAGGCAGATGAACAGACAGGGTCCTCTTTGGATGTCAGACATTGGAGAAATAGGCTGACCCTTTGATCCCCCAGCTTTTCTACTGAGCATGGGGCAAATGGGATGGAATATCCTGTTGGTCAGGTTGGGTCACCTCTCCTGTCTGCTCCTCCCTGTAGGGGGACCTTGGTTGTTGTTATAGCAATAAGTATAAGCAAGAGCCTCTCTGCCTACCATTCCTTGGCATCAACTATAAACAGAGGTCTCATCACTCTGAGAACTGACAGTTTTCTTTACAATATGCTGTTAATTTCAGAGCGTTAGAAGAGGCCTAACTAAGTAAAATTACTGAATAGAAAGTTGGTTCTGTTTTACCTCAAACCAGGACAGACACCTCCTTTTGTCATGAGAAAAATCCTTGGACATGTTGAAGGGCTAATTCTGCACATGCTCTGAATTGCTCACTCTAAGCAGTGAGGTTCTATCCTCTCACTGGAGGTGAGAGGACACCACTGAAATTCGGTAAGAGTAACCAGCTATATTAGCAATTTCGAAACCTTGCACACCATCAGAGCATAAGGGCCCTTTTAAAAAGAAAGCTGGTTTAGTTTTAAACTGAAGAAGGATATGGACATGCCTATTTTATTGCTAGATGGCAAGACCACCTGCCCAAGAACTGGGAGACCTCCATACCCAGTGGTGTTTCAAACTTGCATCTCCTACCTCTCAAAATAATATCCTAGGGACTAGACTGGGTACTCAAACCCTATTCTCATCCTCTCCAGTCTTGTAGGGCAAATTTATTGAAAGAAGCAGCATAAAATGCTGTGTCTAGGAGGAGGTTTTATTGACTATAGGCTTTGAGCATAAATCCAGGTCTCTGATCTGTTTTATTCTCACTAGACAGTACAGATATGTTGAACTGAATGCCCCAGCAGGTTCAGAATCAGCAATGGGATTTGGGCCCAACTCTGTTGCAGTGTTCGCTGTGGAGCAGCTCCTGAGGCAGCTCTCCAGCTGACATGTGTGCTCTATACCAAGCTCCTGCCATGAGCTTTCTCAGTTTTTCAGAATTCCCAAGCTGGACTTTAAGTTTCATGTTGGGAGTTGTAGAACATAAGAAGAAGAGAACAAAATATAACTACTTAGGAAATGTAGAAGGAAAAAGGCATGCGTTCTAGCTCACTACAGATACCAGTTTGTGATTTGAAACATCTGATTGCCTTCAGTTCAGTATATTGACTTAATAGTCACTGACTATGTTGGAAAGGATGAGATTTTTTTTACTCATGAGTTTATCATAATAAAGATACTACTTCTACCTCAGTTTTTCCAGACAGAAATTCTTACTTATCTAATTGGCAATGGTAAAAGGCATGGGGTATTGTTTAACTTACATTTGTTTTACAATTATGTCTTCCCATCAGCAATACGTTTTGGAAGAATGCCAAGGTCTGAGAAAGCCAAGTTGAAAGCAGAAATTCTAACCGGTGAAAATTATGTCGAAGATTCAGAAATGGCAGATCTTAAATCACTTGCCAAAAGAATTCATGATGCTTACCTGAAAAACTTCAATATGAACAAGGTTAAAGCCAGAATCATCCTTGCAGGGAAAACTAATAACAATCCAGTAAGTACTTTTGCTGTAACTTTAAAGTAAATCTGGCGAGTATGTAAGGAGATTATAATAATTTGTTAAACTCTTAAGCAAATCTTTTTGAAAATAAATATCATACTGATACAAATATGAAATATGCAAAAAGAATGCCTGCAGTAAATACAGTTTTTTCTAGCCACTATGAGAATAATAGGAAGCTTCAGGAAAGTAATGTGATTAACTTGTAAATGGAAGCTCATAACCTTAAATTATATTAGACACAAGGCAAAGAAAATCAGTTCTTAATCAAAAAAAAAAAGTGACATCTGAATGTAAATGCCTTTTGGTATGGGTGGGGGAAATGGTTCCAAATTAATTTCTTATTATGAAAGGAAAAAAAAATGCAATTTTTTTTTTTGGTCACAAATACCAGGATAAATACTGTTACCTTTTGTGGTGTACAGGAGCTCTGTAGGACTTTTGTTTTAATCACAACAATATTAATGGCAGGAGGGGAAAGAACACTTGAGTTTGTGATTCTTTGTTTACAGTTCTGGCCATTTCCTCATCCAGCCTTCCTGGGCTTTACATGTGGTGACTTTGAAAGGGAGAAGCAAGCAGGGCTGTGAAGACACATACGCTGTAGAGGTCATTTTTCTTTCAGGATAACTTAGCCAAGTATTATACCAAATAGTGAATGTTCTCTAAGAATTTTACTTATGGTACTTAGGTCATACTACTTAATATGTGTTCTCTAATATTTACTAGTTGCACAACATCATTGAGATTTAACTCTGAGACATACTGTTTTGAGAATTGGGAATAATCTTCCTAAAAATAATTAATATGGTAAGAAACATTATTAGAAAATGACGAATTTTGGCTATTTAATGCTATCAACTGCTTTTTGGTTTGTAGCACATGAGATAGTATAACTATTGTACGGACTGACTTGTTTCAATTTATGCATTTTTTTTCTAATTCTGTTGTGATTTAAGTTAATTAAATGTAGAAGATAAAATAGTTGCTAAAATAAGATACTTAATAACAGTAAACATTTGCAGGGAAGGTTTTACATATGCCATAATAAAAACCATATAGCTGTGGGGATGAGTGTTATAAAAATTGTAAGCAAGCTGTCTTCTAAATTATGGAATTCGGTGTATTATAGTTTAGCTTAGCCATGCATACAGCCTTCTACGTTAAGGGAGAGACATATGAATAATCCTAGTCTTTTTCACTGGATTAAAGAGATCCTTAAAATTAAGCATAGATTTAAACTTTTCTGGGGGTACAAGCTGACAGAAGCTTACAGTAAATGCCACGTGTTAACACATTACCAAGTAGGTATCTGCTTAAAAGTCCCTTTCAAACTTGTTATCACATCAGAATCATAACTCACAATATGTATTGTACATGCAGGGATTCTGGGTCACTGCACCCTAATTTTTGAGTTAGCATTTATGCAATCAAGGCTCTCAGATTATAATCATCCAACTGACAAGCTAATAGTGGCTTGCATGTGTCTTGGTGAATTTACAAGTAAAAATTAATGAGGAATTAGATATAGTAGATTATAAACAGACAGCTTTCTCATTCCCCAGTCTGCAGGGAAGAAGAGAGGTTCTTTAATCTATTTCATAATTTCTTGGGAAAACAGACATTTTCATTTTCTTTCGACTTTTTAACAGAAAAAAAATGAAAGGTTTGTTGTTGGTAATCCACCTGTTTCTGAACAATACGTTAACAGTTGATTTCAGTGAATCCTCATTCTTGGCACCACTCTAACTCATTTCTGCATGAATGAACATTTTTCATGATGATGAGGTATCACTTTTAAATTTAAATGGTCTCTGGCCATACTTGTTTTCTGCATAGTAAAATGATGATAAATTCCAAAAAGATTACCGGATAGCCTACTTCTTTTAAAGGGTTTAGAAATGTGGTGGGTTTATTGCTTTGCCACTTTCTGCTCATATCCGCATGCGCATAGGAAGTGCTGTTTGATACAGCTCTAAGTACTGAAATGAGATGGAATGTGTAGTTGCTATAAACATTTAAAAAGTGGAAAACTGTGGGGAATTAGCATGTTTGACAGTTTTCAGTTTTCCAAGTGAAATAAGTGAATTCTATGAGTTTCTAACAGAACATCAAGTGTTCCTCATGATATTTAATCTCAGATGAGCAAAACAGCACAGGCAAGGTGCTTTGCTTAGCATTTCTGGAAGTAGATTTATGTCCAAGGTCAATTGATATGACTTTGGTAGGCTGGGAAGCATTGAGGTTTGTTGTTTTGCTGTTGTGAATTGTCCTCTGATTACTACTTTTCAGATATGTATCAAACTATTTTTGAGTTCTGACTGTTCTCAAGAAAGTCTGAATGTGTTTTTTTTAATATGATGTTTTAAGAGACTGGCTCATGACATTGTAATGCACATACCTTTTTAAATTAAGGTGGTTATGGAAAAGACCATGATCAAGACTGAATTTTGTGTTGTCTGAAATTCTAGTGGGATTCTGGGTCTAGAGATGACTTAGCACTAACTGTAGCTACAAAGATGAGCTGAATTTCTTTGGTAGATCAGGTGGGACAGTCTATGAAAATCAGATAATAAAACACAAAAGTAGTATAGGGTTCACATTCTTGTGCAAACATGCTGTCCTATATTTAAATGGCTGTCTGTATTCCCACTAGGCTACGTCAGGAAAGCTTCATGATGTGCATCAAGTGTAGGTAGCTTAGGAATCGATAGGAGCATAGGCAGAATAACCTGGACTTCTGGAGAAGGTAATATGAGTCTTTTGTGAACCTTCTGGGACTTGCTTGGAACTGGATATATGCATACTAAGTACAGTACTTCTGGAACTTTGCTATAACGACTACATAAAACTAGATTAAAGATATGTCATACATACTTACATTTTACTATTGTTGTTTACAGAGCACACTTGTTCTTAGAAATTGCAGTTTGTAGCTCTGTAATACGTGGTTTCTCTTTATGCAGACCTATGAAAGAACTCAAGGTTTATTGATAGTTGAAGACTGACTAGCACAGAAGTTAAAGTCTGTCAAAAATCACGTTCTTTAGGAAACCAATGATTAATAACCATTATTTTGTAACTGAATTTGTATTTTTTTTTTCTCTGTAGCCATTTGTTATACATGATATGGATACCTTATGTATGGCAGAGAAGACCCTGGTGGCAAAATTGGTAGCCAATGGTATTCAGAACAAGGAAGCAGAAGTTCGAATCTTCCACTGCTGCCAGTGTACGTCTGTAGAGACTGTCACAGAACTTACTGAATTTGCCAAATCTATCCCTGGCTTCTCCAGTCTTGACTTGAATGATCAAGTGACACTGTTAAAATACGGAGTTTATGAAGCCATATTTGCCATGTTAGCATCTGTGATGAACAAGGACGGGATGCTGGTAGCCTATGGAAATGGTTTTATAACCCGGGAGTTCCTGAAAAGCCTGAGAAAGCCATTCTGTGATATAATGGAGCCAAAATTTGATTTTGCAATGAAATTTAATGCACTAGAATTGGATGATAGTGATATATCCCTTTTTGTTGCTGCCATCATTTGCTGCGGAGGTAAGCATTACCTATTTGTTCTTTAAGGTAATAAATTTTAACATTTTCTTCATGTGAATTAATACTTTTAATGGAAAAGCTTCCATATTTCTTGAAGATTCAATTATACCATTAACAATGTCATTTTCCCTTTTAGTGTGTTTCATGGAAGATACTGTGTAACTGTTAACAGTCTTGATCCTGTGTTTTGCTTTGCAGAATTGTAGACATGCTTGGACTTACTGTTTCAGCTCACTTACAGAGGGGTCTAATTTACTCTCTGTTTTTAAAAGTGGTGTATAAAGAGTGTTGGTGGTTGTTTCGTTTGGGCTTTGGAGGATTTTTATTTTTTTGATGTTTAAGGCTGATTTGGAAACAGTATTAGTATCCACCAAATGGGCAGAAAAAGTCTATGTAATAAGACCGGAGGCAGGTGCAGATTATAGCTTTGCTCATCTTTGGCATTTGCTGATTGCATCATGTAATGAGTTCTGCACAAATGCACAGCTCTGATGCACTTCCTGTGTTCTGATTTTAATGTCACAGGCTGTTTTAAACAAACAGCTTGCTTAGCTAATTAAAAAAAAAAAGCTGATGGTATTTTAAAAAATTATTTCATAGTATTTAAGGATATGGGATAGGCTTGTTGGTTTTTTATTTTTTTTAATTCCCGTTGTTTGAACTGCTTGTGAGTGAAGGGATACAAATGTAATAGTTCAAAAGTTCAAAACTATCCAAAAGCATTTTGAGAAAAGAAAAGAAAAGATCAAGAAAGTTCCAACAGCTACTCCTGCCTGCCCTTTTTGTTTTCTGCCAAACTCAGAGGATGTTTCACTTCCTATGTTGCACCCTCAGCAATTGCAAGAAGAGAGATACAACATATAGACTTTCAAAAGCTTCACGTGCTAGTTTAGACAGCAAGTTCCCATCAAATCTTGAATTGCTTTTGCACAATACATTGGTATTTTGACGTATTTTCAAACATCAAGACAGTTCTTTGCAGGCGAAATGTTTTGGGGTTGTTTATTTTTTTTCCATTCTATCCTTCTCCTTGAAAATAGCTTAAGGTTTCAAGAAGCATGCTTAGTCTGCTATCCTAGACTTTATACAGAGAAGTTTGATTTGGAAAGTGAAGGTATTACAGAACTGTAAGTAGCTGAAAATGAGGTCATATACTAGAAAGAGTGAAACATCCTTAATAGATGCTTCTCTACATCCTGTCAGTAATTGTTCTCTGGCAATATACATATGGGAACCAAGAGTAAAAGCCTATTATTTGTCTTGCTGTATTGCTACCAAACTTCAACAACTCTCTAGAAATAGCCACGTCCTTTTTTTCTCCCTCCTTATTGTTTCAATTCTTGTTTCTTCTTATCAGGATGTACAGAATAAGAACTGGATACTTATGCTGGTTTTGGGGGGTGTGGGTTTTTTTCTTTTGGGTTTTATTTAGCAGTATGAAAGCTCTCCTCAAATAACTGTAGGCATTGGCAAAACATTGGCCAAAGGGATAAGGAAGACTACTTTTCATTAGAGTCATTGTCCTCAGCGTATAACGTAAATATACGCTGGAGCATATATTTACATAGAATCTATAAAGTAGCCTACTTTAAAGAATAATTATAAAATTATGACATGTATTCTTTTGTCTGTTTTGAGAACAGATCGACCTGGTCTTGTAAATGTAGGATACATTGAAAAAATGCAGGAGAGCATTGTACACGTACTGAAACTTCACTTGCAAACCAACCATCCTGATGACACCTTCCTCTTCCCAAAACTTCTCCAAAAAATGGCTGACCTCCGACAGCTTGTCACAGAGCACGCTCAACTTGTTCAGATAATTAAGAAGACTGAATCTGATGCACATTTACACCCTTTACTACAGGAAATTTACAGGGATATGTATTAAGGACTTTTAGTATTTTTTTCCACGATATTTAAAGATGAGCAATACTAGTAACAGATGGGAGCAAAACTACTTGCACAGTTATCTGCTGTTCACTCAGCCCGGCGTATGAAAAACCTAAAAGCTGGGTAACTGGAGTGTTACACTTCTTTTGGTTTGGGATCTTTTGTCTTCTTTTGAAAGAGTTCTGCGGAAAAAATACTGATCATAGTGCTCACAAAGTGTCTTACAATGGTTCTTTTATTTGGGAATTTGCAGATTGGTAAGGAATACGTATTTGTATAATAAATCAGAATGTTAAGTAACAGAAATGAACAAAATTGTATTTCCTCTTGGCATAGTCAGTTTAGGATTAATATAACAAATTCAGCAAATTCTCTCCGCTATATGCACAATCAGAAAGATTATGCACTTTTGGCTAATGGTAATTACTGAGAACCAACTAACACTTTTTCTTACAGCAGTCAGTCTAGGTGTATCAAATGGTTGGATGTTATTGTACATGTACTTCTAAAAACTTTGAAAGACCTTTGATCTGCTGCTGCTTTAATTCCATGAAATGCAGTGCAGCTTCATAGAGTATTACAGTGGTATACTTTA
Organism: Tringa tobata; assembly: GCA_033628505.1. NCBI lineage: Eukaryota > Metazoa > Chordata > Aves > Charadriiformes > Scolopacidae > Tringa > Tringa tobata. The sequence goes on from JAHREE010000220.1 coordinate 1,001,106, forward strand.
GGATTAGCATGTTTAAAAGATGGGTTTTTTACGAAATGAAAGAAAAGCTGAAGAGCTATCTAAAATACAGGAGAGATGCTCTATTCAGGTGTTTCTTGAAGAGTAAATGTGATAGAGCAATAGAACCCTTCTTGCAAAAGTGCTTTAATGAAATATGAAAATCAGGAAAAATATCATGCCATATATTTTTTGGAGAACTTATAATAGCTCAAGATGCATTTTTGACTTAAAAATACTATTTTGAATTAGAAAGAGCTTTGGAGAGACTGAAAAATCTGATCCTAGCGCAGAAGAAACAATTTCAGCTGCACAGCATTCTAGTGCAGCGATAGCTTATTCTGAAGAAATGATTGTATAGAAAAGGCACCTTCTTTCTTGACAAGTGTCTTGGCAGTATAGAGTTGTTTGGACCTGTTTACTTTTCTGATGAATACAGTTTCATGTTTTCCAGTTATCCACTCATATATTTCTTTCTATTCCTTTCTAGGCCTTCTTAACAGAAGTACTAGCTAGACTATCTCACCAATCTTTGTCGTTGTCCATACAGCCATAGTGGATAAGGTGACAGTATTACCAAGAGCAGTGCTTGTAGGTGTGGATTGTGTAATATATGGCAGAGAGCACAGCTGAAAGTTTGTGTTCCTGAGAGCAAGCTCTGATTTTACTATAGCACTTACTACTGATGCAAAATAAGCCATAACGAAACAGGTTGACTTTGCTGTTTTACAGGATCTTTTATCAGAGTACCACACAAAAGTGCTAGTTGCATGCAAGACACTGTGCTGTTTCTTTCTTTTCATTTTTTTTAATATGGTAAATTCACATTATTTTTCCTTATTTTACTGTATGTTTCATAACACAAAGATCTCAGGAGCCAATCTTAAGCTTTCAGTGGCACAGGAGGACACTTTGTACTTGTTTTATTGTAGCACATTTGAAGACTTCAGAATCTTAAACTTTTACTGCAAGAATTAAGTAAGTTCAATAAAATGAGAACATCACACAATGATTCTTATTTTAGTCACAACATTTGTTTCTTTACTGGCCCCCTGGCATGGCTAGACAGTGGATAAATTACAGGTTTAAAAGCCATTTGGTTTTTATCCAGGCGATGGTCGTTAGCAGAGGTGTTAGTGTCAGATATATTTAGTGTAAAATATCGAAGCATAGGACTTAAATTTGGTGCCCAGCTGGGGCAGGATAGAAACAAGTAATGCACATACACAAAACTCTCCCCCTTCCCCTGTCACCAGTCGGCAACAGGAAGAATAGGCCTTACGTTGCAGCTACTTCTAACACCTCATTTGAAGAGAAGGATTGTTGGTCTTACCAGGAAACAGCAGATAAGAAATAGGTTGTCTTTTGTGTCTTACAGCAGTAGGTAGTATGTCCTCAGGATTTTAGCAATGCTGCTGCTTTCTTCTTCAAGTCAGCCATGTTTCACTAAGGACCTGTGGGGTTTGGTGTGAGCCACCGAGCGTTGAAATAATTGACATGCAATATTGCTTACTCAAAAAAATTGTCAGAATATCAGTCATTCTGCGATGGCTCACTGAAACTCTAATAGCCAACTGTTTTAAGTTTATCTTCTAAAAAAAAAAGTATAAGCTGAATGTTGTGGGGTTCCCCCCCCCCTCCTAAGCTGAGATTTATGCAAAGGGAAAATTTCAAAGTTGTGTTCCATAGTTTGGGTGTACTGAAGCTTCTCAGGAAAATCAGGCACAGTCAGTGTGGAGAAAAAGTATTTTTCCCGTTCTTGTTCTCAAAAGTGGCTAAAAAACTTTACTGAAGCTTTAAAAAAAATAATAATGAAAAACAACGAAAAACCCCATGAAAATCTAATAATAAATAATTAAATTCTCAGCAAAACTATAAATAGGTAAAACCAGCATCATTCATTGGAAGGCATAACATTCAGCTATATTAGCAGCTGCTTCTAACAGGTTCCTATGAGCAACATTAGGAAAGTGCATAATGTGCATTTTTCATGTTCCAAATCCATTTTGTTTTGTTATTTGAAAACCAGGAAGCATTTTTTTTTTTTTTAATAGTTCCTTGGACACTGAAGCTTGATTTCTGTTTTAAATTAAATTGCAGACCTTTAATGAAAAAAAAAAAATCTGGAAAGAACACATCTCTGAATTACAGAAATATGAACAAGATGTTAATGTAGCCTAAAATTCCGGCTGGATTCCACTGCCCCCCCTGCTGCCCCCTGCGCGTACCCACAGTCTCGTCAAAGAACAACACAGGGCAGACAATTCACTTCTTGAGCGTTAATGGGCAAAAGAAGTTCTTCATGTACTTCGTTAAAAGTGTAATATAGAAATCAGCTAAATCAGTAGGCGACTACAGCAGGCTTTTGCCAATTAGATCTCAAAAGGGCTCAGTTTGTGTTAGGGGTGTTTTCTTTTTAAATTGACAATCTGAATTAGTTTGAGAAATATTACCGAGGAACCTTTAGCATCTCCGGCTTGTACAGATCATCTAATATTTTAAAATACTTACTCTATGGAGGAAACAAAGTGATCAGATTTTAGGATTAAAAATTCATTGCAGATTTACTGGCTTGTTAGGTACAGGTTTGATCAGATTCTTATCAACAGAACTTACTTGACTATCGTAGCGCTGAATAACCTTGGTCAGCAACCAGGTACCCACAAACAGCTTAAGCCAAGAGATAACAGATGGATAAGGAAAAATCCTAGGAAACAATGGTGTGACTTAAATTTTCAACAAACCTGGAGCTTAGTTATTTTTGAGGGTTGTTTGGGGTTTTTTAATTTTTTAATTGGGATGCCCTAGGTACTTTGACAAAGGAGAATAATAATAAAAAAAAAAGGTTTAGTGTCAAGCATTAGGGAAAACTGATGTTCGCTTTTTATCTCCTTAAATATTTTCTTTAAAGGTGTACTATCTTCAGTGTAACAGCACACAACTGCCATTTAAATAAATCAGTTACTTTGTACCTTTTTTAATTTCAGAATCCCACTTATATTTGAATTTCCACAAATTGGCAGGCAATACATAGGAATGTCTTTCACTTACAGAAACTGAATCTTTTTTCGCATTGAAAGAAGTCTTTGCCCTTGTGCTTTGGTTCTAGCCAGCTGCTAGAAAGCTGAAGGGTTGCCAAAGAGCATATTTGTGCATTACTTCTGGCCCGCACAGATTTAGGAAATACCAGCAGTTGCACTAAGTCTGTTCTCATGAGAGAGCTAGCACAAGTTTGCAAATCAAAGAGCTTATAATAAGCATCTAAACATTTGTTTGTTTATTCAAACTGCTAAAACTTGGGGAGATTTATTCATCACGAGAGCTGGATCACATACTATTAAATTTGAGTTTCCTCCTTATTTCTAATGGAAAGCCTGAATGTCTTACACGCCATCTCAGACAAAGCAGTTGGAGATTACCCTGTAGCTGCCTGTGCTGTGTCTGAAGAGGAACAATTTCAGCTCTGTCTCTCCTTAAAAGCATCCCTGTTAACTGAGTTGCAAATCTGCAACTACATTTAACAAATGCATTTGCAGCTGTTGTGATATTGCTTAAGCTTAAGGTCTTACAAATAATGGTCCTTCCCTGCAAACCTTAATCTTTTAGTAAGTGTTGAAATGTAAGGTGTAGTGTGGTATCTGGTGCTTGCTTGTATCTCATGTGCTTTCTGAATAATTGGTTGCATATAATTTTTTTTATCTGGGTTTAACCAGCTTTATTATCCTTCTTTTACTAGAGATTTAAATTATATGTGGGTTTGATCTAAGGTTATTGATATTGTTATGTATTGTGGGATTTTTTTTAATTTAATGTAATACCATTTTTTCATGTTTCAATTTGTAAAATACAAGAATATAATTGCAAGGTATAAACTTTCACTAAATTATATTACAGAGGTGCTTTAAGAAAAATATGTAAATTATTTAATTTAAATATCTGTTTCATACTTTATCTTGTGAACCCTTTTGTACAGTGAGGAAAGATTTACTTTTATGGGGTAAGGATGATGGGCCTGAAGTCAAAGACAAACTGCTATTTATTTCTGCCTGGTCTTTATTACCGTATCATCTGTGAAGAAGTATCACAAATTCTGCAATTCTTAGCAATGTTTGGTATTGACAATTGTAATGCAATTTAAAAATATATTTTCACAGAGGACATAGACTTCCTTTTATTCAATTTTAATAAAAGTAAGTCTAGGTGAGGAAGAGCTGAAATCCCAAAATCAAGTGCATATTTCTAATGTTTTAACTCGCATTCACCAACATGTAAGACAGTTTATAGAACTAGGTTCATCTTTGCTGTACAGCATGGTAGTCTAACAGAGCTAAAAAGAGCTACATTCTGTTAGTACTCTAATACTGATATTTTCTGAGGAACTGACTTGTGGCTTCCTAGAAATAACAATGTGTAGTGTCAGGATTATTTCCTGCTGCCTGCACTGAGGTTGAGCTGCAGTTTTTATAGATGTATTTAAAAATATATAATTTGGTAGTACAAAATAAAATGTTGAAATGCCATTATTGGCTTTTCTATAGGAGTGTTCCCTTTATGATTTTAACTAGAGATGGATTTGGAATCTGTTCATGGGAGTTCTGTGTCCTTTGATTCAGGTGGGACAGTCTATGCCTGCAGCATTCCTGCTAACGAATCCTGATATAGGTGAATTGCTTTTTTCAAAGTAGGCCTTTTATTTTGCTGTAGTTCAAAACATAGCATGTAGTACAAGCACAGTATATTACAAATCTTCCAGCAGTGATTAATACTTACAGCGTTTTATTTGGAATAGATAAAATTTTATTGCCCCAAATCACTGCATTTTGAAACTTTCCCTTGATCAGTGTCACCATACAGGTAGATTGTCTACTAAGATGTTTGTGTCAAATTTGTAAAAGCTCTACTGGACTTTCTTGTGGTACCCTACCGCTACTTTTTTTTCCTCAATTTCGTAGGCAGCAATGACAAAACCCTGTAAAAGGTGCTAACAGCTCTGTCCCTTTAGACTGCAAACACACGATACAAATTCTTGGTTAACTGAAGCCATCCCAAGGGCAAGGATATTTCCTCTTTGGTGTTCTCTAATGTCCTTACAGGGTTTTTTTTTAAGTATTTTTCAGCTTCTGAAGCTGTTTTGGGTGTTGGGTTTTGGTTTTGTTTATTTTTCTTGAACTCCTTTATTGTGTTAGTCCACCTTGTCTAATTCCATTGCAAGGATGTTTCAAAATAAAATTCCTATTGCAAGGACCTCAATTCCAGATGAGTTGCCTCTGCCCAGGTGATAGGCTGCACGCACAAAAGAGATTAATCTGATTACAGGTTGGGCCTTAACTAAGGACTGCAAGATCAGGCATGAGGTTCTTAAAGTTGGGGGTTTTTTTAAAGTGTTTTGGTATATTTTCTCAGGCTGAATATTCAGGTACAGTAATCCCTATTGTGGAAGAGGCACCAGCCTTATGATGAATACAAGAAGTTTCATGGTTTAACCCACAAAGGGTGATACGGGAAAAACACCGACCAACCAAAATATTGTCAACGTGCAAGCGGTGCATTCTACTCCTACTGCCTAGGAGTGGGGTATCATCATTTGAAATCTTGTTTGTGACATGCAACAGGCACTGCAAGAATGTTACCAAACCTTCTGGTGGATGATTCCTACGCAAAGAACCCTGTAGAGCACTGTTCCAATCCCCACTTGGTCACCTCTGGCACGGTCAGATGCTCCAGGTAGGTTTGCCAGGCAGTGGCGTGGCGTGGCCTTGCCAGAGACCCAGTGCCTTCCCCCTGCCCTTAGGGACAGAGCTGCTGGGCTTCAGGCAGGTCCCTGGGGCACTGGCCAGCAGAGCCCTTGGGCAGAGGGTCAGGAGCAGACCCCGGGGCTCTTCTGCCGCTCCCCATCAAATCCTTCATCCCTCTCCCCTGGGAAATGCATCCCGCGGGGTCGGTGGGTATGTGAAGCCACCGCTCCGTCTCCATGGCCAGAAACAGTGGTTTCAGGAGTGGAAGAACATTTATGGCTTCAGTTATTTCTTTAGTAGTAACAAATCTAATCAAGGTTTTAATATAACCGATTTTAACAAGAACACCCCCTTAAAGTGTTTGACAAAGTCTGTTTTATCGGCTCCTCGGCTGAGCTGCATTTCATTCTGCTCCTGCTATTTTACAGCTTTTACCAACAATTGCTTTGAGTTTTCTTTAGGAATGTAACACAACAGTTTAATTACATCACGATGGTAAAAACCCTTTATCACATCTTAAATTGTCTGTTATATGATATGACACAAAAAAGGACATTTTTTTGCTAATGTTGCCAAGCCCTAATCACTAGAGCTAACAAGTGTTTAATTAAATCAAGATATCAATATTAAAGAGGAAAAAAAACCCACCCAGATCATTGTTTCCAGTCACCTGTGTTTTTAGGAGGTTTTGGATACATTTTGCTGCTCTTTGTAAATTCTGTATTTACTGCAGGCTGTTCTTGCAGGGAGTAGTCAAACCTAATTCTCATGGAATGCTCACTTCCCAGTAAAATACCACCAATTCAAGCCAAGTTCCCAAGTTCCTTTCTGTCAGAACAATGCAAATGTCATTTTCAAGAAAGAATGGAAGCCCCAGCCTCCCAGGGATTTATAGGAAAGACAAAGTCTCTTGCACTTTTGTGAATGTAAAAATGACATGTAGCTAAATAGGATGATGCATTCTCAGATGTTACCAGCCTACTGATCTAGGATGAAAAAACTTGAACTAAACATTTTTCTTCTTTTTTACATTCTGATTATTTTTTTTTCTCGTCTCCTTTAAAAATAAGAGGTTGAATTCGTACTGTTTGTATACAGAGTGGTAGGAACCTATGTGCTTTAAAAAGAAAAAAAAAAAACAAAACATCATTCTTTAAGATTGAATGTAAACACATTCATGAAATATGGTTTTGCCTTAATGGTTTAAAAAAAGAAATAAAGTATTTTTAAAAGTGAATTTAATGACTTGTGCTTATCTTTTGTTTCCAGGGAAGTAATTCTCTGTAACGTCACAGTTTTGAGACAAAGGTACTTGTTACCCCTCTGCTGGCTGCTGCCTCTTGGGCGTTAGCCAAAGCAGCTGCCAAGTCTTAACCCAGTCCCTCATTCAGGGACCGTGCACGCACCAGTAACTTGTGTCCACACAAGTAGTTGTGTTCTGGGCTCTTGTACAACCCCTCACCATCTCAACCACCAGCCCGTGTAAACGTTTGCGCAATGGGGACCCGGGAGCGGCGATGCTCGTTGCTCCTTCCATGATGGTACTGCTGGCATCAAGGCGTGCTTTGTGCTGCTGCCCCACTGTAATGGAGAACTGGAATGATTCTTGCCTTAGCCTGAATTGCCTTAATTTGGTATACACAGCCCTGCTTCAGGAAACACTGAGCTGCTTCACTTCATCCTGGGGAGTAATTGTGCTGGTTTCGGTAGTGAACAAGAGTGGGTAAGCAACCTTGGTGGGACTGGGGCCCAGATTTTTTGGGTTGGCATCAAATACTTATTAATGAATTATATTAAGTATGTTTACTACATAATAAGATGTGGGTACTGCAAGGATCTTTTAAAGCTGGAATGGTATTTGAAGCATCTTGAAAGTGCTGATTAACTGTTAGACACACCTTTAGATTAGGAATGTGTGTAACATACATGTATGTGAGGGTGGTGAGACACTGGGACAGGTTGCCCAGAGAAGCTGTGGCTGCCCCATCCCTGGAGGGGTTCAAGGCCAGGCTGGATGGGGCTTGGAGCAACCTGGTCTGGTGGGAGATGTCCCTGCCCAGGGCAGGGGGCTTGGAACTAGATGATCTTTAAGGTCACTTCCAACCTAAACCATTTTATGATTCTATGATATAAATATATATGCAATGTATATATTTCATCCATTTGTCTGCTGACCCCCTGTCCTGCTGTGTGCATCCATTCTCATTGACAGTATGACCAGCTCGAGAGCTTTGTTACAGTCACCAAGCATTGAATATGCTTCTATGTAGTAAGCACCCTTCTTCTAAGGGTAGCACATGACCTAATTGGATAAGCATGGCTTCAATTAAATCAGTTGGGAGGGTATGTCACAGGGAATCATTTTCCCTCAAGAACCTGGGACAGCTGGTAAAAGAGTGCCGAAGAAAAATTAAGGAAAGGGTAAAGAGTCAGATTTCTTCCTTGGCTGTGCTCAGGAGCACTGAGGGCCTGATTTTGAGCCACTGAAAGTGCTCGGGGAACCTGATGAAACCAAACTGTAAAGGGTCTGCCCAGCTGGAAGAGTAGCCCTCAGGGCTGTTAAGTTGTCTCATGATGGCATTTGGTCTGCAAAATCACAAACACACCAAGACATACAGGGATCATAATGCACACATTGAATGGTAATATGAGAATGTAGAATACCCAAGTTTTAACAGCTGGGCTGTTATAGTCCTTTGTCATTCCAGAAAATACCAACCTGCACATAGGTCAGCCTTCTATCCCTAAAGCCTGGACCAGACACGATGGAACACATCGGACGACCCTGGGCTACTGAACCACTTTGTGGTACTTGCTGGAAGTAATGCTTTTCTTCACCTACGAGGTATGTGTAACCCAGTAACTGTGAAACATGGGAATCACAGAATGATATGGGGTTGGAAGATCTCTGGAGATCATCTAGTCCAACCCCCTGCCAAAGCAGGTTGCACAGGATCCGCATAAAATCCAGGATTTTGAATGTCTCCAGAGAAGGAGACCCCACCACTTCCCTGGGCAGCCTGTTCCAGGGCTCTGCCACCCTCACAGGAAAGAAGTTCCTCCTCATGTTTAGATGGAACTTCTTATGTCCAAGTTTGTGTCCATTGCCCCTTGTCCTGTCACTGGGCACCACTGAAAAAGGACTGGCCCCATCCTCCTGACACCCACCCTTTAAGTATTTATAGGCGTTGATCAGATCTCCCTGCCCCAGTCTTCTCTTCTCCAGACTAAAAAGACCCAAGTCCCTCAGCCTCTCCTCATAAGATGCTCCAGGCCCCTCATCATCTTTGTAGCTCTCTGCTGTACCCTCTCCAGCAGTTCCCTGTCCTTCTTAACTTGGCTCTCCTTAACTTGGCTTTTTCTGTTGTACTCTAGCTAAATGAATGAGCTCTACTGGGCCAAATTAAAAAGCCTGTAGTTACAGATCCTGCTCTCTCTTAATTCTGAGTCTACTCCCCCCGGTTAAACTTACCAAGTTCTTAAAAGTCACTTCTGAGGGCTTTAAATGATTCTTCCATTATTTCATGATGGCAAAGATAATGATTATGAATAATTAACTGCCTTTCTCTTAAAGGGCATAGAGAAGGGAAAAGAGCTTGGAGACATTAGGTCCTTCCCAGCACATCAGTGGGGGCATCTCCCAGCCCCAAGACAGGCCTGTGCATCACACAGCCCCAAGGCACCTCCTCACTGAGAGAGGAACTGCACTAACCAAGCTTCTAAAACCTACTTCCAAGCTAAGAGTTAAGATATAACCCGTTGCAAACACTGTGAGATAAGAGAGCCATTTAGAGAGACATTTGCTGGTATGAACACAGAACATGAACTGGCAGAAGGATGTTGCTTTTTGTCAGCTTGCTTACAACGACTCCAATTTTAAGACTGAAAAGCACTGTCATTCTCTTTCTAGTATCTCTCACTCTTGTTTCAGTTACAATCAAGTGTCCTAAAGAAGTAAAAATAAATCACTGAAATCATGTTGGTTTTTTATTAACAGACACATGGTTCATTCTACTTAAAATGACCAAGTTTCAATGTTGACATATGACAAATGATATGGATGGAGGAGCTGACAAAAGAAGAGCTGTTAACCACGGCATGACCAGGTTCTGACCCAATGACCAACAAGAGCTCGAGTCAATAATGTGATCTGGTGACTAGGGACCATTCTAGACATACCCTTAAGGTATGTTGCTAAGTGATTTTATGTAAATGTCACCTAAATCTTTCTTGTAATTAAGACAAAGTCAACACAGATGATTGAGAAGCTAATTTTTGATCTAAAAAACCTGCTGTTTCCCCAACCCTTCTTTGACTGAAACAATGTTTCTGAAATCCCTATTCTAGCTGCAGTTCAGTTGCCCAGTTCAGGAAAGAATTGTTCTTATTAACGGAACTTCTCTATTTCCGGATTAATTGACGTGAAAATGAAAACAAAGTCATCTTTACTTGTAAAACATAAACTAGACATATTAAGGGTCCTTAACCTCTCCCACTACTGTATTGAAATGGCCTGGAAGATTGAGTGGAAAGTGAATGCAAGTGCAAGTGACTTGTAAGTATAATTTTATCTTTAATTTTATTATATTGATATTTTATTAAAAGAGCACCTACCTTCAGAAGTCTTTATGCTGTGATGGTATTCGGATTATAATCTTGAAAAATCTAGGTATTTCTACAGGCATCTGTGATGTTTTCTCATAACAGCTTTATTTTGGTCTTAAAAATAAAGCTTTACATTCCTTGCCTACTATAATCTTATCAGGACAGCACTGTCAGGTTAACTACTGTTGTATATTGACTCTCCTGGATGTATACTGAATTAAGCCAGATAAATCTCTCTCGGATTTTCATAACTCTGTAGGAGCGTCAAGAACAACACAAAACATTAAAATAAGAAATGTGAAAATTAGGACAGGGTTTCTGTGCTTTGTACTGTTCAGTTTTTTACTACGAGCGTTTCACGTGGTGACAACAGCCTTGTCTGCCTTTCCTTCTGGCTCTTCAACACCTTAAGGCCGTACTGCTGGCACTGCCATCGCTGCGTGACAACCTTTGAAGCTGAGCCAATTGTAAGGAAATGTGTTACTGTGTTCTGTAGTAGTGAGCTGATGAAGGTCACCTCTTTAAAAGGAGCAACATGATAGTCTCCAAAAGGATAGAGGAGAAGCCAAAGAAATGTCTCTCTCGGTCCTTCAGTATTTATGTTCTTGTATCGCCTTTTTTACAGGAGAAGGATTTTTGTTGGGGCTTCCTTTTATTCATATCTTCTTGTATTTCCAAAGGAAAGGCCTTTAGGTTATCATTCACACAAGGCAGGCAGAATCTTTTGGAGTAGAACAGACTACATTCCTGTAAAGAAAATAACATTATTAGCAGGATACACAAAATGGAACCGCTTAAGTTCCAGTCCCATTAAACCACATTTATATTTAGAATTCTTCTAAATTAAATTCTTCTTCTAGGTTGAAATATTCCAGCAATTTTGCTTTTTTCCATTCAATAATTCTAACATCTGGCCAGACCTAACTGGGTGAAAATTAAAAACTGGGTCTGCAACAACTGCTAACCAAATCAACTATAGTGTTGCTCCTTTTAAAGAAGTGACCTTCACCAGCTCCCTGTTACAGAGAACAGCAACACATTTCCTTACAATTGGCTTGTCCTTCAGGCATCATTCATGGTCCTCCTGGCATGATCACTAAATTCCAAACAGGATTTAATGGGTAAGCTGGAGCTGGTGGATTGCTGATGGATTATTCTTGGAGAGTTAAACATGAATAAAGGCATCAGCACGGATGGATCAGGACATCTTTCTGAGGTGTAATGGATTCCATGGGTTTTACCCAAATAGCAAAGTTTTCCTCTGAGAGATTTCATCCATTTAACCACCTTTACCTTGGATAAAGGTACTTGCTGATTAAAAACTAAAAACATACATGGTACTAAAGGTTGAGCTGATGTCTCTTTTCTGAATTCCTCATGGCGAAGTATAAAAGCTGTTGTGCATAAAGGCAGCATTTTCTCTGCCCTTGAAATGGAATGACACTACGATGTGACATGTTTTATTCAGAGTTGATTTGGTTAGCAAGCATTACAGACCCAGTATTTATTTTTCACTCACTTTGCTCTAACCAGATATTAGTTATTGACTAGGAAGAAGCAAAACTGATGGAATATTTTAACCTATTTGCAGTACAGAGTTTGGGCAACTGGAAGCAAAGCTTACTAATGTATTATTCCTTTGCCCTGCAGCAAGAGTGAATCCCACGGTTCTCCTGGCATGCTGATCACTAAATTCCAAATGGGATTTAATGAGTAAGCTGGAGCTGGTGTTGCTGATAGATTATTCTTGGGGATTTAGGCATGAATAAAGACATCAGTTCAGATGGATCAGGAGATCTTTTTGGGAGTAATGGATTCCATGCGTTTTACCTAAACAGCAAAGTTTTCCTCTTGCCATGGTCATTTGTGGCTGGCCTTTCTCTGGAGGCCTCAGCTTGGATATTTCTGTGTTTCTGTTCTTGCTTTTGTTTCCCATGTCACTCTCTGGACTTCAGCAGATGATTATATTAAAATCACAATCAGCCTGCCTCTGTGTGACTTTCAAGCCCGAGGAACAACTTCTCTTTCTCTATTGTCCCCTTCTGCACTGACTGCCAGGCCCCTTCATATTCAGAGCTAGTGCGAAGCCCCGGTCTCTGAAAAGCCCTGAAACTGGATTTCAGTTGCACAACCTCCAGAGCCTATTGTTTTTTGTCTTTTAGTATCCTTAATACTTTAAGCTGCCAATTAAAAAGGGAAGATTAGAGTTTTAAGTTCGCCCTGTTATTCTTGTTTGGATTGCAAAATGGCACACAGCTCCCCCCACCACCACCTCCAGGTTAAGTTCAGGGCCCCACAGCGATGGATGCTGCCCCACAGCGATGGACACTGCCCCACAGCGATGGACACTGCCCCACAGCGATGGACGCTGCCCCACAGGCTGCTCCTGGGCAACGGCAGAGGAGGGCAAAGGCTTTCCCCCCGTTCTGCAGTTGGGGAACTCCGATGTTCTGACGCAGCTCCTCATAGGTGCTTGACTTGCATTCTTTTAGCTGAAACAAGTTGCCAACTTTTGCTGATTTTGGCCAGTGGGACTCATGCAAATCATGAATATGAACCGTTGCACATCTGGGCACTGGTTCCACGAACCCTTAGTCCTCCTCTCTCACTCGTGGGGTTATTCAGCCTCATTTACTATTATGCATAGTCAAGCCCTTCTTTGACCATTATCCTGATGGGGTTCTGGGTTTAATCTGGTAATTCTTTAATATGTTTTACCCCTTCCATGACCAAGGCAAGAGGAGGGCCATTTCAATTTCAAACTTAATAGTAAAATTTGGGAAAAACTGAGCTGCCAATGCATGCTGCCAGAGTTTATTTCAGTTTTCAGATGGATCATTTCTGAAAGTAATATATATGGGGATATTATCTTTACAACATTTGTAAAGGAAACTCTATGTAAAGGAAAAGTTCAGCCTAACCACGTCCAGGATTGACCTTACATGACTGGAAGTCAAGTGGAAAGTAGCTGTAGTATTACGTTTATCACTTCATACCTACAGTCATGTCCAAGGTCAGTGTTTAGTCACTTTCTGCTGAGGTGAGCAATAAGGGATGAAACTTGCTCCCTTTCCTCCTTTCTCCTCCAAAAGCCGTATCTTTTATTTTCCAACGTTTAGTAAGTGTTGTAATAATAAAAAAAAAGAACTAACTGTTTTAAATGACTAATATGGTCAGATTATATCACTTCCTCTCCCCTTTTCTAAAAGGGAAACAGGAAGAAAGGCACTCAACCTTCCTAAGGACTTTTAAGATCTTCCTTTTTGTGGAGTTTTGACATGTCTTAAGGGGTTACTGATAATCATTAGAATTATTTTCAGTTGGGCTGGAAATAATGGCACTTATCAATACACTGTGCTAAAGATTGGTTCAGTAGGGTGACTGGAGTAAATGAACTGAGTGAGACTTAAGAGAAAATTGGAATTTATGAGCATTATACAGAACAGTTGCTGAGTCTTCACTTTCATTGGCACAGCAACTGTAACGAAAGACGCTTCAGCTAGCATGGATTGAGTCATGAAAAGCCTAAAATCTGATCTGTGTCTAAGCCTCCTTAGATACAAAAGACGGTAAATTAAATCAAAGCCCTTTTCCAAATATAAAGTCAGAAGTTTCTTAATTTTGCCACAGGTTAGTCTAGTACTATTTTGAATTAACATAAAAATGAAAGCAACCTGTCATTGAAAACTTTCCATCAAAACGGTCCAGCTTCTTTGCCAAAGAGGCCCAAGAAAGCATAATTTTCATCAGCTTCAATTCTCGTAACATTATGGAAACACTCAGTGTAGGGCTGAGTTGGTGTACTTGGGTCAAGCACAAGCAGGAACCAATCCCAATCCACAGAGATATTATCCTAACTTTGGCTCTCTCTACTGCCTTGGGTAAGTTTTTACTTCTCTGGACTTTTAATTTTCCCCACATGAAAGAGGAATAGTATGTGTTTACCTGTTTTGTGGTGTGGGTGTTTTAAAGCATTAATTATCATTTCTGCAGATCTCTTTCAATGTTACCTAAGCAGTATTGCCAAATACATTTTGAAACCATAGTCATGCATGTGATTCACTATCTGGCCTGGCCAGTTTGGTAAGAAATTTATTCTCAATTATTTACAATCAAGGTTTTGCTTTGCGTGATACCATCGGGGGAATCTCAAAGACTCAGATAACAAGTAAGTGATTGACATATTTCTACAATAGCCAAAATAGGGAACAACGACAAAAAGATTAGAAGAAACTTCTATTAGCTCACTGCTAATATCCTCTTACGTTGTTATGCCCTAGATTAACTGAAAGCGTTATTAAATCTCTAAAAAGAAAAAGCCCCACCTTCATTGAGAAATGCATACTGTGTAGAAAGATACTGAGAGGCTGAAACTCTACTTCTGACAGATTTAACTGCCAGACTTGGAAATATCCATTGAATTCTTCATAAATTCAAGAGCTAATGAAAAGAGCTAACTGTGCTCAAGTTTGTGCAAAATGTGTCTGATTTGCTAATCCTCTGCTGTTAAAAAGGAGGGGTAAACCTGACATGTCAGGGCAGGAATCAAGCTCATAAGCCCAAACTATCTGACGAGCTGTGCTTGCCTCTTCCACTGGCTGCGCGTGGGAGCAAGTCAACTACCAGCCAAGATGAAGACATTGTCCCTAAGAAGATCTTGCTCACATATGAGCTTTGCCTGCACACAACTGCCTTGAGCTACTTGGCACTGGAAACTTGAGCCCAGCTATCAAAGACATAACCAGAGAGCACTGGCACTTCCCATGTAGTCCTCAGGTAGTTCCAGAAAAGAAAAAAAAAAATAGAAAAAAATCTCAGTTGCAATCTCTCATCTGACCTTTTGGTGATTTTCCTTCATGGAAAAGTGGCAGAATAGACTTCAGAAATAGGAATCAAACCTGATCGGGAGAAAGGTGTAACTGCATGCTCCTCTTAGGACAGTGGACCAAATCCATCCTTGGTGCTAACTCCTTGCAAGTCAGAATAGCAGCTAAACTTGTCCAAGTGTGCCAATTTCCTTTTGGACATGTGTCTGCCCAGGCCTCTAAGTTTTGACAGTGTAATTTGACCCCCCTCAGGAGAATTTCCTCAAGTCCCCACAGAGAATTTGTCTGGCATTGGCATACGAGCTGTCTCAGTTGCTCAGATTATATCACCTCATGCTCTGAGGAGGCCAGAGGAGTTACTTTGTCCCACCAGAAATATAACTCACCACCAAACATCATGAAAAAAAGATATTCTACATCTTCACGGAGTCTTTAACAGGTCCGTCTGTTTCAAAACTCCTGCTACTAGCTACTTTCAGTAAGGGTCACGTCACTGCAACTGGCCCCTAACCACAATAATTAGAGAATGGGCTGCAAAGGTTGAATTTGAAAACTGTTAAAGATGATACTTAAGACCAAGGTGTGCTCTCACACAGGCTATTACCTGCACTCTAGATTTATGCACATCGCCCTAGGATAGTGAACAACTTGGAAAGAGAAGGCTGGGATCTGGCTGCTGTAAGGGCACCGGTGTCTGGTGTAACAAATACACGCCATTGTGAACAGTGCAAACAATGGGGGGATGTCTCCTCACGGGCTAAGCTAGGCCTGATTTCTGACTACTGCCGGAGGCCCAAATTGCTTTCAGCCACAGAACTGGCCTGCCAAGGGAAAGGAGCAGAACCTCCGTTTTCTCAATTCCTTGTACTGCCTCAAAGAAGCAGAGTACAGCCTCCAGACACTGATAATTGTGTAATAACTTGTCTTCATTTTTGCTTTGAACTCACAGCAAACAAAGGGACCAGTTCTGTGCTGAGGAGAAGGAATTAAGACAAGTGTAATTTTACACCACCTTTCTGAACCGCACTCAGATTTCATAGCTTAAGGTTGCCTACCAGCTGCTACTCAAATTCATTCTTCTTTATAGAGCTATCACAGCATTGCACAACTCCCTACTCACAGTCTTTCTCACTTAGCTTTTCCAAATACGATGGTAGCCCTGCGCTGTGGATGCAAACCCAACAATCCATGGAGGTTTATATCCCCTTTAAAGGAAAAAAAAAAAAAAAGTCTGTTAATATACTACAATCTACCCAACCTTAAAGGTCTTGAAGTCATATGTGATTTCCCTTGCATTTTCATGTGCTGAGAAAGTGGGAAAGAGCACTCATTATGTTTGTGAGGCTCATCTGTAAATAGAACACTTAAAGCTGCTGATCATTTTAATTTAATACAAAGCAATTAGCTTGCCTTAAAAATAGGTTGTTTGGGTTTTTGCTGTGTTTTTCCTCTAACAGGTCACCAGGACTGGAACAAAAAGAAATGATTGGAGAAGCTTGTTTTGCTTGTTACTTACTGTACCAACACACACTGGTTTGCTACACAAACTGCAATGAGACCCAAGGATGAGGAATTTGTCCTTGTCAGGGGTGAAAGGATCCTTCATGACGTAGCTTTCTTCCAAAACCCTACAAGAGAATAATTTCAGGCTTTTAAGGGTAGATTTCACAGTAGGGGAGATCTGAAATGGGGAAATTGTGTAGGCTGAAAAGGCATCAGCCCTTTCTACTTGATTTGCTTGGCCTGGTGCTGTACATGAGACAATGCAGCAAGCTATGCAGTTCCCTTCCTCTTCAAAACCAACACTGTGCCTTGCCTTCATTCCTATACTGGACTTTCTATCTGTCTTCCAATAGTAGGGCAGTTTGTGATCCTCTCAGCATTATCTTACTAGGTTTTTTCAGTGCTCTACCTTAAAGTATTTTTTTTTATCTTCCATTTTTATAACAGGCACTCCTTAGCATGGCCAACTTCAGTACCTTGTCAAGTAATCATTTCAACTGCACAGCTTCTAATTAGAAGTTCTGTTCCAAAGCTGTGCACATGTGAGTATAGAATAAAAAGGGTTTACTGCTCTTAGTTACGTCACTGCTGTAAAGCTAAGGATCCCACCTCTTGCAAGCATGAGCTACTAGCACAGAGCATTACAATGCTCTGAAATATGCTTACTTTATGTCACAGACTGTACTGTTTCCTTCAGGATATTAAGAGAGTGCATTTATTAATAATTTGGCAACCTGCTTGGGAAAGACTAAGGCCTTTTTCCTCCTAGGAGCTCCAGGCAAAATATTACAGAAGTTACCTGGGCATCTGTATGCACAGGGCAACCTGCACGGCTGTCTTATTCTTGGACTTAAATCAAACTTGGATTCTGTAGTAATATGGAGTACAGTACATACTTAAAAGGTACTCTGTTAACTCATACTGTCTTCTCCTTGTATTACATATACACACAGATGTATGTGTGTGTCTGTGAATGTATTCCTTTTTCTCTCTACTCAAAAAATGGTATGGCTCAAGCCTTACGCTGTTAGGAAGGATCAGGCATCTTAACATGGCAGATCACCTTGTCAACAAGTCCCCTAGAGTACAAAGACTGGATTACCTTTGCAAAGCTCCCCTTGCAAGATTCACAGTCTTAATGCAGTTACCATCAGTGTAGAGACCTGGCCATTGTACAAGCCTTCATGACTGGCATATGTTTACTGCAGCATTGCATTTAGGACATGTGAGTAGACCAGAAAGTAAGCCAATAAAGACAGTGTGTAAAGATATTCTTATATGCATGTACAGAAGAGTTATGCTTCAGCATTATGCTTTTGCTTTTTGAATCTCATTAATCCAGATAAAGCTGAGATGTTAACACTGAGCTTGGATAACCTAAAGTTAAGATTCACGTCCAGCTTTTATTTAGATTCTTTACAAATGCATCTGATCAAACGTGGGCCACTGTTCTGCTGAGTAGAAGAGGGAAAACCAGTGGGATTTGGAAGATAAAAATACAGCTGCCCAAGGAAAACAGCCCAAGCAGGTGGTAATCAAGAGCTATTTCCATTTTATAAGAAACTGAGCCATATTAGTGGGGTGAAATGAGTACATGCCTGACTTGCAGTTCCAGGGAGTTCCTCACCATATTTGCCTCATGAGTTTGTTGACCAGGATGGCCTCAATGGAGCTACATGTACATTTAAAGCTAAGTACTTTGTTTTATGGGGAATTTAATGTCTGCAAAGTTGTAACTGCATAGTTTCTAGTCAAACTATCCCTACTTAGAAGTGGAAAAAGCTTCGGTCTCCTAAAATGTAAATATGTACTAAACTTCCACGCACTTTAATGCTGTATAATCTGCCAAAGAATTGTCTAATTAATTAAAAAAAAACTAAAAACATTGCCATTCAAAACTCCACATCATGTCAAACAGCTCTTAGAAAGTGTTTTTTTGCCATATATATATTTAATTCATGCTGTGTTTACATGTTGCCCAGCTGACACAGCTGTAAGGAAAGGGCTATTCCCAGAAATGCTAGGCTGACAGTCAACAATATTCTAGTAAGAAAATAATGATACAGGTAAATAGTAGCGTGGTCAGTGGAGCTAGGAAATACGTTAACTACTAAATAGGTTAAATCTTTGCACGGCATTAAAGCAGGACAGGAAAGTTGATTTTTGCCTTGGCTATCAAGGCTGACAATTTTTAACACTTCTTCCCTTTGGAAAAAGAAGGTCACTTTAGTACCAAGCCTCCTATTCAGGGGCAATATGGCACGTTAGCAGGTTCATGCAGCACATGTCATTCCACAGTACAAGGCTTCCAATGAAGCCTGTAACATGAAAGACCGTACTTACACAACAGAGCGTGTGTTCGGTGGCTTCTGCCCATAGTATGTGTATGGAGCTGTTAAGCCACACAGCTGACATTTGAACTCTCCTATAGGCTGAGCTTCTTTGGGAGCATCCATCTTTAAGCTACCTACAAGAAACACAAAAATCTGTTAACTACAAAATGCAATACTGGAAACGCACCTGCAAGAGGATTAAACTGATGTGGAACATTTAGCTACACAAATTAAAATCCAATGGAAAACTAACTGTGCAAGCCTTGATTAGTAAATATTTTCTCCCAAATCAAGTTAGTTTCCCATGTCCCAGTTAAATTTCCAAATTCCTCAGACAGGTTTAGAAACTGCAGCCTGGGAGCCTAGCTATAAAGTTCACCTATTAATTTGAAACTTGATCCATAAAAGAATTTGGGTAACAAAGTACACAGCTGTGATCTGGAAAACCCTCTGCTCAATCAAGGCCTACGCTCCCTAAGTGCTTCCCAAGAAACGACTCCTTATCTGTTGTGCATAATTCCAATCCAGTTCTGCAATGCCTGCCTCCTCCCACAAACTGCAAATGGAGCCGTGAAAGGGTTTGGGACCCCATTCAGGAGATAGGTACCAGAAAGGTAGGTGCTGCAATGATGTACTGTGTCTTTTTCTTTGCTTCTGGTTCACCTTTGAATAGAGTTTTGGGAGCTTAACCCTGGCTCCCTATTCTTATCTGGCTTCCTATGGAAATGAGGCTGATGTAATCATCTTCTGCGTAGATAGAACGTTGGCCCATTCAAGCCACACAGGACAGAGGAAGAGGTACCTTCAGAAAAGTTTAGTCCTATAGCTTTTATGAAAATAGGCAGGAGAGGGAGACTCTGCTTTATCCTGACGGAGGACACCCATCAGAGGATCTGCACATAGGAAAGCTACTGTCCATCTGTCTGAAAGATTTCAGATCCCCCTTACAAAGCCGTAGCTATCAGTCATGAGACACAAAACATAGGAAGCCATGCTTTATCAGCTTTGGTGCTTACAAGATGAATTGTTTAAAATCTTAATCATTGATTTACATTTGGGAGCTTATCCTTCACTTGTAGCACTTTATTTGAAAGTCACATGCTTTTTCAAAAAGCATGGTGTGGCAAGTATGCTCGTGGGACTGATTTTGGTATGAATGATCAGATCAAGCACAGCTAACCGTCTGCATGCCCCAAAGTTGCACCAATCCATAAATGAAACGCTATCAATAGTTTGCAAATTGGTTTTCTTGACTCACCTGCACAATTTTCTTGAAAAGACACATTCACCTTGCAGTTAGCAAGAAAACTCAAGCTTTTAGCTAAAAGCCCTCACACTTTCCACAGCATGCGGTTTTCTGCTTGCAAGCCCATTAGCTTTTTTAACTGAAGCAGAACTGGCATCAAGCTGTTAGGAAGGCAAACACTGGGAACTCTGATTTGGGCAGTATCTCTGCATTTAGGTTGTATGTGCTCACAGCTGAGCAGATATACAGCCTGCCAAAGGACAGCAGGTCATTCCCACTCTTCCAGCTTTGCAGCCATAGCCTTCTCCAGCAGAGCCAATTCAGTTCACTAAGGCCATGGTTCTATTTATGTTTCAGCTTAGCTCAGGGGTTTTCTTTGAGAACAAATTGCCTGTCTTCGCTTACCCCACTTGGTTTGTGTTGTGGAACAATTTTAAAGCCCACAAACCAGACAGTTTCAGATGAAACTAAACTGAAAGGTGCGCTCCAGAAGCACACCCAACACATTTCAACCCGAATGACCAACTAATGGCCATTCAGTCTACAGGCTAGAACCACAGGTAGTCTGAAACATCCTGAAACACAGACAGTGGGCAGCTGATAGCCAACACCAAACACCTTGCTCTATGCTTTCACTCTTACTGCATCACACTAGTTACTAATTTGGTATCAAATGAAAAAAATACCTTCTTTTTAATTCCTACATCTTTTCTTTTTTTTTTTTTTTTTGTTTTAGGGAACTAAACTGGCTTGCAGAGGAGTCAACAACTGGTAACAGTAGTGCAAGGTAAAAGGAAAAACTGCACAGCCAGGGGAAAAGGAGGGCTGAGATGAGGGACCTGTATTTCCCTCTTTCAATGACAGTAGGCTGCTATTTCTGCTCAGCCTATGTGGTGAAACTGAATCCTTAAAGACATATGCTGCTAAGGTGAATTAGGGGCAAGGTGAAGCAGAGCTGTGACTACTTGTCATCTAATGTTCCAGAAGAACAGGGAGCCCCAAGATCCTCAGAGGTTACAGAGGCTTCGTAACAGACACCCAGTTCAGAAAGTCCTGTTAAATCCTGAAACTTAATTTTGGGAATAATCTCCCTTACGTCATCATTCCTTCACCACCAGCTGTTCCACAGCTGTTCCTAGCATTTTAGTAGTACAGTAAGTTCTTCAAATGTAACATAAATGGGGATGGGTACTGGTTTAATAAATAAATCCCTATGAATACCTTAGGCAACTACATTTTTTCGAAAGTGATGTAACTCTCTGATATCACGTATTTTCCCTACCTCACAGGGATGCCTGAAAGAATGTAATTAACTAAAGAGGTTTCAGATTTTTCAGTTAGATATAAGGCATGTACATGCTACCTATTTCTCCCTGTATATTAAAACAGTGATTCTTCAAACTATACACAAAACTCAACTAAGAAGTCTGCTTTTGGGACCCTGCACTTTAGGTTTACCAGATAAGTCCCCCAAACACACCTAAGCGTACCTTTTCTTAGGTAATCAGTGGTAATACCAAGACATCCACCTGTGTGAATGAGATTCAGTCCCAAACACCCTATGCAATTTTTTGTAATCAGCCTTTTTAAAGAAGGGAAAATAATTAACTCTACAAAGGTAAGAGTATGGAAAGTCACTTAAATCAAATACAGAATAACCATCATGGTGATTTTTTTTTCTCTAAAATAAAGCAAAACACTAAGAACAACAACAACAACAAAAAGTATTTATGGCAGTGAGGATCATACACTTTGGAACGAATATGTCCCGATTCCAAGTCAAAATAACAGCCCTGGGTTCAGAGCTGAAGTACGTTAGATATAGAAACACCTGCTCTCTTACAGGCCATTGGCATGTAGAACAGAATCTGTTCAGTGACTACCACTGGGAAGGAATGATATCTATGTACAAACAGATTTTTGGCTATGCCAGTTGAAAAGCATATGATCCTGCCTGCAAGGCACAGATGAATTTATGATGCTTTCCATTTTACTCCCAGCTTACAAGTCATTGGTATCAGCTGTACCAAGTTTTATTCCACTGGGAACATCATTTGTCCTGAGAGCTTGTCTACACAGCAACACTTGGGAAAGCTAAGGCCACTAACTCAAGGTGTGAAGTTAATGAGCATACGGATTTCAGAGTGAATGCTCCCATTCAGAAGTAAAATTTGCTATATAACAAAACAAAGCCATTTTCCTCTGAAGAAAGAAATGTAATGGCAGATGTAACAAGCTTTCAGTTTATGCATGTGCTTCACATCTTTAGTCTAAACTACCAAGCAGACAAGACCTAAGATGCACTCTCTTACAGAGCTTCTAGTGCTTCCAAAAAGCTCATCTGCAATTAAAAGAATTGCATCTTTATGTGAGCGTAATAGCAAATGCAGAGAAGCAATTCTGGGATAAAATCACAGTTAAGACAGACATTATTTTATCACAAAGCTCACTGGCTTGGCCCTATACACCATCTTAGCAAGATGCCCGATATGACAACTATGACAAGGTGTCTGCCTCCCCTCCAAGCAGACATACGAAGCATGAGTGAGAACTTGTTTCTCTGTAGCATACAGGATGAAGGATCTCTTGCGGAGATAAAAGCCCAGGGCACCAATCCCTTCATAATCATCATCAAGCAAATTTGTGACCTCAAGTGACTCAAATCATCATCAGTGCTAACACTGGCTTTTTTTCTTGTCCTTGAAATTTTTTGAAGCAGCACCAAGTCCCAGTAACATGTCAAATATCTGTCTGGCTGGTATGTACTGAAGAAGTCTTCTAGAACAGCTTGCTTAGAACTGAATTCCGCCCAAGCATTTGCCATTTTGGCTGGAAGCTGCAAGGTGCTTAAACACATATTTACTTGAACACATGCATAGCTCTTCTGAAAAAAACACGGCTACCCACACACACGATTATGAAGCAAACGCTGAACTAGCACACTCAGCAGAAACTTGCCAAGTCAAGCCCAGAACGCTGCAGGATGTGTGTCAGGTTGGCCACGTGTCATGGCAAAAAGTAAAGCACACAGATTTAAATGCCATACTAAGGACAAAACTGCAGTAAAAGAAAGGCACAGGTTAGACAGCAGCGCTGTAAGAGTGTTTCTCCACGCTGTGACTGATACATGATAGGGATGTGGGGAAATGGCTCTCAGTGCAGTTCTCTAGGGACTCCTAAAAACTTCAGGGCAGTTCTGCTCAAAGCATTCTGCTAACAGGCCTGGAAGGCATGCCAGAAATAATAAATCACCATTAAATTGTCAGGGTCAGTGGCAAAGTAGTGGCATAGATAAGTAATCTGATTTTCTTTGCTTCAAACCTCATTAGCACAAGTCTTTACAATGCATAGGTTAAGCCCCTCTTAATACTCCACAGGAGACTCGTGCGTTTCTGAGTCACTGATAAGCTAGAGAAACTATACAAGAAACAAACAGCCTACAGACATAGACTTTGATTTGAAAGGGTGTCAGATAAAACCAGCACTGACACACCTTTAATCCTCTCCAATTAAACCCTTGTTTCTTTCTCCTGCCAAGATTTTTCTGCAGTATCCACTGTTGATGACGATGATCTATTAAAATATTCACAGCTTGATTCTCTATGGGAAGGAGTGCTCTCTAATAGAAGCGTAGGAGCCACTGAGTTCATAGCCTGGTAAATGCCAAGTTATTTTGCAGTGTTTGGTGTGATATAAATTTAAATATACTTCAGCACCAGGAATGCACTCACCTCCTTCAGAAAACTGATCTGTTGCCTCATTGCTCAGGTAATAGATGAAACAGCAGAACCTTCTTACTTGCTAGTTAATCTCCAGGTGAACAACTCTCTCCCTCCAGTTCCTTCACGTTATTGCCCTGAAGGCATGTTTAGGTCACCTGTTGGCTGCCTCCCTGCTCTTCCAACTTACCTTGGGTTTAGCTAACAAATTAGTCCAGGAATGCAATTTCACCAAGCATGGCCATTTGGAACTTTTACCCTTATTACCTCTCTCCCAAAGATCATTTGATTGATTTAAGCCTTGACTTGTTGCAGCAATTACTCCCTTCAAGCCGGAGGAATTGTGCTGGTATTGCTGTGTTTTCTTTGCTCTGAAGGAACTGAGGTCACTGCAGCACACAGGCTTCCCTCAAGGTACGGGGTCATATAGCAGGCCCCAAGCCCTGCTTTTCAACAAGACCTTGTGTGGACTCCCTGTGGCTGTATGATAAACAGCCTCCGTTGTCACAGATGTGAAAGCAAGCATGTTTTCTGAACAGTCATAGCAAATGTTTTGAGCAGGGTGTGTCAGCAGAAAGAGAGGAGGCAAGCAAATCAAACCCCTTCTTTAGGTAAAAAGGCTTTCCGAACACAAGAGAATCTCAAAAAGGCATCAACTGATGCCTGACTTAACAAAGCTGAGAAACCAACGCTCAAAAAAATCTAGCCTGAGTACTCCTCACTTGAATATGGCAAGCAGCCAGCTCTGAATTTGACAGCATTTAATAAAGAATCTCGAATTAGGTGAGAATTTAACAGCTTCAGACAGGAATGCTGCAACAAGGCACCAATTAACCGGTGTATACCACTGTCCTCTACTGGACATATTGGACCTGTACAGCCCCAGCCTCTGCCAATATCACTGTTAGTGGCTGTAGGGAATTCTCATTTCAGCACCTCAGCTGTTAAAAGTTACTCAGTTGTTAAAAGCCCAGCTAAGTGGATCACACAGTAAGTGAATGAAAGAATAAAATAAAAGCAAGTTGCCCAAGCATTTATGGTAGAGGCCATCTCCACGTCCAGTCGCAGACGCACAGCAAATGGCGGATCTCTTTGCTGTGTAACAGAGCTAACAGTCCTGACAGAGGAGGAAGAACTACAGTGTCATTAGCTCTTCCTTTCCTTCCCCCCAGAATTAATCTGTGGGCATATCTGGGTTTCTGCTTGACCCCTCTCATTCATGTTTCTTCTCCTTCTCTTACAGCAGGCTTTTCTAAGCAGAGTACAAAGCTTATCACATCATCATCCATGATGTGATTCTAGCCTTCTATATGTAAAATGGCCCAGAAATTAAAGGAAGGCAAACTTGTTGCTCTTCTCACAAAAAAATTATAGGGACTTACTGGAGAGGAGGTAACGCAGGAGATCCAAATGTTGAAGTGTTCACCAAAGTGAACACCAGTTCTGGATTACAGTTATTCCTTGCCAAAACAGGGAAACCAGACCTGAGGTCTGATTGCATTAAATCTCCCTTCCGGTATAGGCACAACAAATAAGCATGCTATGGCCATAGGTTACACCCTGCCCTGAACTGATTTAGTCTTCCTTTCAAACTGTAGCTCTTTATATAGCTTTGTTAGATTAATATCCATAGTGGGGAAGAATAAGATGGTAAGGTTCTATTAATATGTAAGTTGTCCTTAAAGAAAAGTTATGGAGGGCCACATATGTACCACTGAAAGTATCAGCTTGGTTAAGCACAATCTAAACTTAGTGCAACACTTTCCAACAGAGTCTAAAAATGGCAACACCAAGATTTTGTGGAAATACACGAGGAGAGGCTAACACAGTGTTTCGGGAAATGAGACACTGCAAGTTGACATAATCCTGAAAGAAATATATATAGCTTCACTGATTTATCTCCCTACAGACAGCAAAGTTGGTACTGTAAGCAAATACTCAGTCCCCACTATGTGGGGTTGCATGTCACAATGTCCTTGCTGTGACAGCCAGTGCCCACTTTCCCCTGTGACCAGCAAGATGTTCAGTATTAATATACATAGAGAAGTGAATTCTTTCCAGTAAAATGGGACTGAGGCCCTTAGTTTGTTAGGACTGAGCTCAAGTTGAAGACTGCATAATGAAGTAAAGCAAAATCTTCAAAAAGAAAACAAAACACAAGACTGCTGGAGGGTTAGGAAGGTATAGGGTAAAGACTGTTATCTTCATGAAAGTCTGAGAATAAAGACTTGTACCTACTATACAGATACATCTGTATGCACATAAACCCACACACCTTCTTACAGGCATGCCCATTTTCTCTGAAAGGTGTGTTCCTCAAGTTTTACTATCCCAGCTATTGTGAACAGCCAGCTATAGAAAACACCAACAAATAGATCTGCGAGCAAGCCTGGATTAAGTGTAAAGGAAAACCACATGATCAACCTCTCTCCTTATGCAGACAGACCATTTCTAGCATCACTGAGATATGGAGACATTTACTGAGGTTCTCAGAGCAGACTCAGAAAGAAACTGTGGTACTTCATCTCTCATATATCTTGTGAGCTTCCTAAACCCCCCCCATTTTTCAAGGGGAGTTGAACAACCTGATTGTTTCCATGGCTCTACAGTGCTTTAAGTTCAAAGCTGTGATCCCAACACCACCTTGCTCAAGTGCAATCTCATACTGGCAATGCCTACATATGACAGGAAGCAAAGATTTGCCCTAAGTTCCCTAGGCTCCTTAAAGCTCCTCTGTGCACGCCCAAAAGCAGTGCCCTCGCACAGCTCTGAACCTCCCAGGAATCCTCCCCGCAGTCCCCTTCAAGGCTGCATCCTGTACCTCCAACATCAACTCACAAAGTTCCTCAGAAAAAACAATTTGTGGCCACTACACTCTATTAAATAAAGAACAGATCTTATATTAAAGCCCTTATGTAGCAAAAAAAAAAAAAATCAGAATCAAGCTTTGGCTCTACTTCCAGAATCATGAGTCCGTCCTGTCACACTGGTCAGCGGGCTTCTGCTCGGGGGACTCATGCTTTCTCTCTCACCTAGACTCGTCTCACATTTGCTTCTGCAGTTTGAAGGGGAGGTTCCCTCCCGTCAGTGAAACTTATGCTCCGGGGAGTCAGGCACTCTGGCGGTGGGAAGCGCACATCCGAAACCTCTCCCGCTCCGAGCAAAGCAGGGGAGCTGGACACTGCTCTCCCACCTCTGCAGCCAGACTTCCTCTACTCGCTGTCTTCCGCGGCGGAGAAGCCCCGTGCTCTGCCTCCGCAGCCCCGGCCGAGCCAGCCTGGGGCCTGCCCTGAGGAGGGCTCCTGACACCCGTCTTCCAGGGAGGGATCCCGGCAGGCAAGGAGAACAGACACCTCTCAGATCCCAGACACGTTGCCTGCTGAAGAGAGATTAAAAGATAAATTGACGCCCGTGCCCCTTCATTAGTAACAGTATTATCTACCGGCGGGAGCTGTTCCCGGGGAGCTCGGGTCTCCCGCGACCGCCCCTACACCAGGGCCCGGCCCGGCCCTCCGCCCTGCTCGCCATGTTTTCGAGGGGNCCACCCCCCCGCAACAGCTCAAATTGATGCAAAATAGTCTGGAGAAAATTTGAGCACAGTCACTAGTAAGGGGTTGAATGTTAAAAAATTCTTGAAAGTAAATAATTTATTTATGAGCATTTATTTGAAATGCAAGTATTACAGAGTAAAGGTGGTCTTGGATGCAAATCTTTCCTTCCTTATATGACAAGATAAACCATCTTTTTTCCATTTATTTTTCTGTTCTTGAGCCCTAAATGTTGCTGACGTCTTCTCTGAGGCTGCCCATAGAGTACACTGTGAAAAAGATCAGCCTCACTGTTTTTGGATTTGTTACAGATCAGAAGATAGAATATCTTTCTGAGCCTTTGCAATACAAAAGTAGCCACTTGTGCTTCGTCAGATGGTTCTTCATATACGGGTGTTTTCATGTCTGCATAGGCAGACATAATAACAGCTTGGAAGAGATTGATCAGGACGCAGATCATCACCATCATGAAAGAGGCTAGGAAAAGACCACCCAGAAACCTGTTGGATGAAAATGCAGTATCTCTGAAAGCTGAGACACAGTAAGAGAATACAGTCTGAGCTGCGTGAATCATGCTACTGTAATTCCATTCATGCTGCCCAAACACAAAGTAGCCAAAAGCCATAAATACAAAGAAGTACACCACCACCACGAGGGCCATTGAAGAGATCCCGGGAAGGGCTGCCAAAATCGATCTTTGTGCCAGGCGCACGTCATAAATGAATTGAGAATATTTTAGACTTTTCAAAACTGCAAGAAATGCTAAAAAGCCCATAGTAATCCTTAAAATCTGATCCAAATGAGAAACTGCATGAAAAGAAATGAAATCATTTGGGTGATCTAAGTAAAACTTCACTGTATCTTCTCCCATCTTAAACTTTGTGAACTTTAAAGGAACAAAAAGGAGTAATGCTGATTTTAAGCCCAAGTTGATTATATTGGAAATGTTTTTAATATAATCTTTTCTTTCTTGGACTATGGTATGAATCTCATATGCAATGTAAATGATCAGAAAAGCAAGAACAATTCCGAACACCAACTTTTGAGCTTTAGTTTGCTGATGAAAAATGGGGAGTGCAAAAGAGTGTACTGACAAACTTGGTTTTATGATCCCTAAATTAGACATTTCAAATATGACTGAGATGGTGCAAAAGAGATTTGCATCTGAGTTAAATGTAGTTAGCTCAATGATCACAGCCCATGTCTTATCATCAAGCCAGTTGCTCTGTTGTAGAGCATCCAGCCTTGTCGTAGAATTAGGTTTTCCCTCATTAGGGAAAAAGTAAAACGTGTATCCTGCTGGTCCATACGTGTGCAAATCTCCATATGAATAATATGTCCATGGAGTCCAGTTTTGTTGGTAAGTGAACCCACTGTAACTGCTGGCATCCTTGGGAACAGACTGGTTGCTAACCTGTGTCCAGGTGCCAGCATAGTCGCCTTTCTCTGGCATGTCAGTGCCATATTTGTGAAGACAGTGGCTTTTATTGATCAAAAAGTTATTTACAAAGCTGTGAGGATGGAAACATTTTTTCTCAGTGCTTTTAGCCCGCACTTGCCTCATCCTAGGCAAACCAATGATTTTGGACCAGCTCTCAGGAAGAAAGGTTGGCTGAATGTCATTGTGGATCAAAGGCAAGAACAAGTCTTTCAGCCACACATAGATATATTCTAGCTTATCTACACTGGAGAGTCCGGGAGAGAATTGGTTACGGATGAATCGGTTGTAGTGGAAACTGTTGGTGTTCTCAGTGGAATAGGCAAGAATTAATAGCAGTGTTAAAAAGATAAGGTGACTGATGAAACCTCTTGTGAAAGTAAATGCCTTGGCTTCAATTTTTGCCCTTTTCTGCATGTTTGCAATTTCATCAGCTTCTAAAGGCTTATACTGCTTGGTACCTCTGACTTCAGCAAGTTTCAAGTGCATCTCTCTCATTTTATCCGCACTCATCGTTTCTTTAGTCAACTGAATCTCAGAATACTTTCCCTGAGTTGACCATGCAATGTTTTCACAGCGTTTTGGAAGAATTGTACTCATAGCTGAGAAAAAACTGATTTTTAGAATTGAAAGGAAAAACACGTTCTCAATAAAGGATGTTGCAGATGCTATAAGCCACTCCAGTGAAGTCTGATAACCATAAGACAAACCATATACCACAATGAAAAATGATGATATCCCAGTGACAGCTATAACTAGTGCCCATGAGAGATAGACGCACCACCAACAAAAAACTATGGGTGGTCTCTTGTGAACGGGCATGGAAGTAATGCTTGGTTTCTGAAAGAAAATGCTTTCTTTCTGAAAATTGCCTCCTCCTTCTGCGTAATCATTACTGAAATTGGTATTTGGTATTGGCCTTCTCTGGCAGGCCTTAGCCATTGGAGGGGAATTTGTGGTTATCGTGTGCTCCTCTGTTCCAATTACATTTGCATCCCTTTCAGAAACTGTGCAATTGCTCCAGCTTTGGGAAAATCCCTTGCTTCTTGTCGTTCTGGAACATGGCAGGCTCTGTGAGTTGCTGGGACCAGGAAGGTTCTCCAAGGGAATAATATTACTCGATGGTGCTGAAGTTTTTGAAAAATGTTCCTTCCGGTTCTTACAATTCTCAGATGGGAGGGGTGAACTTACCTTTGGGTCTGTCTGAGCCACACCCCGAGGAGAAGATTCCTTCTGGGAATACTTGAATAAGGCAATTATAATCATTTCCACGGGTATGGTAAGCAGAGCACATTCAATTCCTACTGTTACTGATCTCAGATACCTCAAGTGTATTGGAGATTCTTCATTCTTGTCAGCATTAAAGAACATAATGTTAACAAGCAAGTTTAATAATAATATTGCTAAACATGAAGACAACCTTTGGAGCCTGGTGAAACTGCCAGTGAGAAAGTGAGAAAAAACTGAAAGCCAGAGATGGCCCTCTGCCAGGCTGTTGGAAAGTTTAATCAAAAAATAGTCAGTTCTGGGCAGAGGTGTCTTGGGGTTTGTGACGGAAAATGTCCTGTCTAGTAAGTGATCACCCTTGTCAAGAGAAAGCCATTTCCTGCACATAAAGAACCAGGTCTTCCTGGTGGACATATTCTCAACCTTGGCTCTGCTTAAGAACCAGCTTGGAAATAAGCCCTTGTTATTGTGCCAGACCCTGAAGGAACAAATGTCTCCCAAGTCTTTCTTGGTAGTTAAGAGAAAGCAATCGGTGCTTCTTGGTTGGAAAGACAGAAAATCAGGGTGCCGTAAACAATGGACGTCACTTGTGCCATTCTGTCCGATGAGCTGAAGAAAGACATCTGCTTTAGTTCCAGCTCCCCAGCGACTGCCTGTGTATAAAGTGACCAAATAGCTCACTTTATCGAAGGGGTCATTGTCTGGCAGAACTATAATCTTGTCTTTGCTGCCCTTGTCAGCCCTGTCTTTTCTAATGGCCCAGAGGGATAAAAGAACGTAGACACCAAAAATAACGAGCACTGCTAAGAGGGTCACTGGGTTTTTAGGTATGTCTGCTATCAGGGTTTGTCCCAGATCTACTGTGTTGGGGGTAATTATTACTTTGGCTGCCAGGAACCTGATGTTGAACATGGATGCATTTGATAGAGCGTGAGCTGACAGACTTCTGCGTCTCTGCTTCAGTTTGCAGACACAGTGTACCTTCTGCCAATCAGTCAAGGAGCCAAGCCTGCACATGTCTTCTCTCCACAGACTTTGAACCCCATCCATAAATAAGCACTGATCACTAAAAATGTGTATATTCACCAGTCTCTGGTTTTGATACCTTACAATGTAGGGTGCCAGCAAGACAATGGAGATGTTACGAGTGCCTGTACAGTTTTCTTGAGCTGTGGCTGTCAGCAATGACTCTGGGAGACAAATAATATAGGGACCCTTAATGTTACAGTCAGCACTAGCTGTCTCACTTTTGATTGCAACTGTTGGCATGTTGTGAAAAGCAGCAAATGAAGCTATGGGATGAGCATCAGTGACAGTGGTACCTGTAAATACTAGCACCTTGAACGTAACTTTTAATTTTGTCAGGATCTGGATGTATATGCTCTTGGCATTTCTGTTGACTTCAAAACTAAATCCTCCAGTTGTGTAAGCTTGTGTTTTATCAGGTCCTATTGCTAACCAAAAAGCTGTAATATCCTTTTCTTTCCTAGCAATAGTAATTTGTACTCCTTCAGGCATGATCCCTACTAGATCCCCATTAGCTCTGGTCTTTGCCATTTTGAACCCCAAGACTGCTGTGATTTCTGGCGTGTAACCTAACCAAGGGAAGGGGTTCTCATCAAACTCAAAAAGGGCAGTGGAAATCACAGCATTCTGGTGCAATTCTGAATACATCCCCTTTTCTAGCGATGGATAAAAGCAATTCCTGCAGGTATTTCTGGTAGAGAATGCATTTGAAATGTTCCAGGTTTCATCTTTCCTCAGAGTGATATTCCAAAGTTTTGTTTCCATTAGAGTTTCTACTTCTCCAGGGACTTTGCCCTGGAAAATTATCTCCGTTATATAGTCCATGATGGAGAAGACTTGTTTAACTCCACTTACATTGACAATCCTGCGAGGCAGAAGAGCAGCTCTCAGGATGTTGAACAAGCATCTTAGTATTCCAGTGGTCTGAATTTCTACTTCCTCAGACCAATGGCTCTCATTCCTCTGTATCCTCAGCATTCTTATTACTTCTCTCAGTTTCTTAATGGCAAGTTGTTGTGATCTAATGCTCATTTCATCAGCTTCCTCTGTGGCTTGAGAAAGAGAAGCAACTACTTGGTTGATTTCCATTGCATTGTCAACTGAAATATTCAGGGCTGTATTAATCAGCCTTTCCCGTAAGGAAACCTTAGGGAACTGGGGTGTTGATTTAGCTTTAATATAGTTTAAGACTGAGGCTGTCAGATAAGCCAAATAACCTGCGCTAAAATAATCCCCAGTCTGGAGATAAGATGTCATTGGTGCGCTTGAACCGGTCACTGATTCCAGCAGTTGGTGAAACACAAGAGCTAGTGGTTGTCTGGTAACTGGGTCCTTTACACGGACATTTAAAGTCACTTGTGTAAACACCCCAAGGGAATTGTGTACTTGAACGTAAAGTGTCAAGGTGTACTTCTGGGAGGGCACTCCAACTGGGAGAAAAGATGGAGGAGTTTTAGGCTGATAACCAAAGTACAGAATTGGGCCAAATGTATTTTCCATCACAGAAGTTATTTTGGTAGTTTGGGGTATTGTGGAAGCTACTATCACTTTATATGTCAGAGGCAAATTGCTGTCAGAAAATCCACTGCATTGAACAACAAATTTTGTCAGAAAGGCTGTACCCCATTGTGGGTTGATGCTACATCTGCCAGCCCTAGGAGCAGAATTTACCTTAAATGCATGTCTGTAGATTGAGGACCTTCCATCCCAGGTAGTCACTTTTAACAGAAGTATGTAGGATCGATGTGCAGTCTTTGTAAAAGTCAGAGCATGTATAGACAGGTAAGCCCCAGACCTCCCTGTTGAGGTTTTGGAAGACCAGTCAAAGCTAATTTCTGTAGAGTTTCCTGCAAAAAGGGACCAGTAGTAGGCTGTCTGGCTGCTTAATCTACAGTTTAGGCATTTTCCAGACAAGGTAAATCTCTCTGTTGGAATTAGAGTGTTACCACAGTTTTCAAGGCATATCACATCCAGAAGGGGTGGGGAGCCAGGCTGCACTTGTATAGTTTGGTCAGCACTACTCCTCCTTTTATCTTTTTGAATCACTAGACGGAAGTAGTATACAGCGTTTCCTCGGAGGGGTTCTGGTGGCATTACTTGAACTGGACCTGAGGATGTTAACCATTTCAAATCCCTCTGGGCTGGATGACATTTCTTTCCTGGACTGAGTGTCATTTTTTTATAATCTGACACTGCTTTAGTGCAATACCAAGTAAATGTGATTCCTTTTAGTCCTTCCTGTGAATCAGGATCAAAGGATGCAGAGCCATCAAGGCTCCAATTATCAGAAAAACCCACCCTGCGGAACGAGCCTCCTGCAATATGTGCTACTAGATCAGCAGGATCAATTGAAATATAAATTTTATCTGAGCCCCTGAGGACCTTTTTGGTACCAACTGGCATTACTTCAACAGTGAAATTAAACAGATACAACCCGTAATCAAAAGTAAAACTGGGAACAGTTAAGAGTATTGAATCTATACCATGTAATGAAGAAGAGTCCATTGGTTTATCCCAGTCCGGAGGAGTTGTTGTGTCCTGAACACGATAGATTCGCCACAAGGACTTGGTAAATACACCAACATTGCAGATTGATATCAATCTGACATAGAGGAAAAAAGGTAACCCCCTTTTCTGGCGCAGGACACCGGAATGAAGAACAGGTCTCTGAATGAGCACTTGGCGTAGGAAACAGGACTCTTTCTGGCTTGACACTGGTACTTCTATGGTTTTTGCAGCATAGTTGTTGACTCTGACTCCTAAAAGAGCCGGTCTAAGTGCCCTTCTGGTACAGTTCACTTTTGCCACAAACCCCGTGTATTTCTCTGGATCGAAGGGTAAAGCAGAGCGACGGACAAAACGTGTGGCATTTCTTACATGATTGTTGTATGTGTACCTGCTGTTCTGAAGAAGGTGGTCCTTTTGTGTTGCAAAAAGCTGCAGATGGAAGGTCCACTCACATTGTAGCATCGGATGTTGTGCAGGGATAAACCACACTAAATAAGTAAAGCTCTGCAGAAAAGGACAGCCAGTGCTGAAAACATGGACTTCAAGGTCTCTCTCTGCCAGAGACCTAAACAAAGCCCTCTTCTGATTCATATAAAAGTACATATTGAACTTGTACCACTGGTAGGCCACAAACTCTATGGAGAGTAAGTAGGAGAGCTCCTTGTGTTGGTAGAATACAGTGCGTGTGTTAGGGCTATCTGTGGAAATAGGGCTGTTGTTTTCTTTGGTTGTGTAAAACGTTCCATGTTTGTACCTGAAAATGTAAGTGCTCCTGTCAGTCTTTCCCGGGTGAAGGTTGACATTTGTGGGAGTTTCTCTGCCTGCTGTTAGGCTCAGGGTACCATTGAGTAGATGTAGTTCTCCTGTCAATTCCTCAAACCTCTTTCCATCAACATGAAAATAAATGCTGGCCACCACCACCTCACCTGGGCTCTGAGGTGTGGGAACAGTACAGAAGTTGCTCTGCAGAGTAATGGAACTGTAGGAACAGAGCCAGCCTCCTATAGCCTGTGTGTCTACCAGTTTGTAGGCCAATGTGCTTGGCACAAGGGGCTGAAGCCTCCAGGAGAGGCTGAGGGGCTGTTGAGGAACATTAAGGAGCTTGGAGCTGACACTGAGAATGTGCAGCACATCCGGCTCTACCTTGAGAGAGAGGCTGAGGCTTATCTGAGGCATCTGCTCAATGCTGACTGAAGCAACGTGGAGCCCGTGACGCCTGTACCGCACAGTCAAGCTGTAGCTGTAGTAGGCGGCACAGGCTTGTTGCAACTCAACCGTTGGGTAGACAGCAGGTGGTGGTGTGTCTTGGTGCTCGCTGCTGGGAAGGAGGAGGGTAGAGGGGCTGCCTCCCTGGCTGCTGAAGCGGTACTGCCAGCTGGCACTCTTGAAGCGTGCACACCAGCCCAGATGTACCGGCTGCCAGACGCGGATCAGGTGCGTCTGTGGCCAAAGCACGAAGAGCTGCATATCCTGCCCAGACATCTCGATGCTCAGGTTCTGGTGAAGGCACTCGGGTGCAGCACATGAAGCAGAGGAGCATTGCACTGTAAGGAGGCTGGAGGCCACGGGTGGAGGAGCGTGTCCCAAGAGGAGGCCTGTCTGCAGCATCACCTGGCCTGACCAGCGTGTTGTCTTCTTCACCCGGGCTGAGTTCAGGTACCAGAAGCAGTGTGGTGGGAGTGCTGGCCGCCCCTCTTTCCTCTCTGCCTCTGGTCTTTCTCCTGGGGCTGGCTGGTAACGCAGGGTCATGGTGCTGTTCCACAGGCATGAGACCCAGCTCTCGTTGTCCCGCAGTTGAGAGACTTGTCCGTGAGGGCCCCAGCAGGTGACCAGCAGGGGCGATGGCTGGAGGCGTGGGGAGGAGGCTGCCCAGCCTCTGGAGCAGCAGCCGAGCAGCTGGAGGAGGAGAAGATGGAGCGCTCTCATTGCGGTATGAGGCGGAGGAGAGGAGGCAGCACAGCCATTGGAGTGGAGTGCAGCCTGATGGAGGTTGACAGTTGGGGAGTCCCAACTGCTGGAGAAGGGCTCCAAAGAGGCCAGTGGCTGCTTCTCACCCTCCTCCCCAGGGACGGCTGGTGAATACCTTCAGCAACAGCGGATCGTGTGCGAATATACCTGATTCCACCATAAACAAGCGTTTCGGGACCAATAACCTTCACGAACCACATCCGTCCCCAGCAGCGCGGCCCCCCTCGGAGCCACGGTGTGTGAGGGGTGAGCCGCTGCCAACGGGCCGGGCGCCGAACGGCCCCGCCCGCTGCTGGCCCGGCCCCGGCCGCGGCTCCTCCTCCTGCGGGGACGGGAGGTGCGGGGCCGCGGGACGAGGGCAGCGGAGCTGCCGCCGCGGAGGATTATGGCGCCGCTGAGGGACTGTAAGGTGAGGGCAAGGTCCGAGGCGGAGCGGGACGGCGGGACGAGCCGCCTGCCTTCCCCAGCCCCGCCGCAGCGACCCAGCGTGGGGGTCTGCGGCCGCTCTGCCCGTGGCCCTTCCTCCTGCCGGGCTCCCGGACGCGGCTGTCCGGCCGTGTGGGCCTCGGGGAGGCTCCGAGAGCCCGGCTGGGAGAGGGGCTGCTGGGTCTGAGGCGGGAGCGGAGGGGAGCTGAGCCCAGCCGGGGGAGGCTGACGGGAGGGCGCGGAGAGGCCGCCCCGGTGCGGTGAGGCCTGTGTTGGAGCTGGTCCCCCCGAGCCTCCCCCCAGTGACCCCTACACCCGGTGTTGGCTTGAGGTGGGGGGAGGCTGCTGGTGGGATCTGCAAAGGGGGACGAGTCGCTGCAGCTTTCCCTCCCGCGGGGGAAGCAAACTCGTCTCTGAACATCTCTGGGCCTCGTTCATAGCGCAGGCCGGTCCCACGGGCACTCACCTGCCCTTAGTGTGGGCCTCCTTCTTTTAACTCTAAACCAGGGTTCAAAATCTGTCTGCAGGAGCTGGTTACTGATTAGTCTTTTGTGTGCTTTCTTCCTGATGAAGTTCACTCTCCTCCTGTTTTTTTGGTTAATGAGGCAGGAGGAGGTAGCAAAAGAAGTCTTGAAGATCTTCTGAGAGTGTTGTAGGTTCCTGAGCTCTGGAGAGCTGTCACTGGAGTAATAGAGGATGTGCTAACAGCAAACTGAAAAGAGCAGAGATTTCTCAGAGCCAGCTGGTATTCTAGCAGGAACAAAAATACAAATAAAGACTCGCCAGATCCTGTGACTAAACTCTTATATTAAAGCAGGAGAAAAGGGCAAGGCTTTGTTCTTGCCCAGAAGCAGCAAGAAGAGCCAAGGCTATGGTGCTCCAAGAAGCATCACAGAGAAGAGTCTCTTCTGGAGTTAGAGAGGAAGGTGGTGGGAAGTTAGTGTAACAGAACAGTCCCAGATAGGCTGGGAAGGACCACTTGCGTGCGACCCAGAGGACGAGAGGTGCTGGCTCATCTGTACTCCCTGTACAGGCTGGTTCTTGGTTGGCAACAACAGATAAGTTTTAGGACAGATCTTTGAGGAGTCAGCAGCTGTTATAGGGTGGTTCTTCCCTGCAGTCTCTTCTACCGGCATGCTAACAGGAGCAGTAGTGGCATACGTGACCTGGTGGGCCTTGCTGCCGTCCTCCTGTTGCCAGAGTGGGAGCCTTCCAGTAAGGGGTGAGTTACCTGAGCTGTAGCCTTGGCAGAGCAGAGGCTTTCTAGAGTGGGTGGGAACAGCATGTACCTCAACTAGATCAGCAGTGTCCTTTGTCATGGATGCAGGCCTTTTTTTCACTGACCCTAGTTCTGCTTGTTTTTCTCATACTTTTGCGCAGATGTTTTTGTTCCAATGAATCTTGGTATTAACAAATCTCCTTCAAATGGGATGACGCTTTCTACCTGGCAAATACCTCGAGCTGTTGTGCAAAGCAGTCAGTGACATAGAGAGATGCTCCAAACGGAGCTTGTTATAGACAACTAAAGATGAAAGTGTTTTGTGGCCTGTTTTGCAGGGCGCCTTGAAAGGTATCCTGTAAGTAGCAGGCCTCACTTTGCTACCCTCTTGACTTTTCTTTTTACACTGTTTCTGGATGTAGCATGGATTGTAAAGAAAATTTGTAATTTTACATTCCAGTCTAGTCTTTCAGGCTTGTAATTGAACACACAAGCGCTTGAGCTGCTGGAATGTGAGCCTTTAATCCAATCACAGTGGCAAAGCTTTGGGAGAGTATTAGCAAAGATGTCTTTGCCTGGTTACTTAACATTTTTGACAGTTGGGTCGTTTGAACCAGGAAATACCTAAAGTGTAAAATGAGATGAACTGAATTCTTGCAGCATCTGCAAAGACTAATCCCCCATTAGGAGGAGCCTGAATTGGCTGCCCTAGATCTTTTTTTATGTCTATCCTGTGCGTTCTGTGTACTGGAATAAAAGTGATGCTGAAGTGATTGGGGCAGCTCCTCAAATGTGGGTATACTTAAACAAGAATACGCATGGTGTGCTGAATGTAAGTCTGTGCTTGAGAAGCCTATGGTTATTGAGGCAGTGATGGGTACAGTAAAGGAATGCTGAATGGAGAGTGTTTAGTAGAAATAAACACAGATGTTATTAAAATATATGAATAGGTTGCCAAGTGAAGCACCTCAGCTTGTGAGGTGACCGGCTTTGTGGTTGTGTGGCCATACTGTGTGGGAGAAAAGCCGTGCAAGCAATTAGAGACTACATGCCTGATTGCTGTAGGCACCCACATTGTAGGCATTTTGAAACAGGCATTGGGTTTTTCATTTTGTTGGCTGAGTCACTTAAGCAAGCGGTAATGGGGACAGCTGTGAACCAGGGTGCTATAGCTGCTGCTGCTTAATTCCACCATTGAGTAAACTGCAAATCTGCCTAATAAACTCTTTCCATTCTCCGTCAGCTAGCCAGGAAATGGAGCACCTCAGTCAGTGTTACACAGCTTGCTAAGAAACTATGGCAGCCCGATTCTGTTCTGCATTTTAGCTTTATCAAACACTCATGTTCTTTCTTTTTGTAAGGCTTGTGTACAAGCCTGTGATCCAACTTCTTTGTTGGCTGAACTTCAGTGACTCGCTGGATTTGCTCTGTCAGGCTGTTTGGCCTACAAGTTACTTAAGGTATTGATTTCAGTTATAAAAGAACGGGTTCATTCTAACATGTATCTACTTCACACGAGATGTCGGCATCAGGGGACTAGCCAAAGTTGAGTTGTAATGAATTAAGAATTAGTCTTTCTTTATGAGATGCGTAACCCATCAAGATCTTCTATTACACTTTATTATAATTTTTATATACTTTTTTATAATTTGTTGCTTCTTTATTCCCACTGTTAACCCCAACTTACTGAGTCTTCCGAGGTAACTACAACTGTTTGTGTATCTGCTTACGTTGTCCTTTCAGCTTTTCTCTTTAAAAAAAAAAAAGCTTAGTTGACAAAAATATCAAAACACCATCAATTTGAAAATCTGTTGGCGTAGTCTGGAAATGAGCAGGTTCTTATTTGTGTGTTGTGCAGGCCTGGCAGGATGCTGGACTTGTCCTGTCCACTACTAGCAATGAAGCTTGTAAACTATTTGACGCTACGCTGACCCAGGTATGATCAAAAAGTGTAAGAAAATGTGATCTGAAGGGGTTTGTGCATGAAACAGTCTTTGCTGTACTTGATGTCTAAATTTCACAGAATCACAGAATGATGTGGGGTTGGAATGGACCTCTGGAGATCACCTAGTCCAACACCTCTGCCAGAGCAGGTCCACCTAGAGCAGGTTGCACAGGAGTGTGTCCAGGTGGGTTTTGATCTCCAGAGTCGGAGACTCCACCATCTCTCCGGGCAGCCTCTTCCAGGGCTCCACCACCCTCAAAGTGAAGAAGTTCCTCCTCATGTTTAGATGGAACTTCTTATGTTCAAGTTTGTACCTGTTCCCTCTTGTTCTGTCACTGGGCGCCACTGAAAAAAGGCTGGCTCCATCCTTTTGTCACCTGCCCTTTAAGTATTTATAGGTGTTGATCAGATCCCCCCTCAGTCTTCTCTTCTCCAGACTAAAAAGACCCAAGTCCCTCAGCCCTTCCTTGTAAGAGAGATGCTCCAGGCCTCTAATCATCTTTGTAGTCTTCTGCTGTACCCTCTCCAGCAGTTCCCTGTCCTTCTTGAACTGGGGAGCCCAGAACTGGTCACAGACTACCAACTACCAACTGGGAGAGCCTCACAGTCAGGCTGCTACAAGAGTTCAGCCATTAGTAGGCAGCAGAAAACCCTTGTAGCAGAGGGCTATGCTGTATGCTTCAGCTGTGAGGAAAAGTTCAGCCAGTGTACTCATCCTGCTTGACATGGGAGAATCAACCAGTGGACGTAAACCATGTAGAAATCCATGGTTATTAGTTCTGCTAGTGGCTACACTACCTTAAAGAAAACAGTTTTTCTGTTTTCCTACTATGCTGACCCTATCCAAATCCAAAGTTTATCTTTTAGACACTTGTCTTGCTTGCTTTTGGATTTTACACATGTGGGCCATTGGAAAAAAGCCCAATATTACCAGGCATTCCTCAACCTTCTCTCTGTCTCTCTTACAGTACGCAACCTGGTCCAATGATGAGAGCCTTGGAGGTATTGAGGGGTGTCTCTCAAAGTTAAAAGCAGCAGATCCAAATTTTAGTAAGTACAACATTTAATTCTTAGCATGGAAAGTGCTGGATAATACCTTCTGTCTTGGTGTTTTACTTTGTTTAGGCAAGTAGGAAGTGATGAGTTATAGAATTCTGTAAAACTTTTTCAGAGCAGAGTCTAGAGAAGGTTGGGATGGTTTTTTTTTTGTTGTTTATTTATTTATTTATTTATTTTATTTTTTTTAATTTTCATTTCAAATCTTTTTAAATGGTTATCATGAAAAACCTGTAAAAACTTTAGGCTTATGAGACTTCCTGACCCCTGTGAGTTTAAGTCTTCTTCCAAACAAATAAGCAACTCCCCCCTTGTCTTTATGTAGAGTTTCCCATGAATTACCTGCAATGCTGTACAGCTCAAGTTGTAATGTGCTATTTTCTGTAGCAATGGGACATGTCATTGCTAATGGTTTGGAGCTGATCGGCACTGGAAGCTCAGTGCGGCTCAACAAAGAACTGGACAGTGCAATGAGGATGATGATGATGCTTTCAAAATCACAGCCACTGACTGAGAGGGAGAAGCTTCATGTATCAGCACTGGACATGTTTGCCAGTGGGTAAGTTCACCGTCATCTCATTTAAAGGACTGTGAAGAGTTTAGCCACCAGAGGTGGAAGAGATAGTTGGTATTAGTGTTGCCTGACACTAGCTGACATCTAGCAAAGGATCAGTGTGAGATGTCAGTGGTTGTTCTTGAATTTATCTCTCCAAACTGTAAGCACCATGGCTAGTTATTGAGTGGCACCATAGGAGGGGAGATGCTCTATTGCCACTGCTTCACATCATTAAGCACTCTCTGTTTTAAAGCTGTCACAGATCCTTCAGTGGAATATATGCTTTAAAACTAGGAAACTAAATATGTAAGGACAGTAAGGTCCAGTATAATATAACACAGACTTGGGTCCACAGAAGCAAAGCTACAAACAGACTTTTCTTCTGTTTTCTCCCTGTGTCAAAACTATTTCCTCTGTAAAATAGGGAGATAGCAGAGAGTCAGAAGTGGTGTAGATGCCCACTGTTCCCTTCAATATGATGAATGTGCACTGCAGAGGGTATGGGCTAATGATTCACTTTCATCATTTGTTTATCAAACGAACAGGTGAGCATGGGTTTGCCTCATGTACTTCTTAGCAAAGGTAAAGAGGAAGCTACTGAAGCCCTGTTACTATGGGTTTGCTTCTCACTAGAGGAGAGGGAAGGTGTCTTTGCACGTGTGAAGTTGTATTAATTATGGTAGGTCTCTGTAAAAACTTTTCAACCCTGTAGGAAAACCTTTAGATTTATGCTTTAAGCTCATTTCATTTTCCTTGTGTATTAACAGGGACTTGTTCTAATCCAAGGACATTTCTCTCAAAAGGTTCCCCAGAAGGTGTTCAGTGAAGATAATGCCATTATTATTTTTGAAAAGACTAAGGAATTCCTTCAAGGAAAAAACAAAGTCATTTGATGTTGAATTTTCTATTTTTCAGAACAGCATGAGTTTAGAACTAACAGTAGAGGCAGGTATGTGTGCTGTCTGTCAGCAATGGAATTAATGTTTTATTTCTAGCCAGCTTCCAAAAGCTTGTGATCTATGGGAACAGATTCTGCAGAGCCACCCAACTGACCTGCTAGCCCTCAAATTTTCCCACGACACTTATTTCTACCTAGGATATCAGATACAGATGCGAGATTCTGTTGCCCGGGTTTATCCTTTCTGGACACCTGATATTCCACTAAGCAGGTGGGTCATGAAAATTACTTTTTGTCTGGTGTGTGCGTACTTTGTGTTTTTTTAGTTCAGTCACATCTAAATAGCAGGATCTATTGGAAACAAACATGTAGACAAAGTCTCCTGTATTCCTGTTGATGCTGTTGTTGTGTGTTTCCTCTTAAGTGAGCTGTGGCTCAATTAGTAAATTTTGCTGTCAAATAGGGCATGTGGTGTGTAACAGGATAAAATCATGTCCTCACTGAGGGCAGTGACAAAACTCCTTCGGACTCACGTTGTGGGTGATAGAGCACATCAGTGGAAGGAAGAAAGGAGCTGTAACTTGGAAATGTAGTTCTGAAATAAATCTTTGGCATATACCGTAACAGCTGGTGCAACAAGGAGTGACAGGAAGGCAGATTTTTTAAATTTTTTTTTAGTTCAATTCTGAATGTTTTGGTTTCCCAAAGTTAATTCACGATAATCTGAATCCATTGTGAATAGTTAATAAAAACTAACGTGGGACCTGTTAGTTAACCTGTTAACCTGTTCAACTATTTGAAAGCTTTTACCTTTATATAAAAAAATAACATTAAGTTGTAAATTAAGACATGTACTTAGATGAATAGGCAACCCACAGGCAACCATAACTTTCTGAATATTTTATGAATGTTGCTGTAGACCTATGCAGTGCACCTCCACATCCAGCACAATCTTTTCTCCTCTTTTTCTGCCACAAACAGTGCAGACAATACAGACTGAAGGCTAACCTAATAATGAAGCTAACTGAGGTACCCCACAATCTCATGGCACAGAGGGGAGTGTCAGGAATCTCATTTTTCCAGCTGTGTTACCTCAACTCAGAAAAATCTAAACCCCTTAGTTCCTTTTACTACCATACGCTGGTTTCATTTGTTGGGGAAGTAGGATGACTTGGCAGTTTTGACTGTGTTTTTAGAAACTTTTCTGGACACAATGCTACAAAAGTGCCAGTTGTTGTCCTCTTAATTGTAA
Source organism: Tringa tobata (assembly GCA_033628505.1). Taxonomy (NCBI): domain Eukaryota; kingdom Metazoa; phylum Chordata; class Aves; order Charadriiformes; family Scolopacidae; genus Tringa; species Tringa tobata. The sequence goes on from JAHREE010000220.1 coordinate 1,044,137, forward strand.
AGCAACAGGAAAAGCCCATATGTTAAGCATTTCTTTTTATTAAAAACCTGGCAAGTACTCCTTGTCCTCAAGCTTACATGGATGTAGAGTTACATGAGAATTCATATGTTGGAAAAAAAATATCAACTTTTATTCATTTCGATCCATGAAATAAATCAGTTGCAACATGCCACACACATTTTAGTAGTTCCTTTGCCTCAGGAGTTCAAAACCCCAACAACGTACTTTGAGAAGCAGAAACATATCCTGTGGTATTTTGCAGTCTATGAATCTGCAAACAGAATAACAGTTAAGCAAATAATCATTTAGGTTGGAAAAGACCTTTAAGATCATCGAGTCCAATCGTTAACTTAATGCTGCCAAGTCCATCACTAAACCATGTTCCTCAGCACCACATCTACGCATCTTTTAAATACCTCCAGGGATGGTAACTCAGCCACTTCCCTGGGCAACCTGTTCCAATGCTTGACAGCCCTTTTGGTGGAGAAATTTTTTTCTTATATCCAATCTAAACTTCCCCTGGTGCAACTTAAGGCCATTTCCTCTTGTCCTATCACTTGTTAAATATTTCTTAAAATGACTGCATCAGGTATGTGTGTAAGAGCATGTAACATCCCTAATTTTCCTTCACATTGGGCATTTATGGCTTAATGGGGATGCTTTACAACCAGTTTTAAAGGGCCACTTCACATGAAACTGCTTGACTATAGTTTTGTGGGCACTGGAGCAAGTGCAAAAGGCTACCCTTAGGTGTTGCTTTTGAGACGTTGAGATCACCGTGGTGACAGCACTGTCTCCTAGCTTTCTAATTCTGCATCTTGCAAAGGTTATGGAGATCAGCAGATTATGTAAGGTAGAACTAAAAGCTGCACAGAACAAAGATGTAAATCTCGGTTCTCAAAACACTGGTGATATGCATCTTGTTGCTGTTTGCCATGCTGGTGTCTCTGGGACTCTCGTTTCCTGTAAGAACTAGCTGGTTGTGCTGTATTCTGCAAATCTGAGCCATTATTGTAACTTGAATTGTAAGGACTATTTTGAGTTAAAAGCTATTTCTAATAGGTTTTTAAGTCCTAGCTTAAATCTAGTTCTAAATAGATTATGCACTTTTTTTCTCCTTTTGCTTAGCTACGTGAAGGGCTACTACTCTTTTGGACTCATGGAGACAAACTTTTTTGATCGTGCTGAGGAGCTTGCCCGTGAGGTAAACTGTCTGTTATTAGTGATAAAAGGTTTTAGAACTCTTAAACCTTGGTCCCTATCTCTGGGTGGTGGTTCGTGCAGATGCCACAAACTGACTCGCTCCGGAAATAAAGCTCAACATGGAAATGCTCACAGAGTTTCGTGAGAGAATACGGTTAACTATTCCTTAGGAAGATTCCTACATCTATGCCATACGCTGGTAGTTTCATCTTGACTGTATTTCCTTCACTGGTTTATGGGCATGCCTTGTCAGATGGTGTCAGAGCACCTGTATAAAATCCATATATTATCCCATCTGCTTTTTCCCTGTATATAATTGGCTGTTTACTCCTATTAGAGAATGTTGGATTGGTTTAATGTAATCTGCTCTTGACAATCTGTCCTGTTTGCATTCCCTCTGCCTTTTTTCCCAGATGCTTGTTTCTTGATTATTGAAATTAACTCTGTAATGATCCCGGGGATCAATTTTAGCTGGCCTGTTTCCTCTTTATGAAGATAGTAATTATACTTGACTTTCTCCAGTCCTCAGGATTATCCCTGTCCTCCAGAAGTCTCAGACAGTTAATTTCTAATAGGTGTTTTTACCAAATTTCTGTTACATCAAATTGCTGGAAGTGACAGCAAAGACTGAACGTTAACATTGAACGTTTACGAAGTTAACAGCTAGCTTTGCAAAATGCCTAAAACCTAGTGGGAGGTGTTGGAGCAAGGAAGAGGAATTTGCTGAATAGTCAGAGCTGGCCATGTTCTTGTAAAAGAAATGGGTTGACTGCAAGACCCTTTGTCCTTGAATATATCATGCCTATGCATGCAGTTCTTTCATGGTCGATACTGATGCATGTCTGTGAAATAAACACCGTATGATAATCTTCATTAAAGCCTGCATTTTAAAGTATTTTGCAGGTGTTCATTTCTGTGCAGTAGAAGCTGGGAAGCGAAGTCAGTCATATTTTCTTCCTTTTCTGTCCAAATCAGTTCCTGGCTGTGGTTACTTGGAACGGTACAGAGATGTACTTAACATGCAGCAAGTAAAAAGTAGGCTCTTGTTTCTATATCAGCAGTGACAAATATTGTTATTTGCAAGTTTGCAAGCTTCACCATGTTTTCCCTTTTTTCACTCATAGGCTTTGGCAATAAATCAAACAGATGCATGGTCTGTACATACTATAGCTCACGTAAATGAAATGAAAGCAGAGGTGAAGAAAGGGTTAGAATTTATGAAGGAAACGGAAAGCAACTGGAAGGTAAACATTCTTGTAGCATCTCTGAAAAAGCTCCTTCTAGCTCTTCTTTACCTCTTCCAGCCAAATTCTTGATTTCTCTGTGTGCAATTCCTTCCTATCTGTAGACATGTTACAAACAATGAAAATTTTACATATTAGAAGAGACTATCACTTGAGGTAGGTACTGTTATTATCCACCCTGCTTTTGAACCAAGAGGCAGAAAAAACCGGCATATTAGAGGGACGCATACTGTAGACTACTTTAAGCCATCATTAATATGACTGCTGAGATTACACAAACACCAAACGTGTCAGTAGGCCAGGATTCACACAGACTGTCCTCTAACACCGCCTTACTTTAACTAGGAATATTGTAATGAATACTCTTTTCAACAAGTGTGTGGTTTGTACATGCACATGCACGCACACACAGCCCTCCCTGCTAGTTTCTTTTTCCCGGTGTAACTGATTAGGTATTTTACATGGCAATTGCAGAGAGGTGAAATATCAGATGTGAAAATTGTGATTTATTGATGTATGATTTATATATACTGTGACTTATTATGTGGTGTATAAAACTAAAGTGGCCAGTGATATGTTCACAAGCTTTTTGCTTAGACTGAGATGGGCACTGACAGTCATTTGAGGAACCTGGCTAAACCTCTTCATGAGAACGTGAGATGACGTGTGAAATGACACAGTCAAATAAGAGGTTTTAGAAGATGCGTGAAATATTTGCTTGCTTCTGGATAGGGAAGGATTTTTAAAGGTCAACTGTAAAGAAAAGTGAAATGAGGCTTCTAGTGTACTGGAGTTGCTTTATATTTCCAGCAAATTTTAGTATCTCTCAGAGTATTGAACAGCTTAATTAGTCAGTAATGTGGTCCTTTGCTGTAATTTGTATTTGTGTTGGACAGCATGTGTTTTCCCAATGATTGTGTGTGTCATATTCAAAGTAGAAGGTTGAGAGGTTTGAATTTGTTAGAACCTGTGAGAGTCTATTTTAGAGTCATCTGAGCTGACCTTTCCACCTCACCCAAAGAGCAGAGATGGAAAATGAGGTTAGAAGGACTGTTTATTTTGCCCTTGTTTTTTTTAAGTTAAGATACCAAGCTTGGAAGGGCAGACAGAAAACCCCTGATTGAGGTTCGTATCTGTCATTTCCCAGAAAGTATTTTGTCCTTTGTTCTGTTAGTTTTAAAGAAACAGTGGTGCAGGGGGCTGACAGTTTGGGTGATGCCTTAAAAACTCCCCATCACTGATTTTTGCATCAATTTTTGAACTCTTTGTTAAAATAGTTGCATGCGTCTGTCATTTACACCCTTTATCCAACTAAAATAAAGTAATAAAGTGCAATATCAGTAAGTAGAATTGTCTGGTGTACCTTTGTGCCTGTCGCAGTATAGTTAAGATTTATGACAGCTGATGTCAGTGATATTTATAATTGCTTCTTTTGTGCAATATTTTTCATCTTAGCCATCGTGAACACAGAGTGTTAAAATGTAAGCGCATCAAAAAACAGCAGGTCTCTCTCAGGGATTTAAAAAAGTCGCTTGTATTTTGCCTGGTGATTTTAAATTTTAAATTTTTATTTAATGACCAGGATCATCTATCTGTATTGCCACAGTATTTGGCCTCCTTATGTTGTTTTGAATTGATCTTTCTCCTTCCCAGTAAGAGTGGCAAAGATTTGGTACAGGCTTTTTTTACTGTATAGTTTTGTTTCTTCACCACCTTCTACCAAAATCAGATGACATTTGTTTTATATGTCTATTTCAGCACAAAATCAAAATCAAATTGTTTTGCCAGAGGAGACCTCTCTGCTAGTGCTGTTTCGTATTAAATGGGAATGTTTTTTCTCATGAGCTGTTGGAATGAGTTCCCATAGCCTACTTTTATTTATTTAGTAACCAGCAAGCTTCATTCTCCTTTAGCAATTTAATCTCATTCAGAACTCAGCAGCAGAAAAAGGATTTTGTTTTATTCAGTGAGGAAATCCCATGTTCTTGTTTGTGTGACATTTGGAATTGTAGTATGGTAGTAAACTCGATATTATCAGCCAAGCAGTTCACTACATCAGTTGCTCAGGTTTGGTTTATGATTTAATATTAAACCAGTAAAGATTACCAGAATGTTTATCTTAGCACCATAAAGTTCTGACATTCACTAGGAACTTTCAGGCTTCCTGACAGTTGTCACCATTTTTAGGAAGATGCGTTTTCCACCTGTGAGAACATTAACTACAGCACTGGGATAGAATGAGAGGAGAGGGATGAACCTTTTTGTTATTTCAATTTTCACCAAAGGATTATGGAATTATATTCCTGTTTGTCAATTCTCAGTGTGCTCACAAGAGTGAACTGCAATGACACTGTCTTGAAGTGCAGGCTAGGGAAGAGGATTTGCTGAAAAGGACAGCGCAAAGTTGGTACAGTTCAGCAAATATTCATCTCATCTTGTGAACTGCCAATGTGTTGGGTATCTGGTCCATAGTAAAACATATGTTAAAGAACCAATTCCTGTCTAAGATGAATGTCTAGACGGGTGGGATAAATGGCCCTCATAAAGTGGGTAACTCTCTCCACTATCTATCCAGGTTACTTTAGACAAAATTCCTAAATTTTGGATGAGATAAATCTCACTCTTGTTATAGATGGTGGGGTTTTTCTCCTAAGGGAAAAAAAGATAGTGCTGCAGAAGGGTGAATTTTCAGGTAATTGAAATTCTTCTCTGGAAAATGACGTGGGTGAAACGTTGTTTTTGAGGTGTCTCCCTGAATAGCTGCAAGAAGCCAGTTTACCAATTGAGAAGGTTCCTGGCCAGTTGATTTAAAGTTCTTGTCTCGTTAAGTACTCAGTTTTGCCGAAAACAGAAATCTGACTAGATATGTTTAAATGGGAAATTATTTTGTAAATAATATTTTCTCTACTCTTTTTTTTTTTTTTTTCCCAGAACATTGATATGCTTGCTTGCCATAATTACTGGCACTGGGCTTTATACTTCATTGAAAAGGTAGGAGGTATTTTCACATAGGTGTTTTATTGTCCAGATAGGTCACTCATCTAATGCTATTTAAAAGGCAGACCTAACATTTACAGGTTTTTTTCCAGCTATTTAAAGAGGTGTTTTTAAAAAGCAGCACAATGCCATTTTTACAAGCTAGTCCTTTATTACAATTATTTTGAGAAGTTTTAATTACATTGGTCAAAGTTACATGATCTTTGTTAGAATGTTGAAAAATTGGCTGTGAGATTATTGCACGTTTGAAGATCAGAGAGTCTCACTCATTACACTTGGCACAGTTATTTGACAGAAAGATGAACTTGGATCTCTAATTTTCAGACAAGAATTAGACAAAATTCTCTTCAAATTCAATACTAATTTGCTGGCCCAAAAATTTGCTGACTATAAAGAAGAGCCAATGAGCTCTAAATTTGGTCACCAATGTTATTCATTATTAATGTTACTAATTCTTATCATTATTGAAACACTTTAAAACTGGTTGCAATTTTACCCAACCTGTCCAATTGCCATGCTGAATTTCCATGTATTTAATTATGCTTAGCACTTGTGGGGTTCAATTTGGTGGGGAGACAAATGTGACATCATCGAGAAGGCAGTGTACTTGAGAACAGAGCAACTTGCTTGTGTTCTGTATTATTAACATAGAAGGAGCATAATTCTTGACAGCAGTCTAATAGCTTGCTTATTTTGCCATCTTCTACCTGTACAACTGTTTTGTAGCCTGCTTAAAATTATTTTTCTTCCTACCTCTTTGCATACACTGTGGGATGCACTAATTTTTGCAAAAGTCCCTGAAAGGAACATTAGAATTGAGAGGTAATACTTTGTCTTTCTCCTTCATGTGTAACTTACACATGGTACCTATTATTAAATAAATCTAGCCATACTGATTATTTTGCCTAATAAATCCTGGTTTATCTTAGGCTTCATTCTTTCCTTTAATACCTCAAGGTTTCTCTGACTTGGTTTGTTTTGACTAAGTCGTGAGGCAGTTGTGAAGTAATGTTATGACATCTATTAATTGTAGGTATATCTTTGGTTACTACAGTCCCTTTTGGTTACTGTATCTGAATGTTAATCATGCAGTCCTCACTTCATTTTACAGGGTGAATATGAAGCTGCTTTGACAATCTATGACAATCATGTGAGTAGGGGCCTTTTTTTCTTTACTGAGAAAGTGTTTCGGACCATTATACATGCTTTCTTCCTTCTTTGTGAGATTGAAACCTATCACAGTGTGCCATATCCATATATATTATTTTCATCTGTTGTTACAGTTTTTTAGGGAAACTGTTTCTTAACTGTTAAAATGCCCAAAGGACATGCATGTTATCATATAGTTCAAGTGTTTCTTACACTTTGCTTGAAAGAGCTACAATGGCACTGTTGGTACTGTTTTCCATTCTGTCCGTGTGTCGTACTCATGCTTTGTAGGTCTAAATGGTCCTGCTGAAAAAGCTTTTTAAAAGGATGTAAAATAATACCTTTACAAAGAACTGAGTTAGCTACAAAGTCAACAAAAGCATGTCTTTTCATTCCTAGTTAAATTATTATAGTTCTTTACTGTCTGGATTTCAAAACAATCTTTGTAAATAAGGAATAAGTAAATAAGTAATATTTATGGTACTATTTTGGAAAAATAAAATACCTCGGTGACTCTCCATACTTACAGAGTTTAACTTCATAGCAAGAAAACCAACACAAATAAAGCAATATAAGTGTTTGTCATTGCAAAGTGCTGCAATGAGGGCTATTGCAAAACAGCTATTTTTGAATGAATAAAAAGATAAAATTAATTTTGTACTGTGAAAATAAGTTTGATTATCTGAATAAGTTCTCACTAGCACATCAGTTGGGCAGTTTGTGAATACCTGTGATTACAGATTGCTCCTCGGTGTCTGTCGAGTGGAAGCATGCTGGATATAGTAGATAACTGCTCGATGCTGTACAGGCTTCATCTGGAAGGTAGGATATCCACCTGCCGTGCTTTTTTAAACTGTAAGGGGAACAGGTTTGGCTTTCCCTTTCCCCTGCCTTGCATGTTGGAGAAGTATTTAAAGATACTTACAGAGCAAGCTTGGTCAGTGTTACAGAAGAAAATTCTGCTCTTGAGAAAAGTCTCAATTGGATATTCCTAATAATGTGCATAACTTTTATTCTTCCCAGGAAATTTTTTTTTTCTGTGCCACTGTGGTATTCCATTCAGCTCAGGCTAGCATAGGTCATATATTTTTCTTTTAACAAATTCACGTGTATTATCACTGAAGATATGAGGCTGGACTATCAAGTATATAAGCCTCTAAAACGCTGTAGAGCTTCTTTGACGTAAGTTTAATTTAGATACTTAATCTTCTATTTTGATACTGATTGAAATAGCTACTACACGTGTATAAGCCTCTGACTTTTGTGCGCTCTCCTAAGTAAGTAGCATTTCTCCTTGTGAGTATTTATACACTTGAGTTCCTGAAAGGGGGAGAGTATTATTTTCACAGTATTCTGCTGAAACACTAACGATGCATTGGGTTTATTTATGAAACCCATCTTATCACTCTGTATAATTTGATTGCTACAGGCAGTTCATTATGAACGTCATCTCCAAGAAGACATGAGTAATCTCCTAATAAAGCCAGAACCTCACATAACGCAATTTAGAATATTGGTTATAAATTATGGACAGTCAATAAACTCTTTGCCCAAATATGCCAGGCTGCAGCTGAGCATTGCTTTCTAAATTTTGCCATCAGGGAATGTTCTTTTGAGTTTAATAGGAATGCTATTTTTGCTGGGTGACTGAAAGTATATGGCAAAGTCATGCTTTTGCATGTGGTGTTTTTATTGAGAAAAATATTTTTTTTTATTGTCAGGTGTAAAGCTTGGAGACAGGTGGAACAACGTTCTCAAGCTTACAAAGCAGCACACCAAAGATCACGTTCTTCTGTTCAATGATGTACACATCTTGATGTCCTCACTTGGAGCCAAAGACCACAAAACTACTGATGAGCTTTTAACAACTCTTCAGGAACTTGCCAAGTAAGCAAGTGAATTAAAGTGGTGTATTCAATAAATATTTTGTCCTTTGAACTTCAGGGTGATAAGATGTCTGGCTTGCTGAAGCAATACAAATTTTCCCCCCTACACCCTGTTTTTTTCTCTGTTTCAGCATCTATTGCTACCTTTAAAAAAGGAAGGAAGGAGAACCTGAAATTGTCACTAGTTGTTCCTAGCTATAATGCCCATCGAACAAAAATAACAAAAAATTAATGTAATTTTTAAGAGTATTTATGGAAACAACTGTCAAATCAAGCCTTAAGCATGTCTGATTTGACTAAAGTAGGAAATGGTGAATATATGTAAGTATATAAATATATGTAAGTATATATCAAACTGCACATGCACACCATGTCAGGGAAGCACTAATGACCGTATGCTACTTATCCCTTCAGCCAGCTTCCTTTGGCCTATGTGTTCAGCCTTTTGTAGTAATACAGCTGTACATTTTTAGTTGTAGTTTGAAGTATTATAAAGCTTAATTTTTATCTGAGAAAACAGACAGTGAGATGAAGGGATTATATTGATGATTGGCTTAATAGATTAATTTATGTATATCATAAATATGTAGTAGCTAAATGGTGCCCAAGTTGCGTTTTGTATTTGTTAAAAAAGCACTTATAAAACTTTTACACAAACAACAGTCATTCTTGGCTTTTCATTGCTATTTTTCCCTAGCCTTTGAAATTTGAAGTTGGCAAAAATCTTTTTTTTTCGTAAAGTATTCTAGGGCGCCCTCTGGTGGTTGGTATCACATGCATATTTTTGTGGATGGAAATGTTAGATAATGCAGGGGATATGTTGTTTTTCATGAATCAACACTTCAGATCAGTTGCAAGGGAAAGCGGAAAAAAAAAAAATTTCAGTCTTCCATCTCTGTGTATCTTCTCAGAGAGCTGGAACAAATTTTTAAATGAAGAGTTGTTTCATCATTTTCATCATTAACTATCTCAAACTGCTTACTTAACATGCACATCTGTTGTACACTTCTGACTTTCCAGGATGACGTATTTTATTTAAGGAATGATAAACACATAGAGCAACACCGCATACTGAAAAATCAACATTGACCTAGTGGAAGAAATGGGCAATTAGTAATACTCAAGAAGGAGAGCACAGACTATGCTCTGTGTTTCATAAATTTAAGGTACTAGTGTGGGAGTGTGAGTCTCAGCTTTCATTGCAAGCTCTCAAAAGAAAAGCCAGTGACTAAGGTTCCTCAATTTTACAGATTTAATTGCAAAATTTACAGAAAAATCTTTTCTAAACAATAGATGGAATTTATAGAATTGAACACTATTTATATTGCTTGGGATAGAAAGCCTTCCTGTTGCCAGCCAGCCTTTTGGCACCGAAATGACATGACCTCCAAGATCTGATTGCTGTAAGCTCCTTCTGTAGCAGTGGAAAAAGACAATTCCATGTTGTCCTCTGCAGGTCTTGTCTATTGACCAAAGAGCTACAGTTTGGTTACTTGTATTTTTACTTTTTTTTAATATTGCAGGCTTTGAGAACTGTCATTTGGAATACAGTTTATACTACAAAGACATTCAGGCACTGTGCTGTGTGGTGAGCTGTTCGCTGTTTTTTTTTTTAGAAAAAAAAAATCCATCTGCAGGCAGTGACAGACTAGCAATCAAATATGCATATTTATAATTTGACTTCCAGGAGTTAACCACTTTCTCGTTCTACAGAGCACCTTGTGAAGACCATGAGCTTTCCCTGGCTCCCAGTTTGGGGTTGCCGCTGTGCCAGGCTTTTGTAGAGTTTGAAAATGGAAATTGTGATAAAGCTGTAGACCTGCTGTACCCAATCCGTTATCAACTAGTCCAAGTAGGAGGCAGTAATGCTCAGGTAAAAGAGATCAATAAAAGACTTTTTGATCCAACTTAATCCTCTTCCAGTAGCCTCCATTAGGCACTTACATTATTAACACCACTTCATTCTTAGAAGGTGAAAAGTTAAACTGTGCTTGTGACTGAAACCTGTTTGCAAACACTTATTAGCAGTTAGCTATTTAATTTCTTTTGGTGATATGTTTCCCTCCACAGTGGTTTTAATAATTTGCTAAACAAGACATTGTAACCAGCAATATTTTATAAGTTACTTATTACTTTGTATTTTGGCTGATTTTTTTTTTTTTTTTTTTTTTCCAGAGAGATGTTTTCAGCCAGTTATTGATTCATGCTGCTTTAAATTCTAAATCACAAGCCAAACGAAACCTTGCGAGGTGAGCATTTTTCCTGATAAGTATTTGTGGAAGTAGTACTGTTACTAGAAGTAACAGTAAGTAGTGAGTGTATTCAAAGCCCTAAATTAAGGCTAAAATTATGTGCAGCATTTGTGTTAAATGTAGCAACATTTACCTAGGATAAAAAGTAAAATAGCTTCCAGTTCCAAAGTACGGTCTTACAGTCAGGATGAACGATCTGTATTTGTTCAAGGGCAGTTGATTTTCAAATGATTCTGTCTTAAAATGTGGCCTTCTGCCTGTTCCTCAGTGTCCTCAATGCACTGCTAAATGTCTGTGAACTGTTAAAAAATCAAGTATATCCTAATGATGACGTGTGCTTTATTGGTAAATAAGATGTGGAGAGCCTGATCTGTGAGCTTGCCTTACTACAAATCACAAGAACTTTTTGTTGGGTAAAAATCATAGATGTTGTTCGTTGACCCCTATTGAGTTCTGTTGAAATGTATTGATGGGGTCTGCCTGCGCACTTTAAAGAATGGATCCTCAGGATAATATGAAGCCTTGCCTGTTCACCTCTGGAGGTCTCTTTGAAATATATAAAAATTAAACAAAATAACAGAATTATTCTTCTGTGCGCTCTCATCTCTGGGTGCTCATGTTCAGTCTCTAGATCAGTGCTGAAAAGAACACTGTTCTGCCTAAACTGACTGCCAAGGCCAAATGAGGGAAATCTGCACCTCAAGAGCAGGTCTTTTGGTTACTCTTTTCCTCCTCTTACAATACTGCTGGTGATCTCAGGGGAAAATTGATGTTGTAATCATGACCACCTTCCCATTTCTCTCCTACCTCTCCTCTTTTCTCAGGTGCCTCCTGAGAGAACGTGACGGGATGAGACCAAACTCACCAATGACGGAGCGACTTATAAGGAAGGCAGCAGCTGTTCATTCAGTGGCATAAGGTTTTCTCTGTGCAATAAGCTTTCCAATAATAAGCTGGGCGCAGGGAGTAAACCCAGTCTAGTCTCTAGCAATCTCTAGTAAACCATGCTAGAGATTCATAGTAGGTAAGAGTACCCTATGAATCAGAGATCCAATGATGATTTCTTTAAAACTATACAGCTGTTGTGTTTCGGGAGGTTGTATCTTCAATGATTCCACAAGGAAAAAAGAAGCTAACCTGCTGATAATGCACAGCTTTCTGAAGCATCCCGGGACACTGCTTTTTCTGGTATATTTTCCTGAAAGTTCCCTCTGACCCTGATTATATACAGTACAGTAACAGTGCCTGGATTTCAATCATTCATTGGCCGAATTTGTTACTTTGTTAATATGTTAAATGATCAGTAGACTGCTCAGATAATTCAAATGGACCTTTTAAACATAGCTAATAGGAAAGTATGGGGCTAGAGCCAATACAGACATCAACTGACTTCCGTATCAAGCTTCCAGTCCATTCAGGCATGAGTCAGAGATTGGCATTACAGATCAGTCTGCATTCAGGATCTCTTTCCAGGTGCATATTTTTAAACTTCCTCCCATGAAATGTTAAACTTTTTCCTCTCAATACAGCACCTCAGACCTTTCTGAAATTACTATGTGAATGAAACCCGACAAGAGGGATAATAGCTGACTGCAACTATTCTAATATGGGTACTCCCTTGGCATTCTTACATCTTTCAGGGAAAAAAAAGAAAAAGCCTGGATTTCAGCTAAAACAGTGCCATCTCTGAATGGTAGTTTAGATTGGTGTCTTTGCGCTTACCTGATCTTTTGGAAAGTCAGGCCTTACTACTCAGTAGTACGAGTCTCTGCATGTTACCAAAGTAAAGTTTAACACCAGTGTTAAAGTGTGCACTTTATAGGGCTATCTCAGAGGAGGTGAAGACTGGAAGGGAGCTTCTACCATAGGAAAAGAGCTAAGGGGAACCTATACAAAGCTTTGTCCCAGCACAAGTGATGTGACAAACTTTGGTGCTGCAAATGAGGCACAATATGTGCCATGTAACTCTCTGAAATTCTGGTGCCTTTTGATTGCTGAAGTGTAGCCGAGCCAACAGATTGTAATCCAGAAATCCTTAATGAAGGGAAAGATGATATTTCAAACCAAAAATGAACTAATGCCTCTTCTTCTTTTACCCGAACGGAAATGCTACACTCTTCAACTGCCCAAGCTCTGGATTTGGTATCACATCTTCAAGCTCTCTGGGACACAAACACCTGCCCCTTCTTCCTGTCCAGCTCCCGCTCTTCCCCATGTCCCACAGCAGCCCCATCCCACATACGGTTTCCTTTTGACCTAAAAAAGCACTTTCGTGGCTGGTCCTGCACTACCCCTGGTAATCCTGCACAGAGGAATAAGATGTGGAAGTGCCTTGTTGCAACCCTTCTTCCTCCCCAGCCCTCCCTCGACGAAAAAATAGTTTAATTTGAAATCAATAATTTTTGAAATCAGATAAGGGTATTGCATCCTTGTGTGTGACACAGTCATAGATACCTGTTCTTCAGCTTCCTTACTGCTGTCCAGCCGTGTCTGTGATGTGAAGTTCTCCTACGTTTTTACTATTACTTTAAATTGGCACATTTCAAGCAATGGCTTCAGCCAGGTACCTTTTTACTCAAGGAATGTAACACAGCTTATTAGGGAACAAAAGCCTGAGAAACCTGCTGGCTGTTTATGACGTGTTTTAGTTTATGTGATCCATTGCTACACAAATTTAAGAATGACACTTGTAGTACTTTTGATATAATGTGGTTGAGAATTTTGTCTGCTTTACATCAATAAAGAGTGCTCAGTTGAGCAGCAAATACATGACTTCTTTGCCTGTATGCATGAAGCTTTTAAACGGGTTATTCAGCTTAATTTCATAAACCCATAACAGTATATGTCCTCATGAACGTAACTAGAAGCTTTGTCATTCAACTGGTACTACACGTTTTGCCCATAGATGAGATCTTCTGTTTTTCTCCCTTAATCTTCCCTCATTTTTATCTGAAATACTCAAATCATTCTCTCTTGCTTTACCATGCTATGGCTGAACTGTTTTCAATTACCGTTATGGAAAATAACTAACAAGCAGGTAGCTCCGTGGGAAGAAGACCAGAAAAGGAAGAACTTCACCAAGGACCACGCTACATATTAATCTTTTCAAATACGAAAATAAAGGCCTTCATCAGCTGCAGGAGCCTCTGCAAGTGACAGCTTCTTTAACTTCTTTGCATGCATAGTTACAGACCAAGACTTCTAGAGAAGACATTGTGCCTACTTGTACATCCATCATGCAGTCTTCAAGACAACACTTGGCAAGAGTGAGGCTTGTCCTGAGGCCTCAGGTCGTTTTCCACAAAGTGGCATTGCATTTGTCTTGCAGATTCCCACCTGTGGCTGCCTTCTCTTTGAGATGTAAGAACCCAAAGAACAACCATGTCACACGGCTGCACATTCACAGCTTCCACGTTTTCAGCGTTGTCATCAATCATCTTTTTTTTTTTTTTTTTGTGCAGAGGCCTGAATGTGCCAGGAAGCAAAACAAAGCCCCAGAGCCTCACAGGGACTAGGGAACTCTGCTCACGCCATTCCATTTCAGATACCACAAAACACACTCTGTCTTCAATACCTGAAGGGTTTTGGGCAGAGTGGAGGGAGGAGACATGAGTAAGACAGCTGCTGACTGCTAGGATTGCATCTGGGCTACACTTTGTTTTAAGCAAACTAGCTGCAACAAACTTCTAAGAGTTTGGTTTGTTTTTTTTCCCCAGATATTTACAAGGGTGCTGCTTATAACACATTCTGTGATGCCATTTTGTGGGCTCCATGTTTGAGACACGAGAAGTGGCTATTCACTCAGTTTAAAGACAGGAAAACAAAAGAAGGCATCCAAAAGTCAAGAGCCTCATCTCCCCTCTTTCAATTTAAAACCTCCTTGTCCTATTGCTCCACTCCCTGATAAAGAGTACCTCCCCATCTCTCCTGTAGGCCCCCTTCATATTAAGGTACTAAGAGTGTCTTTCTTAGGAAGTTTATTTACAGAAATATTCCCCATGTACCAGACTGTATTCTTTCCTTCATACTTAGCTAAGCACCCGCACTAAAATGCAAAACTACATCCAAGCAATTCCCTGGTTTAGAAACAGAGATAAAAGGAAGACACTGAGCACACCTATTAAGTGGCTAGTACACTAGTGCTGTTTAGTTATACCAGAAATTTACGTCGAGACAAACCACGCACTATCAAGCAAAATGTAAGTAAAATCACATTTTATTTGCAAATACAGCAAAACAATGATTAAACACATTTTACTTGCAAAACTCAATGATTCAGGAGCTCTACAGGCAAACGAGAGAGAGCTTAAAAAGTTATAAAATCTTCCCCTTTTAATGCATTACTGACACGTTTTCCTTTACTTCTAAGTATTTTTAATAAGGTTTCCTAGTTTTATGTATTTCCCTGTCCTCTTGGTAACTTACAGCATTAATTAACTTACAGCAGGGAAACTATCTTATAGTTGCCATCACAGAAAGGTGGTGGGAAGACTTACACAACTGGTAATTGTTGTGTAAGTAAGTTGGTAATAAGCTGCAATTTATGGCTACCAACTCTTCAAAAGGGATAGACAAGGAAGGAGAGGTGGTGGGGTGGCCCTCTGTGTTAGAGAAAGATTTGAATGCTAGAAGTTAATAATGGGAATGACAGTGTAGAGTGTTTATGGGTCAGACTCAAGGGGAAGGCCAACAAGGCAGACATCGTGGTGGGAGTTTATTACAGACCCCCAAACCAGGATGTAGAAATCGATGAAATATTTTATCAGCAACTGGCAGAGCTCTCGCAGTCACCCGGCCTTGTTCTCGGGGGGTGTTGCAGAATGGTTGCAGGATCTCGGGCACAGTTCACTGGAAAACTTATGTGAGGCTCAGTTGTCATGAGTTAGCCAGAGTAGGCCTCAGAGACATGGCAAAACATCCTGACAAAGAAGTTCTGCAAGGCTGGCAAGGACGTNTTGTGTAAGTAAGTTGGTAATAAGCTGCAATTTATGGCTACCAACTCTTCAAAAGGGATAGACAAGGAAGGAGAGGTGGTGGGGTGGCCCTCTGTGTTAGAGAAAGATTTGAATGCTAGAAGTTAATAATGGGAATGACAGTGTAGAGTGTTTATGGGTCAGACTCAAGGGGAAGGCCAACAAGGCAGACATCGTGGTGGGAGTTTATTACAGACCCCCAAACCAGGATGTAGAAATCGATGAAATATTTTATCAGCAACTGGCAGAGCTCTCGCAGTCACCCGGCCTTGTTCTCGGGGGGGGGACTTCAACTTCCCGGATATCTCCTGGGAATACAACACAGCAGAGAGGGAACAATCCAGGAGGTTCCTAGAGTGTGTGGAGAATAACTTCCTCACGCAGCTGGTAAGTGAGCCAACCAGGGAAAGCGCCCTCCTGGACCTGCTCCTTGTGAACAGGGAAGAACTTGTCGGGGAAGTAAAGGTTGGAGGCCATCTAGGACACAGTGATGATGATTGAGTTCTTGATCCTTGGAGAAACAAGGAGAGGGGCTACTAAAACTGCCACCTTAGACTTCCGGAGGGCAAACTTTGACCTGTCAGAAGACTGCTGGACAAAATCCCTTAGGAGGCTGCCCTGAAGGATAGAGGAGTCCAAGAAGGCTGGACGTATTTCAAGAAAGAAGGAAGGAGACCAGCCTGGCTAAATAGGGACCTTTTGCCGGATCTCAGAAACAAAAGGAGAGTCTACAACCTTTGGAAGAGGGGGCAGGCATCTCACGATGACTATAAAGAGGTAGTGAAGCTATGCTGGGAGAAAATAAGGAGGGCCAAAGCGCAGCTAGAGCTCAACCTAGCTACAGCTGTTAAGGATAATAAAAAACCTTTCTATAAATTCATTAACAACAAAAGGAGGATTAGGAAAAATCTCCCTCCTTTATTGGATGCAGAGGGAAACATAGTCACAAAGGACAAGGAAAAGGCTGAGGTTCTCAACGCCTACTTTGGCTCAGTCTTTAGCAGTGGAACTAGCTGTTCCCTGGACACCCAGCCTCACGAGCGAGGAGACAGGGAAGGGAAGCAGAACGAAGGCATCACAATTAAAGAGGAAGAGATGAATGACTTGCTACGCCGTTTGGATGCACACAAGTCTATGGGACCGGATGGACTACACCCAAGAGTGCTGGAAGAGTTGGCAGACGTGCTCGCCAAACCACGTACCGTTATTTACATGAAGTCATGGCTGACTGGGGAGGTGCCAATGGACTGGAGGGTGGCAAACGTAACACCCATCTACAAGAAAGGTAAAAAGGAGGCTCCAGGAAACTACAGACCTGTCAGCCTGACCTCAATAGCAGGGAAGGTCACGGAGCAGGTCATCTTGAGTGCCATCACAAGCCATATAATGGGCAACCAGGGGATCAAGGCTAGTCAGCATGGGTTTATGGAAGGCAGGTCCTGCCAGACGAACCTGACCTCCTTCTATGACAAGATGACCCGATTATTGGATGAGGGAAAGGCTGTGCATATTATCTACCTGGACTTTCAAAAAGCATTCGACACTGTTCCCCACAGGATTCTAGTGGAAAAACTAGCTGCACATGGCCTGGGCAAGCATACGATCTGCTGGATCAAGCACTGGCTGGCTGGACGGTCCCAAAGAGTGGTGCTCAGTGGAGTTAAATCCAGCTGGTGGCCAGTCACAAGTGGTGTTCCCCAGGGCTCAGTGTTGGGACCATTTCTGTTTAACATCTTCATTGATGATCTTGATAAGGACACAGGGTATATCATCAGTAAGTGTGCAGATGACACCAAGTTAAGCAGGAGTGTTGATCTGCATGAGAACAGGGAGGCTCTACAGAGAGACTTAGATAGATTGGATCCATGGGCTAACGTTAATGCTATGAGCTTCAACAAGGCCAAGGGCCGGGTCCTGCACTTGGGCCACAACAACCCTACAGGCTTGGGGAAGTGTGGCTGGAGCTGCCTGGCGGAAAAGGACTTGGGGGTTCTAATTGACAAGCGGCTGAATATGAGCCGGCAGTGTGCCCAGGTGGCCAAGAAAGCCAATGGCATCCTGGCTTGTATCAGAAATAGTGTGGCCAGCAGAAGTAGGGAGGTGGTTGTCCCCCTGTACTCAGCACTGGTGAGAGCACAGCTGGAGTGTTGTGTCCAGTTTTGGACTGGATACAACCCAAGAGAGATCTGGAGGTGCTGGAGCGGGTGCAGAGGAGGGCAACGAAGCTGGTGAAGGGCCTGAAGAACAAATCGTACGAAGAATGATTGAAGGAGCTGGGACTGTTTAGTTTGAGGAAGAGGAGGTCGAGGGGAGACCTCATCACTCTCTACAACTACTTGAAAGGACACTGTAGAGAGGTTGGTGCTGGTCTCTTCTCACAGGTAACTAGCAATACAACAAGAGGGAATGGCTTCAAGCTCCAACAGGGTAGGTTTAGACTGAACATTAGGAAAGAATTCTTCCCAGAAAGAGTGGTTGGGCATTGGAATAGGCTGCCCAGGGAGGGGGTTGAGTCACCATCCCTGGATGTGTTTAAGAGACGATTAGATGTGGTGCTGAGGGATATGGTGTAGGGGAGGACTTTGTAGAGTGGGGTTGATGGTTGGACTCGATGATCCCAAGGGTCTTTTCCAACCTGAATGATTCTATGATTCTATGAAAGCAAAAGTAAAAGGTCCTCTGTCCTCAGGAATTTTCCCTCTTAACAGCTGGGCTGCCCGAATAAGACATCTTTGTACAGAAGGTCTTCAAGTTCCATTCACTTACAAACTCCATATTAAAATTCAGTAGAAATTCTCTAAGAGTTTCTAGATTTTCTTTTTGGGATAATAGAAAGCATGTAACTTAACAAAAAAAAAAAAAAAAGGGCTTAACCACTATTAGTAGGGGGGTACATCACAGACAAAGCCAGTGTTATCGAAAAACAGACCCAAGGAAGCCGTATCCAGGATCACCCACAGCCACCTCAAAATGCAAGGAGGAAGTACACCTGTCAGCAAGTTCCCAGTGAGTTGCCCAATGCAATGTCTCAGGCAGCAGTTCTACAACTGGCCTCTAGAGAACATAACTGGTCTCTTCCAGCCATGTCATACTTCCAGAAAAACGAAAATTAAGTCTATACCAATAGGACAGAAAATATCAATGCTTCTTAAGATGTTTCTCCTGTCCTATTGCATTTGCTAAACAAATGTTCAGGTTGAGAAAATACATGGTCCCCTTCACTTGAAAGGCTAGCTCGTTGTGACACAGTGTCACGGTTTTGGCTGGGATAGAGGTAACTTTTTTATTAGCAGCTGGCCTGGGGCTATGTTTTGGATTTGGGATGAGGAACAGTGATGATCGCACACTGATATTTTTGGTTGTTGCTAGGCAGTCAAGGCCTTTTCTGCTCCTCACGCTACCCTGCCAAGGAGCAGGCTGGGAGGGGACATGGCCAGGACAACTCATCCCAACTGACCAAAGGGATATTCCATACCATGTGATGCCATGCTCTGCATGTAAAGCTGGGGAAGGAGGAGGAAGAGGCGGGGGGGACACATTTGGAGTCATGGTGTTTTGTCTTCCCAAGTTACCCTTACGCATGATGGGGCCCTGGAGGTGGCTGGACACCTGCCTGCCAATGGGAAGGGGTGAATGAACTCCTTGTTTTACTTTGCTTGTGTGCATGGCTTTTGCTTTACCTATTAAATTGTCTTTGTCTCAACCCACGCGTTTTCTCATTTTTACTTTTCCGATTCTCTTCTCCATCCCACCATGGGGGGAGTGAGTGAGGAGCTACATGGTCCTAAGCTGCCAGCTGGGCCTAAACCATGACCCATGGCCTTTATACACTTAGGGCCATTAGTTGCAGCCAAACCACCAAATTTTAGTACCTGCTTATTCATAGCTTGTTACTTTCACAGTTTCGCTTGAGCTCTATTTTTCTATAGGTTACAGAGCAAGTTACTGCAGATCCATGAAAAGAATCTGATCCAACAATTTTCCAATCCAAACCATTAACTGCCATTGTACAGATGAAACTTCTTGACTTGAGAGCTTATGATACAGATTTAAAATAAGTTTTTTATATTTCTTGTTTTATCATTTTAAACTTGAAACTAGTATCAGCATTAAGAAGCAGAACTTTGAAAACTCAGTTAAGTCAATCTTACATACGCTGACTTGTTTAGAATTGTGGTAGACTAATAGATCAAGAACAGCCATATTCTGGACTGAAAAGAATCTCTGACTACTAAAAACCTGAAAGTTTGCTTAAGAACTACTGAAGTCTTAATTTTCCCCCTAAGTGAACTGTTTACAAAGAGAAATCCTCTCAATTTCTAAAGAAGTGCATTTACAGATACTTGTCCACAGAAGTCATAACATTTGATTTCCCATCCCATGACTGATTTTTCTGCTACAGTTGCCCAAGTGTCTAGGCTTACTTAAGAGAGGAAGACAAGAAGACGAGGCAATTAGTCTCAACACATCCTTTTTGCCAACCATCCTCAATACAGAAATTCTTTGGATTAACATTCCAAGGGATTGTATTAAAAAGAAAGAAGTCACCAAATATGAGAACACCTGCAATAGTGAAAATGAACAATACAAACAGCTCTGATTCCTCTAAGATAGAGTACATTTTTCTTCCTCCTTATAATCTATCATATACTCTGGGTAAATCTGGTATTTTTCAAAGACAACAAAAATAGAGGGATTTAACTCATTGTCCACACAGCTGTCATAAAACCGAAGCCCATCAACAGACTTTGCCGGGGGGCGAACATAGCTTGCATTGCCTCGAACATAATCTCCAACCAATACACGAGCCACGAACATGGTGTTTGTTTTCACTGCAGACTGACAGTATGCATGGGAATAGGAAGCATCTCTAGCAAAGTAACTTCCTAGAAAATGATATGGAGACACGGTTATAAGGAATATGTATAAAGTGATGGCAAAAACTGAGCATCCCCTTGCTTTTTAGGAGGTATCTGACCCAACTTTCAAGTCTCCTCTTACTCACTTTACATAGTACCGTAGAAATTTTTACAAGAGAAAGGATTTCAACACAGAATTTCCATTCAGAATTTGCTATTTAAGGAATAATTTTAAAAAAACCCAAAACATATAAAAACACTACAGGTATGTGTGTTATGATGAGAGGGATAGACGAGAAAACACAAGGACCTTCCATGATCATACTTGAGGGAATGCACAACCTTCTCGCTCCCTGCCATGAAGACCAGCAGCCAGTTCTCTGGCAAGTTCAAATTATGACCTTGAGCCTTCAGAAGGTCCCACCTCAGCAACACAGGCTGTTTCAAATCCCTACATTAATTTGTTTAAGACCTTGTGAAAAGACTTACTCCTGCACAGAGCAAATTCTTGCCCTCTCCAGAGGGAAGGAAGAGCATAAAACCAATTCTTTACCACTTTTTTTCTCCCTCAGTAGTTAAAGACTTCAAAATTTCTATTGCTCTAGTATCAGGGGAGTCTAAGTAGATGTTTAGCACACAGTCACTTCCTACCTACCTTTTCCATAGCTAGTTCCATTGCTTCCACAAATTCTCCAGTCAAAGTTGTGAACACAGATGGCTTCCACAAAGGAGGTCTTGGTTCCATGGAAGAGAAGCTTTTCATTTACTTCCTTCCCTCCATTCTCCCTTTTCATCTGCTCCTTTTGCCTAACAGAAAAATGCAGTGGAGGAGAGTTAGAACCGTGGGGAAAAAAATGGAGGAAGATGTTTTAAAAAAAAAATAATAAAAGTATACCATTTACACGTAAATATTGGTTGGATGAGATTCCAGTCTGCTTTCTCTTCTCTCAGCTTGGGAGGTGAGACAGACTAGCAGTATGATGAACAATTACCAGATGAGCAATATACTGGTACCACTGCCCAGCAGTTCTAGATAATTCCAGCTTGCTTCAGTGAATTTAAGTAAGCATTTACACTATTACAGTCCCCATTTCTGCTTCTCTGTAGGGTCCTACTAGTTCTGCTTTAACGTCTCTTGTCCCTTCCCACCCTCAAACTCTCTGCACAGAGTGGAGGTGGCTCTAACCAGAGCCTCCATGCTCCAGCAGTGGGTAAAAGCCAGAGGCAGCTTGTTCTTCCTTGCCCTAGCAAACTCAAACTGCTTGAGCTCCTTGAGCTCCTGCCCCTCGGTGAGATCAGCGCAGCTGAGGAGACAGAGCCAGGAGAGAAACTGAGCCTTCTTTCACCATTGAAGACCTTACTGATTTATGCCAGAGTCAGACCCAGCTATGACCAGCATCAAAAGAGGAATCGCGATGGAAGGCTCAGCTAGTATCTCCCATCACCATTTCCCAGCATCCAGGCATCCCACAGATTTTCAGAAGCTGTTGAAGCAGATAACACAGTAATATTCTTCAGGAAGTAATCAGCTACAAAGTAAGCAGAGCCAGGGAGTGAAGAATCTTTCCAAACTGTAATCTGCGGAAATCAAAAGCTAAGAGCAATGGACTGGAATTTGCTCATTGAGAACTTGGCAATGTTAAACTCTCCCTGGTCAGCTTAATTAGCTCATTGGAGGAGGATAAAAAGTCCGCACTATTACATGTTTTGAAGTGTCTTAAGTTTTACTAGATGGTTTTATAAAACTATTAGCTGATAACTTCCTGGATTCAGGCACTTCACAGGTGAAAGTACTTATTTGAGCAGTATTTTCCTTCTACATTACCAATCCATACAGTCTTTGAATACTTCCATTAAGTATCAGTGCTTTTGTTTTAAACTAGACAACTGTTCTATGCAACATCTTAATCTGCTACCAAATTAACCTGAACATGGTCATTTATTGTCACTGGCATTAGGTGAAATCTGTTAAGTGCTGTAAGAGCATAACTCCTTGGAGTTCAATATCACCAGTGCAGATGCTGAAAACCAGAAAGGAGCTCCGGAACTCAAGAGATCATTAAGTTAAAGCACAGGGATCCTTTCTCAGTCAACACTAACTACATTCAGTAAAGGTACTCAAACCTTGAGAAAGCCTTAAATAAATCACACAGGAAATAAAAATAAAAAAAAGCCCAAGCACCCGTTACCCTCGCCGACTTCTTTCTTAGCAAGCATTTCATATAGTCTAATGGTAAACATTTGAAAGAGAGAACACATGTGCAGCGGGCAGTCAGTGTTCAATGCCAGTGACAATACATTATTCCACATCCTATACTCTCATCCCAATTTTGCATCATTCATGTCTTTCTGTCCATCCTCCACCCTCATCTTCCAAGCAAAAGGAAACGCCCTCCCGGAGCACAGCATTCTCTGGAAAGTCTTAGACACTTTCACTCATGAAACTGCCCTGAAGAAGGGCATACCAGTCATGCTAAAGCACAGGTGGTAACGTCTTCCCTTTCCTAGGAAGTAGATACAGGACACCAGCTCTTGGAGACTCCCTCCCCGTAAGGATAAGGAAACAAATACTAACCACTGAAACACCTTCCAGAGAGATGGATTCTGAATCCTCCGTATTTTAAGAATGCTGTAGCCTTTCATAGTCTGATGGAACAGCTGCTTTATTTTGTCGTATTCAGAGGTTGTATTACTGAGCTCCACTGTCTATAAAATATAAACCAAAACAAAAGAAGGCACAAGGCTTCAGTTAGCTCATACCATGCAGAACCTAATTACAGCAGATATATTTTCAGAAGGGTCCCCAAACTATACTTATGAAGGTTAATTTAATGCTTTAGATCATGACTATGTGAATAATTAGGATAGACATTCCAAGTAAGAGTTGACAGTTGTAACTTTAAATCTCAATGAAACAGAAATTTCAAAAAGAAAACTTGACTGATTACTCCAGGTAATATTAGTTTTATGTATAAAGCTGGTTTGGGAGGGGAGGGGGGAAGTTAGACAACAGTGTCATCTGTAACCAGACATTTAAGGGAGCTTCAGCTATTAAAGAGGAAAGAAACAAAATACATACAACCTCCCAGCATCGTAGCTCTGTAACTTTGAAAAGTTAAAACTTGGAAAGTTGCACTTAAATATAGACTTCAGAAAAAAAAGCTACATTTCGAAACATACCAGAACAATTAAGATTTTAAAAGAAATGTTACAGTAAATATCTGCTTAGGAAACAAAGTGTATTTATCCATACTTTTCATGTATAGAAATCCATCAAGAAATGGACATTTTTCCAAAGAAAAGTTAATGCAAAACATAGTTAAAACATGATTTGAGCTCTTCTGCTTATGTCATGCATAAATTTTCCATTTTTTCCTCTAATGTAATCTGTTCCTTCATCTTCTAGAATAAACACTTATCCTCCATGAACTTGACTGAAAATGCATAATGCTGGCAGACTGATGTCACTTGCTAATACTTTCCACTTTACTGCTCCCTAAGCCAAATGGCAACTCAAGATGATTTCAAGTGAAACGCCCAACATCCCACGCATCAGAGTTGTGTTTTAAGCAAGAAAGCTGTAGTTGTCCTAGGAGGTAATATGAAATCAACATCTTAACCTGGCAGGGAAAAGCTCCATGTTTCAGAAGGCTGAGTTTAGAGAGAAGATAAAATAGGATGTACATTTCACAGCTGCATAAAAATAATAAAGAAGTGGTTTTCTGGACACCATGTCCAGCTTGTGCATTAAATATTTACTGAAGAAGAGGTCTATCATAGGAAAGTCTTCTACGGATTAAGAATAAAGTCAGCTGCACAAGGAAGAACTATTTCTTTAAATTTATTAAAAAGCTTTTACAATGTTGAATGAAATTTCCCATGTCTTAACACGAGAGTATTTTCCAAAGCTTCTTTACAACACAACACGTAAAACAAATTGGATAGGCAAATATTTATTATCTGCATGCTCTGTGACACCACAGCTCAAGTTGCTCACCATCACCTACAAGATGAAAACAATGTCACTATATTCCAGTACTACATCTTCTATTTATCCATAACCAACTCTTACTTAGACTACAAATATGCTTTTGCTACGTTGCATCTTTTACTGAGGAACTGTAACCCTTCTGGGTAAAACAGAGGGTCAGCCACGTGGTACAAATCCTAATCCTCTACAAACGGTACTTCAATTATTTTATCATACAATGGCCTCCAAGCAACAAAGCCAGTTCTCTTTTGCATGAAAACTTTGTGGGACTGTCCTTGTTTCCCCAAGGACGCTTGCCTTGCTAATAAGGGATTAACACCACATTACTATTGCAGGTTGATACTTTCATATCAACATAACTTCTTTAGCTCTTTTCATCTTCAGACCTAAAAAGCACAATCCTAGAGAGGATAAGCATTTGCTAACACACTATCCAGTTTCTGAGGCAGGGAAAGAATCACTGCCCTGACAGTAACTGACAGCTATGACTGCATAAGAACAGTACTCTGTGGTATCACATCTCGATCTCTGGTTAACTTAGGTTTTGGAAGCAGCACAGTTTGTATTAGTGACAGTGACCCAACCAGGACTAATGTTTATGAAGTCGCAGACAGACTGTTTATCTTGCATCAGGTCCCATTCCTGCTACAGCACAGCAATCTTTGGCATGCATGTCAGGATTCAGCAACACAGCGGCCACACGATGACTAATCCCGACGTAAAACACACACACATTCATTGCACACATTCCTCAGCTGTACATTAAAGAAACAATTTAAAACCAAGCACAAAGTTCCAAGACACTATCAATTCCTTTTTTTTTTTTTTTTTTGCCTTTAAAAGGTTTCCCAATTACTAATTCCACTTTATTAAACAAAGACAGAAGAAATCCACATCAACTTTCCAACTGGTGGTTCCAATTTCCATTGTGCATTTCATTACACTCTACTTTCTACAGAACTACGATGCTAAATGATTTAGACACAGCAACACCCCAAAAATAAGCAATGTTACGCAAACAGAACTGCTCTTTTTAAGCAAAGATTACTTTCTCCCTATCTCATTTAGGTGCTCCTTTTTAAAATGGATCACTTTCAGTGCAGCAAATTTTGCCAGGATTATTTGTCAATGTCTGAATAGAAGGGAATTCACCAAGTCATTTTTCACCAATTCACCAATTCATTTTCAGACATTACGATGGTCACCACATGCATGCAGAATCCCAGCCAGTCCCAATATCACCTACTGCAAAAAAACAAAATTAGGGTCCCACAGAAATATTTAATCTAGCCCAGGCTTTCACTTTTAGTACCAACAGTTACTGTGGGTTTTGTCATTTTTTAGGTACAGAATTAACAACTCCTTTCCTATGAAAGGCACTCAGTTTACAAGTTAAGAGACAGTTTCCTTAGGTGCGAACTCAGCAAGCAAACAACTCTTGGAAAGGAGACGGTCCTTCTATTTCATGCATTCCCAAAAGTAACCAGGGACACCACAGATCCGCACATCGCATCCCAAGGCTCTCAACACTCACCTCAGTGACTCCAGAAACACCTCAAATGGACCCAACTAAAATTCAGACTGAACTTTTTCAGAGTAAATAATGGAAGCAAGTGAAGTACATACAACTCAGAGACCTAAAAAGAACTGAGCTACCTGTCTTCCTAGCATTCTTTTGAAAATTTTGAGCCAACAGGCCAAAGGAGAGCTGATGAGCTACATCCTGTATTATTTTGACAGAGCTGAAAATACCACAGGTCCAAATCTTCAAAAGGTTTGGCTGCCAGATTTCCACACGAACTCATTATTAGTTCATTCAGCAGGTGCTGGACACCTGACACTTTTACAATCTTGAAAAATTAGCGGGTTTTGCTAATTTTGAAGAACAGCTATTTAAAGGGAGCTAATGTACTGAGCAGTTGACTTACAGTTCTGATGAAAAATCAAATTTATTTAGTTGAATTTGCTATATACACACACATGGTGTCCTGGGTTGAGAGACACAGGACTAACTTTTCTTTTAATACTGGGGAAAATTGCGCTTTTAGAAGACTCTAGTGTCTGAATTTGTGAAAATATTTACTTTATAGCCAATCAGGCTCTGTGGGATTCAAGGTCTTCATGTTTTCAAGCCTTGCCAGGTGCAGGGACAAGAAGGAGCAAGGCCTTGGCATTTGACCCAGGCTGGCCAACAGGATTATTTCATACCATGAATGTCATGTTCAATATCAATTAGAAAAGTTTGCTGTGTAGCTCTCTCTCCCTTGATGGCGGTGGGTCCAGACAACTCCTTGTCCCGGTGCCGGACCCCTGAGGCCTTCCCTTCCTCCTGAAGCCATTGCGCTGGCAGTGTCCGCCATTTGCTGTCCCTGCTGGGAGTGCACAGCTTCCTGCTGGTACCATTGGCGGAGCATAATTCTTGTGTATCTTATGTCAGTGTCAGGATTAATACTGGTTCTTTAGTGTTATTGTTATTTATTTAGTCTTAGTCTGTTAAATCTATTTATATTTCAACCCTTGTGTTTCTTTGTGTTCCCCGATTCCCCTTTCTGGGTGGGAAGGGGTCATCGGGTGATAGAATAATCGTCTAAACGACAATAGGTTTGTTATGCGTTTTATCAAACCATAACACATGGCCAGATACTAGTGTTACATTAAGGCATAATCAAACACCAGAGGGTAGTCAGGGTACAATGAAACATTCAGCACAAAGCAGAATAACAGAAACCAGCCCACAGAAGCTGAGATACACGGTATTTCTGGTTCTCATGCCACCGCCAATGTAACTACATTAGGGAAAATAAAATACAAAGAGTGAGAGTAGCAATGGAACTTTCTGTCAACTGAAAGTAGCCAGAAAGAGTTCTGGAAATATGATTATTACACTTTTCTTCTGTCCCTAGCCATCACGATACCTGTGCCAATACAACTTGGTCAGCATCATACAAGATTCTGTGATACAGTCAACAAGAAAAACCTCTTATGCTCCACATTTTGTGCTGTTCCTTAATCAGGGTCAGAACCACTACAAAAAAGGACAAGTGTATCACTGAAATGCCTTTTTTCTAGCACACTGCATTAATTCCACAGTCTCCGTTGCTCGTGCAGGACTGCTTCCTAATACCATTAGACCTAATAATTTAAAAAAACATCTGCATGTTTTTGGTCTCAGTAGATCAAATAGGACCATAGACTTTGGGCTGACAGGGGTTTGTTTTGTCGAAGAGATCACTGCAACTGTTTTTTTTTATATATTATTGGCTGTACCTCTTTATGTCTGCCATTCCTTGAGGCCATGGTCTGTGCTCAGATCCGTGATGTATGTGACAGTACTGGGTGACTTGAAGAGCACATAGAGATTTCCTTTCCTAGATCCACCAACACCCACGATGGTATTATTATTGGATGGCTTTTTAAACGGCCTCCACAGAAAAGGTTTGGTCTCAGCCCAGCTTCTAGTGAAGAAATACACACTTCATAAAAGCCCCTTGTTTAACTGGTCCACTAAGTCACCAAAGTAATCAATTTTTACTTTTTTATCAGTGAATATTTTCGTCTTGAATTTGGTGAGTCTTGGTTTTGCATGTAGATAGATGCCTAAACGCAGATGAAGCTCATGAGATTTTGGCACCTTTTTCAAGAGCTCTTGGGAGATCATCTACCTCTTTAGCACACCTACCCAAGAAATAAATCTGGTCCCTTTTTAGCATCTACCCAGTTAAAATTGCTTCGTTAAGCAGCATCCTCCTTCGAACCATTCCTTTCCATCAGAATTACAAGGAAGGGTTAAAAAAAAGAAGAAAAAAAAAAAGATACCTTGTATCCCAACTCAGGCAGTGCAGATGGATCCCAGTGGGCAGGACAGGTTTTACTTGGAATAGAAGAATCCTTCTGGCTGTTTATAAACACAAAGAAAACAAAGTGTTAGTGATTCTAGTCCTGCCCTGAACACTCAAATTGGAAGCATCCCCTTTGGCCAATTCCTGCACTTAAAAATAAACAAAATAAACCACGGGGAACGGCCTCGGTCTGTGAGCTGGGTTTTGCACGTTGCCATTCAATTGTCATAGTTCTCTTTCACTTGCTTCTTTATGGAACAACAGCCCATCACCAGTCCTATGGATGTGGTACTTGGGTAACATGTACCCCAGGAACCAGGTGATGCACCAAGCTGGGAGTTTGTGATATAGCTTCTGTTCAGTCAAATGGGTACGTTTCCTTCTAGCAACAGCTACATTCTTTGCACGATTACTGCAACCACTGGTAGCCATGTTGTCTTATAACTACTTCTGAAATATGAAAAAACAACGACTTAAAGAGCATCATTTACCCTTTCTTTATCTTCTGCATGTCTTCAAAAGACACAAACTTTGGTCTCCTGCAGACTTGTCTTCGAGTTTTATATGAGATGTTTGTCTGGATCATTTCTTGAGAAGAAAAGAGAATGAAAAAGTCATGAAGAAGTCTACAAGATGGGTTTATTAATGAGTGACGGTCATTCATTAATAAGAAGTGGCATACACATCGTCAATTCTATCTGCTGAAGAACAGGTGCACAAAGCCTATTTAACCTTCCCGTCCTTCCCGTCCTTCCCATAACACTGTTATTTAACCTAAGCCTACCTTGCTTGCTCATTTAAGTCATTCTTTAAATGTTGTTCCAACAGCACAGAAAAATGCTTCAGTTTTGATTTTTACAATTCACAGCATTAACTCACCTAAAGTTTACTATGACTTTATATGAAGACTATGTATCTTTTTATTTCTGATCCTGTGTGAATCTGGATAGAGTCAACGAGTAAGGGGGCATGCTACTTTTATATGGAATTTTCTCTGGGCAATCACTACCTCACTTTTCCTTCCAATGCATATGCCTGGCAGTGTTAGTAGAAGAAACCATAGCTTCCAAAAGCTGGGATAATTTAGAAGTTAGTCTTTGTAAAGCACTGCACAGTTGCAAATGAAAACCCTTAAAGTGAGTACCTTTAAAATTGAGCTGGTAATGATGCAAGCCAACCTGGAAAGATATGGTGGTATCTGGATCCGCTAGATACAAATTCTCAATAATAGCAGAAGATGGTGCATTCACGCTATTCTTTTCTCCCTTTGGAGGTAAAAAAAAAAAGAGAGAGAAAAGAGTAATGAATAAACACAGTCAGGACTAAACCCTAGATTTAGATCTAGGGTTTAGATCTAAATCTAGATCTAAAGATTAGATATTCACAGAATATTCACAGAATATTCTAGATCTAGATAAGTAGTCTAGGTCTTAGTCTTAGATAAGTAGTTTGGATAGAGGGAAAGAAGAGGCGAAGAGTAGGATGAAGAGGAATCTACTCAGAACTATTATGGCCTAAGGTGTGATTCCCAAACTATTCATAACATACGCATAAGTACGTAATTAGCAATGACTCACACACAGGTATCCCATTTATATTTCTGTAACAAGTTGCACTGGTTTAGGCTAGGATAAAGTTAAAGTTCTTCATAGTAGCTCATATGGTGTTTTGGATTTGTGCTGAAAACAGTGCTGATAACATGGGGATGTTTTAGTTATTGCTGAACAGTGCTTGCACAGAGTCAAGGCCTCTTCTGCTCCTCACCCTGCCCCACCAGCAAGGAGGCTGGGGGTGCACAAGAAGTTGGGAGGGGACACAGCCAGGATGGCTGACCCCAACTGGTCAAAGAGATATCCCGTAATACATCACGTCGTAGTCAGCAACAAAAGCTGGGAAAAGGAGGAAGGGGGCAAGAGGGGCAGCATTTGGGGTGATGGCGTTTGTCTTTCCAAGTCACCCTCACACACGATGGAGCCCTGCTTTCCTGGAGATGGCTGAACACCTGCCCATCAATGGGAAGCAGTGAACAGATTCCTTGTTTTGCTTTGCTTTTGCGGGTGGCTTTTGCTTCGCCTATTAAACTGTCTTTATCTCAACCCATGAGTTTTCTCACTTCTACCCTTCCAATTCTCTCCCCCATCCCACTGTGGGGGACACTGAGTGAGCGGATGCATGGTGCCTAGCTGGGTATCACAGATGCACTCTCAACTCCTTGACCAAACTAGTGTCAGTTTGGTTCAGGCTCCAAAGGAAGTAGGAGCCTGAACCACCCTCCTCTGAAGTCCTAGGCCTCGACTGGGCCATGAACTTCTCTAGCTCCAACCTGAAAACCCACACAGGGCCAGGGTGACATGGTGAACATTGATGCATATGAGCTTGGAAACTGGAACACTGATCACATGGCTAACAAACGAATAGCAGGTGGTCCTTCCAAGACTAATTTGTCAAGGAACAAAGGAAGTTGTGGGTACAAGGAGTCTCATGCTTACCTTTTCCACTGCATGTAATTTGACTATGAGCCAACCACTTTATTCCATAAGTACAACAGCCCGAGTGAGCTTTTTTGAGCTCTCCCTGCTGAGGAACAGGCTGCACAGCAGCAATCTCTCCCTGAGCTTGGAAGCTTCTCAAGGTTACTCCTTGAGGCTGAGAGACCCCTTTCCAGCTGCAGATCATTGGTAAGTGACTATTATGGTGCATAACCTTGTATTATAGTGTACTAAGCTTTTGTAATGCTCACTTTATTATTATTATATCCTCAGTGCAGTAAACAATAGAGTGAACCTTGCTATCAGGCTTTGTTAAATCTCACCTTTACAACATCCTACTTCAATAAAACTACTTTTGCCACTACCTTTGGCAATCTACTTTAAAAAGTCTAAAATCTCCCCACAACAAACTGGCACAGTAGATAGATTCTAAGTGCACTCCAAAACACCAGGGTTAAACCACAATGCAAGAATAATTCTCTATAATTCTCATGTACAAAACAATGTCAAATACGAAGGTATGCTGATGGAGATGCTTTCCATTTAAGCTGCCCACTGAAATCAAGACCCACCATTACAAGACTCACCACTGTATCCATCATCTTTACCTACTTTTCCATGTCCCCGGGTCACCTTTGTGTTCTGCCATTTGTGCAGTTATACTGTAAACCAGATGGGGAAAACTCATCTGCCTTGGGGGAAGGAGAGATTCTTTATTTATTTCTTGTCCTGCATTTTTCGGACAGATCACTCCCAAAGAGGATTTGGCCACCCAAGGAAGAAGGTAACATTTGACTTGAGGGAGCAGAGCAATCCTTGCACATCTGAGGAAGCAGGACAATGCTCAGAAGAGAAGCAAGACTAGTTCCTGAATAATTTAAAATGCAATATATCTCAAGGAACAGTGTATACATGTTAAGTCTGCATAGAAGCCATAGACAACTCCAAAAGTGAATCTGATGAGAAACACCGGCATGCATCATCAGAAACAGTCTGATCAACACAAGCTGAAAAAAACAAAAGGATTTTGCTTTCCTGCATTTGCCAACAAGATCTTTGTCAGGAAAGCAGTTACAATAAACCATCCAGACATGAAGACAGACAACTGTTTGTATTGAAGGAGATAAGGTGTGTTCCTTCCCCTCCAGCCTGTCATCATTTTATCACATCTGTTGGTAACATCTGTAGCTTCACTGCCTTTCTTGACACTACAAAATGCAAGCACAAGTATTGGCTTAATTAACCTTGCTGAGTAAAGGGGAACAAGGGGAAGAGGCTCCACACATCTCTTCAGAAGTGATTCAAAACACACGATGTGGACTCACCTGTTCTCCATATTCAATCCACTGGCCTTGGTCATTCTTCCAATACCAAATCCACTGTGTAGTCAATACAAATCCAGGTTTTGTGACTGATGATGGTGTAGAGAGGCGCCGAAGTGAAGAAGAAACGCAGGTCATTGTCTTGAAATTAATGTTCTTATCCGGTATGCTGTAAGGACAAATTCACGTTTATTACAGTTAACAGCATATCTTTTATGCTCTAATCTCCAGTTTAAGACAATGCAATTTTCTTTACTATAATGTGACTGCCTGAATGGGTCTGAAATAGGAGGATTTCCCACAGCATGCATGGCAGCTCCGAAAACCATTTCCAGTCTTCAGAAGCAAACTATGGCCTCTGAGACACTGAATGCCACCTCAATCCCTAACCAGATGTTGCACTGTCAGCTTTACAGACAATCTGGGGTTACATGTACAACGTGGCAAAAGATATTTCTGCAATAAATAAACATGGTTCCAGATTTTCTCAGTAGAAAAAAAAACAGAAGTTGATAAGTACCTGACTGAGTTTGCCAGCAAGCACCTGCAGCATATCAACTCTGTTCTTGTTCTGTGGTTACAGGGGATGCAATCACAGCTGTAAGTTCTGCAAAAAGCATTCACCTCTGGAGCCACCTACACTCTTACTCCTGGGAGGCTCAAAAAATTAACTTTCAGGCAGAAAGACTTTGGAAAGCAGCCTCCTCTTTGGAATCTTGCTGTGATTTGCATCATCCAGCAGCCTAGTCAAACTGCAAATCAAAATCATCTGCTGTTTGAAAAGCATGGGCCAAAGTGATTATACCATTTTATTGAGGTCAAACTTGGTGCCCCCTACAAATTCAAGGGGGGGAAATTACAGTGGGGCCTTCAGAAAGGAGTTAAAGGGAAAATGAACTCTTTAAAAAAAGGGCATTTCATAAAATTCCTCTAGGCATATTATAGATATTATAATTATAGGTACTAGTTGTATTAGGAACAGAATAGCCATACAAAAGGGCCACCTCTCAACTGCTGTTAAAAGGCCCAACTTAAGTACTATAAATAAATTATGATTCGTTATCTGAAATACTAAGCACTAAATTCCACCTACTTCTTGTTACCCTGTACAAAATTTAAAATGCAAGATACTGCTGTGTTATTTTTAGAAGACAAAAATGGGGTGGTATTTCCATTCTTTTCTTTTTAAAAGAAAAATTCTCCTTTGAACATCCTCACGGATTCTGAGAAGCTGAGAATCAGAAGTGAGACATCTTTAGGAAGAAAACAAGAGTTTTTCCTCAGGGGCCTAACTCCTAAGCTAGCAGTCCAGCATCTTTATACCTGTTGTTTTTTGGGTCACAATAGGCCTTTTCAACTTCCTCCATCATGGAAAGGTCATTCCAGGTGATTCCGTTATATACCTGCCATCGATATGGCAAATGGTAATGAACAAATCTGCATTTATCTGTAATGAGATCAGACATAGTCAAGAGCTCTGCAATCATAACACAGAGAGCAAGACAAGAGGGGGAAAAAAACCCAAGCATTTTTCACACTCTGGCTTTATCTAACGGGGTTTAGTATGAGCAAATTAACGACAAAGTGCTGAAAACAGAAATACATTTGTACCCCTGGAGGGGAGTGTTTCTCCAGTCTTATCTAGAAAAGCAACATGTGTTCTGGCACTGCCAAATGCATTTTGAAGAAACCACAGCCTTCCCTTTGCTGATGCTCTACCTGGGCAGCTGGCTGAGCAGGGCCCAGATAGGATGCATATGTCTCTGTGTCACTCCACCGTATTTCTCAGCTGTAAGATGTCCAGTCCACACATCACATAAGCACTCTGATATATTTGTTTCTCTTTCCCGTAGAGCTTATGGGGTGGTTACCAAGGCCTGAATGTGGGGTGGTTTTTTTTAGGCCCAGCCCAATGAATGAGGCCACATAAAGGACTGCAATACCCCACAGAATACCCCCTAGCAGGGACCCTACGCTAAGCCTTTTCAGCTATTTGGCAGTCACAGTATAGCTGCTCTGAGTCTGACCTCCACAGCCCGCACAAAGGGACACCATTCACACTAGGCAGGTCCAAAAGTTCATAAACTTAAGCTTTAAGTCTGGTCCTAAAGAAGCAGGGTCTGAGAATGGTGATAAAAGGCTGGATAAGCTGCTGCACAGACAGAGCCAACAGGAGTTTCACCATTCCTGACCCCTGATGTATCTGACCGCAGAACATATGGGAACAAACCCCAGTTATGAAGACAACAGTGTCATTCAGTCCTTTCTTCCTTCTTTTTGTTAGCAGGGCTGGAGTGCACCCTGTGTTGAAAGTACCGTGCTTAAATGAACTTGAAAAACTGTAGACCATACACACTTGGTCTCCCTTGGCCAAATTTCATTTCTATGACCCATAACCTATACAAGATACAATTTATTTTTAAAGTACTATCTCTCTTCAAAGTAATGGTTAAGAAGAGGTATTATCAAGCCCTAAAGTAACTTTCTCATCTGCCTCTCAGAAAAGGAGCTTCTGATGGGAGAAATGCATCTTTACCAGAACACAAACCCACTACAGAAATACTAAACACACACAAACACCTCAGACCACACAGGTACCAGGCAACTTATCACACTTATCCACATCCTAAGTGAGGGAAAACACAGTCTGATCTAATTTAAGTGGATCTTTTACCAAGACCAGGAGGTCAGAAAAGGAGTAGCCTTTAGAAAGCGACTGGACAAATTCACTGAAAGAAAATCTCATGGTACCTCCTCATAACCAAGGAAGAGCCTAACCTGGGGGTTAGGCAACTGTTCAGGGACAGCCCCCAAATTCAATTGTTTATACTTGTATTTTCCCCCAGGCCCCTGTTATTGGCCACTGCCAGACAACGGACTAGACTTATCTTTAGCTTAGCTGGTACACCTACCCTGGTTTAAGGTGTTATAATGCTTCAGATCACTTTTTAAAGGACTTAGTAGGGGAAGAATATGGCTATTATCTGATGTATATAGGATACAGCAGGTATAAAGGAATAGTTACCAGTTGTCAATGACGACAGCATAATGCTGGCTCTAGAATGGATCTAAAAGTTACAGAAAGTCTAACATTTAACACTTGGAAGGGATTTTGCCACAGAAGCATACCCAAAGCCTGACACCATCCACAGGACTGAAACAGGACGTAGATAGATCATCAAGAGCAGAAAGGGTCTGAGTGTATCCACTTGACTTTTATTATGTTTGTATGTATTTTTATTATGTTTGTAATTCTGACAATGTTTGTTAGTGACTTGGAAACAAAGTGCGTAAGTGAGAAGGCACAATGGCCACCACCACTCCATGTGCCACCACCAGTCGAGGCACCGAGCAGGGAGTGCCTCTGCTGACGCTGCTTTCCGAAGGGAACACTACTTTTTATAAAGCTTACCTTTGTGTTTGCAGTACTTCCACACATGGAACACGCATATTTCATCACAATTGCCTTCTTTGTTGTCCTTCAAACCTTTAGTAGAGGAATCATCTTTTTTATCTACAAGAAAGAACACATCAGTCCCTATTTGCCCTACCAACACACAACTCTAAGAGTAGGACACTGAATTTGGTATTTTGCCCCAGAAAAAACAAGGACTTGACTGCAATAGCCGAGTTAAGCACTTGGGGATCTTACTATCCCCTGTAGAGCCCACTGCAGGAGTTAGGGCTCTGTGAGTGACCATTAAGCCTCTACAATGGAAGGCAGTCTCAGTGGAGATAGGCAAGGGCAATGTCATGAAGCTGCATGACTTGACCATGGCTGTTGCAAAGAAGCTGACTTGGGTCTCAACACAAAGGGGACCACAGAGTGGCCTTTGTTGTAGATAAATGGCTACATCAGCCAAGTGGATCAACCAGTCACATAAACACTTCTTTCCAAGTTCATGAACAGAGCAAAAGTGTCTGCCTGAGTTAGCCAGACCAGCAGGGGTGGAGTGAATACGGAGCTCAGCCCAACACAGAAGTACAAAAACTACACAGCTTGCAAAAGAATTTCAAAGACAGAAATGGGCTTGAGCTCGCTTCAACCCACTTGTTCCTTCCCGGGGACTGGGGATACCCAGCGTCGTGACAGTGAGCTTAGCATACAGACCTGTGAGGGGAATCATGTTGGTATTGTGATTGAACTATTGTAATTGCTATATTTTGGTAAGCATAACTTACACTGAAAACACAATACAAATGTTATCTTGCATCACTCTGTTACATCAGAAATCTCATTGCACTGGCCCTGGCTAGGACAGAGTTAATCTTCTTCATAGTTAATCTTCTCCATAGCACCATGGTGCTGTGGTTCAGATTTTTTGACCAAAACAATGCTGATAACACATGATGCCCTAGCTTTTGCTGAACAGTGCTGGCACAGCGTCAAGGCCTTCTTTATCTCTCACCCTGTCTCCTCTGTGAACAGACTTGGCAGAGGGGGAGGCACAATAGGTTGGGAGGGGACACAACCGGGTAGAGGACCTAAACCAACCAAAGAAATATTCCATACGATCTAACATTACGTTCAGCAACTGAAGCGAAAAGAGGGAGTTTTAAGAGAGTTAGCTACCTTTTGCTTGGGAACTGGCATCAACCTCTCTGTGGGAGGTGGTGAGTGATAGTCTTTGCATCACTTGCTTTTGTTCTCTTCTTTCTTTTTCCACTTACCCTTCACACACACACACCCGCTCCCACCTTGACCCTCAAGTTTTCTTGCTTTTATTCTTTCTTTCCTCCTCCCCTGCCTCACTGGGGTTGTGGGGAAATGAGCAAGTGGCTGTGTGTGGTGCCTAGCTGCCCACTGGGGTTAAACTACAACACCCATGTAACACCAACTATCTTCAAATAAGTAAATTCAATATTAAACATGACACCCTCCATGCATGGAATACCTAAAATAATCTAAAAGTTCAGAGAGTAATGGACTCTGACAGGCTTTAAAGCCAAGGCCCTTCTGCTCAGGAGGATACGAGTTCCTATTCCCTCACTGGAAGTTACATCAAGACAACCACTCTACTGACAAAGCTACATCAAGGAATGGACATAGCTTTGTCAGCAGAGCGGTTGTCTTGGGGACAGAAGGCAAGGAGAGATACCACATGCACAGATACTACTCTGTCTCCTTCCCAGAAAGGAAGCAACATGTCCAGAACAGTACAGAGATCAATGCCAGTCTACTTCCCATTGACCCGCACAATACTTGGGCAGAAACCTCACTCCTTTGCAGACCGTCTGGTACTATGGCTTTCAGTATACAGTAGTGTTAAGCACATAAGCTGCACTCTGACTACCATAGGAAGCTGTAAGGCTGTGTGAAACCACATCCCAATGAGAACCACTGATCTCAAGACTGGAGGGTTAGAAACAATCCATAACTTTGTCTTTACCTCCAGCTCCTGTTGGCAACTGGTACTGGCTCTGATCAGGTACACTGCTCCCGGGACCTGCATGAGAAGACTGAATGAACAGCACTGCTGGACCAGAACCTCAGCTAGACAGCAACATCCCAATTTGTATGTTGAGGATTATGTCCATCACACATATAATTTTTGACCAGCACTGCTGATAGAACAGATCAGCAATAGCAATTACAAATCCCAGTTAGTCACAGTTATCAGCAGCCACTCGATAGCAATTTTGCATGCAGTATTTTAGGCAACAGTAACGCAGCTCTCTCTCCCACACAACTCAGCCATGACTTACTCCTTTCCTGAAAGCAGATCAATGGCAGAAGGAAAAGAAACTATGCACGCATCACAAGAGGGGAAATAGGAAAGGTGATTCCACATGGAAGCAGTTGGCACTCATCTAGATATTTACCTTCTGAAGGTGGTGTATGCAATGTGGAGCCTGCGGTTTGCAAAGGTACCCTCAGTTCTTTACTCCTTCTATCTGCTGGTTTTTTCAATAAATTTTCTCTTGGTTTCTGGTAGTGCACTGAAAGCACAGAGAGGAAAATGGGGTTTACCTGCGATTTAAGGCAAGAATGGCTTCAACCTCTGCCAAACCCAGTGTTTCTTACAACTTACTTTTCTCCTTCTTCAGTTCCTTGATGAAGTCTGCATGCCTGTGATCATATATAGTCTGGATGTTTGAAGCTATGCGCCCATCAATGCCTCCATTTTGCAACACTGCCAGTGCATGGGCATCCAGGAGGTTATGGGACCTCTTGCATGGAAAAAATCTACATTCCCCATGCAGAAAATGTCGACAAATATGAAGCTTGTTGCAGTTGTTTCGCTGGACGCAGGCATCATCCTTTCTGTTGTAAAATTGGCAGACCTAGAAACAGGGAGGATAGATACATTATGAAATGGAAAAGCACATTAGAATCAGTAATTTTTTTCTTTGTTCTATAGGCATGCAGCTTTAATAGTGGAAAAACGGTGACTAAAATGCATGTGTTCATTATGATTTCTTTAATTCGGACAGATTTGCTGAATGGAAAAGCAGGCATTTTAAGCTGACTCATGCATTTTGAGTGTTGAAGTTGCGCAGAGGTTTTTGTCCAAGAAAAAGAATACTCAGTCCAACAAGAATTCATTTTTGGGATGCCTAAGCAAGACAGTGGCATAACAAATGATTATTTCACAGTTACTCTATTTAAAAGAAAAAAACAGAACAAAAAACCCAAACCAAAACAAAAAAAATTCAACAACAAAACAACCCAAAATTGAAACCCTAACAAAGAACAGATGTCTCCATAAAAACATCCTGTGTCAAATGAGGCATTATCTCATGGAGCTGCAACTGCATTTGCACTTCCTACTTGTAAAGCTTATTCTGCATTGATGATTGGGGCATCTGAAAATGGCAAGAAGAATGCTTCAAGATTAGAGTTACATGTGGAAAAGGCAACACACTTCTATATTCCTCTGCTCACCAAAGAAAAAAAAAAAAAAAGAGATACTCAGTGAATTGGACCCAGTGAACAAATCACACACCAAAACACTCCTTCATATTGCCCACCAAGCACTACAGCAACACTCCCGGCTCCTGCAGCACAGAGGAGCAGCCCATAACAAGAAAGTTGCTTTGAGGAAGACACACAGCTGTCCAGAGGCAGCCCCAACATCACACCAGAACTGTCACAGATCTCCTCCCAACCCCTGTTCCAAGCAACAGAGACGGTTTCTACACTGTGCTGCAACTGAGCAGATAGGCATTTATGTATCAGCTAGGGTACTGGAGATTGCTGGGATGGCAGTGTACAAAAGCCTGAAAAAACAGGCAGGTTTCAACTGCAAAACAACTCTTTATTGGATTCATGCTCATTAACAATACTACCCAATGCCAGAAGTGAGTTCCTCATTGCGATCAGTCATTATCATGTACAGAACAATTAGTCTTCACAAAGTTGCTCTAAATTAGGTGGGAGCATACAAAGCCACACAACTGATGTAATTTCAACGAGCTCTGACGGTCACTGTCCTTGACAGTTAGCCTCTGAGGGAAGCAGAAACCAAAGGGGGTTGTCTTCTTTCTCCCCCATCTTCCCTCTTGTCATTGTGGACGCTTTATGCTTTTCTACCCCTAACATGCGAAAGGATGCTCTCATTTGCTTTTGATGTTTTTGGGATCTGGACTTGTACTGGTTTTACTTGTTCTACTGGATTATTCTGCTTCCATCACATACCTCTTCTGCCTGTTCTGCAGGATTTTAGTTTTACCAGGTATCTTGCAAATTTTACTTCTACATGTTTTCCTGCACCCTGTTTGTGCAACTGTATCACAATTTCCCATTTACCCCCTTGCAATTATGCCTGTAATTTATATATTGAAGCTCAGCTGCATCACCAAACGATTTCAGTAGCATTACAATCTGCTGCAAGGTGCTGGCAGCAGGGGTGACCTCTGTGAGAAGAAGCCAGGGGCTGCCCCATGCCAGACACAGGTGGCTCCAACAGACCCACTGCGGGACGCAGCTGAGCCCATCGGCCCAGAGCTTGGCACCTCTGGGAAAATCTATTTAGGAAAGGGGAAAATGCTGCACAATAGTGAGGGAGGCAACAGGAAAAGTGTGAGAAACAGCCCTGCAGACACCAAGGTGAGGAGGAGGAAGACGAGGAGGTGCTCCAGGTGCCTGAGCAGAGATTCCCCTGCAGGGCCAGCCGCAGCTGCCTCCCTAGGCCTGTGTCCAGACAGCTTTTGACTATCTCCAAGGAGGGGGGCTCCACAACCCCTCTGGGCAGTGCTCAGTCACCCTCACAGTAAAAAATCATTTCCCGATGTTCAGAAGGAACCTCCTCTGTTTCAGTTTATGCCCATCACCTCTGGTCCTGTGCACCACTGAAAAGAGTCTGGCTCTGTCCTTTGTACAGCCTCCCCTTCAGGTGTCTGTAAATACTGGTAAGATTCCCCTGAGCCTTCACTTCTGCAAGCTAAACAGACCCAGCTCTCTCAGCCCATACTCATACAAGAGGTGCTCCAGTCCCTTCATCATTTTACTGGCACTTCGCCAAACTCCTCTTCCAGTAGCTCCATCACCCTCTGAATGAATATTGGACCTATTTTCAGCTAATGTAGCAGGCCACCATGGAAGACATTACAATGAGGAGATAGTGACTTCTGGCAAATCTAGGCAATTTACCCGCAGGCCTTGGTTGCAGAGGCCCATATGTTATCATGAGTGACAGCCACATAATCAGAGCACATACCATGCCATCAGCATGGACTGCCTTTAACAATACAACCTGTATGTACTGTTTGTAAGAGCTTGTTCCTAAAGAGATGCATAAGAGCATAATGCTCTCAGTGAACTTTGGTGTACCACCTAGAACGTTCAGATTTTAATGGACAAAAGACCAATAGCTTTGGGGTTTTTTTTTCAGAAAAATACTGTAAAGATGTGAAGAACAGCAAGGGTGCTGAACCTCACCATGGATGGGAATTCTGCCCAGCAGGCCATGATCCTACCAGAGAGGTTTGATGCTGTCTTCTTGTGGGTTCCCACAACACCAGAAGGGACACGTAAGATTTCTTCTCATTATAACCTACAGTAGTAACCAGCTATTTATCTTATGCATCATGTGCCCTTTTTAGCAAGATCCAAAAGCACCAGCACTTGCCAATGTCAAGCAATTATTCACCTACTCCAGAATTTTGGGTAAGTCATCTAATTTTTCTCTCCTCCATTTTCCCAGCTTTGCCCAAGGAGAATGCAGAAAGGCTTATCCTCTACAGAGCACTCTAAGATCTATGCATCAAGAACATATGCAAGTGCTAGGTAATAACAAACAATCTTGTGGGAGGTGCTTTGCAACTTCGGTCATTAAAGAACTCAAATCTTACACCACTGCCAAGGAATGGTCTTCTTCAGTTGAAGAACGTTTCTCTATTTTGGGGGCCTGATACCACCTGAAGTGTCACCCTCATCTAAAATACACACGCCTCATACAAGTGCCTAACAAAAAGAATAAGGCAAGGCTTTAAAGATGCAAATTTTTTCCACCCCTACAATTGGAGATAACTGTTCAAGTTACTGAGTTGGAAAGAAGTAGTTAGGCCAACATCCACCAGAGACAGAAAGTCAAGCACAAACTGAGGGCTGTGATATGAATTTATACAGCAGCCTCTTGGTTCAAAGGAGTAATATAGTTCTCTGGATGTTTCTAGAAAAAACTTAAAATCACCGCTTCCTTAACAGGTCTTTCCCCAAGACAATCTTTCCCCCTTACCTTCAATATCCTCTTTTCTAAAACTTTCTCCTCCAGAAATACTGCTTATTAAAACCAGAAGCAGAGAGCACAGTTTGTCACACAGCCTGAAGCTAATTTAAGAACTACCAAAAAAAGCGTAAGACTTAAGTCAGACGCTGGTTTTGGGTGCCAGAGCATAGGAATTGTTTTTGTGTTTGCATCTTTCTGCTCAAGGGTAGGAAAAAAAAGCAACTAAGATACAGCATCAGATAAAAGCTGAGGGAGTACTAAAAACATAAATATTGTGTGTGGAACATCCATTACACAAAATATTACTTTAGAGTAGTGGAGACACCAGGCACTTAAGCTACAAAGTGAAACTCCCAGAGATTTAAAGACACTGAATCTGGTTGAGAGTGATTTTGTAGAGCATCTAGAAAAAGATGCATTAAAAGATGATGTCAGTATGCTACATGGGAGCATCAGAATAAAATACCAAACCAGAAGAAAGCGCTGTGTCAGCTAAACAGGGAACCTATTATTCAACTACATCAAGAAAGCACGCTGCCCTTTGCATTTGCCAAGAAACAGGGAGGAAAAAAAAAAAAAAGGCAAGCCAGAGAAAAGGTGAGAGATGGTGTAAAACCTCCTGATTATGTGATGCTGTTGTGTTTTTCTTACCGTGCACCCCACTTCAGGTCACAGAAGACCAAAGTTTCCTCTTGCTTGAGAGCTTTATATATGCCATTTGCCAGCACACACAAAGCCAGTCAGCATTTCTAAGCAGGAAACAGCCAAACTGGCTTTCACATTACCCTCCCCAGCTCTCAGGTTTATGAATGGCCTGCACCGACTACTGTTTTCTGTTATTTCTGATATTTTAGCCATAATATGAGTTAAGGTGCTCAATCAGAGGCAATTAATGATGCTTGCCAGTGGTGATGGCTGAATAGATCTATAGATAAGAGCTTAAGAGTAATACCGATCAATGATGGTTGCTACTACCTGCTCATTGCTAGGAGCAGTTAAACAAGAAAGACTTAACTTTTAGATGCAGCTGAGCAGGACAAAGATATTATCAATCCTCCCTGCTCATCACCACCATGCTTCTTGAATCTGCCACCACAACATATTTTCAAACACTACCACCAACAAAAAAGAATCTGTTTTTCCAAGCCCAGCACTGTCACAGCAGGGAATAAGAAAACAATAAAACTGTTATGCCAACAGATCTGTGGAGATCATAACCTCCAAAAGACAAGGGTAACAGGCAGTACTCTGGTAATTCCTTAACCAGGAACAGCTGTAGCCAGAATGGTATACTCTTGGCTTTGAAACAGCCATACCTTGAGGACAGTATTGCCCCTATACACACATTCAGAACCTGAAGGCATGGTTCAGCCAAATTTAACAAAATCGATGACTTGTGTACAAACTGGACAAAGGTTGCATTGTAGAAAATTAGTGCCCAAGAACTCAGTGCACTTTGGAAGGGGCAGATTTTACACAAAACTGACTGCAGTCGTTTGGTCATTTTCTCGTAGATTTTTCTCACCTCCCTATTCCCCCAAGCACCAAAATATGCTTCTCCATCATCTCTCGGAGAAGAGCCCAACAAACTGGTTTTTGGTCAGGTCTTTTATCCCGTA
Source organism: Tringa tobata (assembly GCA_033628505.1). NCBI lineage: Eukaryota > Metazoa > Chordata > Aves > Charadriiformes > Scolopacidae > Tringa > Tringa tobata. The sequence goes on from JAHREE010000220.1 coordinate 1,087,631, forward strand.
AAACATGTACAATTATTGTGATCTTTCACCTCTGCCTTGCTTACCTCACCATCTGTAAATCTCTGGTGAAATCGCTGACTTTTTTTTTTTTTTTTTGCTTACTTTGAGTAACTTTATGGCTATCCTGTTGGGATAACAGGAATGGCATGCAAATCAGGCTATATAGCCTTGCTGTCCCCTTCCTGCTGTCACACCACACCTCTTCTGCTGACAAGTCACAGATGACATGGCATTATCCAGGTGCAAGCCTGGATTTGTGTAAACAAAGCACTCCTCATTGTTTAACTTTTTTACTGCTGTTGCTTTTTTTCAGTTATACAATACCTAAAGCAGACTTTCTGTATTCCATAAATGGTTAAACTGTAGGAATGTTCTTTTAGAGAAGAAATGTAACTAGTTTAGTAACCATCCTAAATCGTTTCAAGGACTTAGTAAGATAAAAAAGGATGTATGTAGCCTTGAGAACATGCTGGTCTAAGACAAGGATGCAATAAATATGGACATTGTCTGACAAACAGATGGTAACAGGAAGATCATCAGTTTTAATAGCTAATTAAGGAGGCAGAATGTCTTGCAAACATGGAAAGTAAGCCAAAGGACAGATGAAGAAGATGAAGATTGAGGAAGAAACAACCCTCACGCAGGATGAGGACCACCAGAAGGCACAACTACACATGTCTAAAGGCTCATTATAATATGTAGATGAACTCTTGGAAATGTAAAGAATATGCTAGTGTTTTCTTGTTATTATATTGAATACATATACCTGTCATGTATAAATTTGGCTTAATGACAGCATTTGGTGTACACAACAGGAGGAGCGATCCCCTGTCACCCAGTGCTGTAATAAAGAATGCCTGCTTTCTAAAACTTTAAATTGAGTCTTAGAAAGTTTTATCTGCCGGTTTGTGGTAACAATAAGTACATGGCACTTTCACAGCCCCGGCTCTATATTGTTTCTTCTGGTGCTTTCACACAGAGCCATTCATATTCGTACTTCATCCACACTAAGCTTAATATTATTGTTACGTATCTTAACAGCTTCAGCTTGAAACTGAGATCAAAACTTCACATTCTCCTTGCCCTCTCCCATTCTTAATTAATAAAAGCCTCTCTTAAGAAATCAGTACAACTCACATCTGGGAAGAAGAAAGGGTCATTTTGAAGAAGCAGGACTCGTAAGTCATTCTCATCGAGGCAAGACAACTCATGGGACTTTAGAACTTTTTTGTTCTCAGCATTGTTGATGTCGTGCGAGTACTTGCAAGATCTGCAAGAAAATACACAGAAACATCAATGTTTACCTCTTTGTTCAAGTTGATGTAAAGAAGAACCTCAGATAACACGTAACTTGTGAAAACCCATGGAGAGAAAGATAGCTTGGCAAAAGTCTCTGCGAACATCTAGGTGGTCTCTGTAATTAGATAGAGCATGGACCAAACAGCATAGTAACTCTGTGAGATACAGTAGTGTTATTACCCCCATTTTAAACACCTATGTGGCCAGACCACTTCTGAGAAAGCTAGCAGCACAGATTTGAAGCCAAGTCAGTCTACCCGACACTTTCTTCCCCTCAGGCAAGAAACAAGTCAAGTCACAACACCTGAACAGCTGGAGGAAAAAACTCATTTTAGAGGAACACATCAACAATGGTGGAAGCTGCAACACCCTTGATTTTGCAAACAAAAAAGACTGTTATCCCAGGGATGGCATGTAAAAAAAAGATGCAAGAGTCTGAGAACATAAAACAAAGAGATAATGAAGCTGAAAACAACACAATTTGTTATCTTTGCTGGCTGGGAAGTTAAAAAAAGCAAAAAACAAAAAAATACCAACCCCCCCCCCAAAAAACTCAATAACAAAGACACTGCTGCACTTACTAACCCAAGAGAAATGACTGAAGCAAGTATGTATTAGAGATTGCAAATTTTTTTTTGCATCTATTTTAAAAGATACTGCAAATCAATACTAAGCGGAAAACCTGTCATGGTTGCATGGTCAACCTGTGCATTAATTCATTGCAGCAAAATAGAGCTTCCTTATGTCCTGCTCTTCAAAAGCACCATTTGATACAGCCTTAAGACTAGGCGTATTCAGCCAGTAAAAGTACCTGTTAATCTATCAGACTCAAGTCTCTGTTCCCTTCATTCTTTTAGCCTCTAGTTAACTCCTGAAACTCTCCTCATGAAAGCTTTTTTACCCTATGCTGCATCTGAGCCAATCCTTCTGTACAGACCCCTGTATAGACATTTCACCGCTGAACCCCACTACCTGCTGCACACATTGCTTTTTAAGCAAATATAGAAGAATGCAAAATCTGAAGGACAGAAGTGTGCCACCTTTGGTCTTGAAAAATTATTTTCTAAGGATACTAGATTCTGTAGACACTCAACTNCCCTGGCGCAACTTGAGGCCGTTCCCTCTTGTCCTGTCGCCTGTTCCTCGGGAGAAGAGACCGACCCCCCCTTTCAGGGAGTTGGAGAGAGCGGGAAGGTCTCCCCTCAGCCTCCTTTTCTCCAGGCCGGACACTTCTCTTAGCCACTCCTCACGGGACTTTTCTTGACCTCTCACCAGCTCCATTGCCATAATGAGAGATGGGATTGAAAGAGTGAGAAGTTCTTTTTCCTTTTTTTTTTTTTTCAAATGCCAGATTCTTTGCTGTTTCTTACGTTCGGATTTGGCCATGAGCTGCTGCCGGGATGAAATTCCATATACAGTATTGTTACTGGTACCTATATATCAAGTGTGGATCCCAGCTAGTCCCTCCCAGAAGGTGTATGTAGAGCACAGCACCAGCGTCCACTGAAGGAGTTCCTCACCTCCCTGCCAACTTCTGCTTTCTCTACCTATGCGTAACACTAACACAAATGTGGTACAGAGCATTAAGCCTATTATGTAGGAGAAAAACTGAGCATACACAAATAATTCCAGTATTTATGTAGTAGCAATGCTATTACTTTTCTTTATTCCACATTGGCAGTCAGCTACAGATCGTCTGGTTTCATACCCCCCTACAAAACCACAAGCGACCCTGGTTCCTGTTAATGCTGAAGTAGAGCTTGAGAGGGTCTGTGGGGAGAAGCGCGGCAAATACTGAATTGGAAAGATGGGGAGAGGGCTGAGGACTAAATCCATTTGAGGTGAGCCTTTCATACTCAAAGTCTTCGGCAAGGCAAGCGTAAGAAACAGTAAATACCAACCGCTCCCTCTGGATCAGGAAGTTAACCTCAAAAATAAAGTGAATGCCAGCCTGTGTTGCCTGCTGCTAAGGCCTGATTTGAAAGGTATGTGAAATTGCAGAGTCGCAGTCATGATCTCTGGTCAGGTCATAGAAAGAGAACCACCTCGAAGAATGGGACCAAGGTGATACAGCCTGTAGCTTTGCTCTTTCTTTGCGGAGGTTATGGGTTATTGGGGAAGGTTATGGAAGGATCTTTTCATTGGGCATATTTCCCTCTTGCTATGATACTTGAACAAATGAAGTAGCTTTTAAAAAGCAGTAGAAAGGAGAGGTAGAAGGGGGAGTTTTCTGCATCAGTTCTAGCTTTAGAAAAGTACATTGCTAGTTTGGGGCTGGTTTATGTTCTAGGTGTGGATACGTGCGTTCTCAGGTTGTCAGCTGGTTGTTGAGGGTGATAAAACTCGAATCCTCGCTCGGTGTAGTTTCAAGACTGACAGATAAGGTAGAAAATGATTCAAACAGTGAGTCAGCAATATATTGCCAACTCGAAACAGTAAGTAACAATCGAGAGTCGGGCAAACCTTTTAGTCATTTGCTTGTATTTATTTGTATTCCGTTTTTCAGCCAGTTCTAGTGAAAACATGCATTTGTGCATTAATCCACTCAGAAGTCTGAACTATGTGGGCAGAGGAGCTGTACTGGATAGCTTGTTGGAACAGTATGGAGCAGGAAAGTAAAGTGAAGCACTGTAAGCAGAAAAAAGCTGCAAATACAGTCTTGGCACGCGTGTTGTATTCTACACTTAAGTACGCTTAAGAAGGGGTTTGGATCAGTCCTGACTGAAAGCAAACAGAAACACTACTGGATTTGTTCTCTTTGTTGGTATAATATTTTGCAAACACGAATGCCCCAAATAGTTGACTTCCTTACCAGCTTGAAACCGAACCCGTTTATGTGAAACAATACAATGGGGTGAGGCAGAAGGGGTCACTGGATCAAGGAGTCCCAAATCAGTCTTCTTTTCACAGGGCAGTGAGTGATTCCAGCCCTATATATCAAGCCATTTGCTTAAAGTTAGAAACCACTGAAAAAGTGGCTGGATTGATGTAACCTCTTGCTGCTGCTGCTAAAAATGTAATCCCCGTACATCTTTCTCTCTTTCTGTTTCCTAGTTCCGTCTGTAATCTCTCCTTGTTTTCCTTGGCTCTGGCATTCACCCGACTCCCTAGTAAACTGAAGCAGCTTTCAGAGATTGAAACTGAAACATCGATTGGTACGAGCGAAGTATGAATGGAAATGGCTGTGTGTAAGCACCAGAAGAAACAGCAGAACAAAGGTGAGAAGAATGGCCTGTGTTGGTGAGCAGACACACAGTTTAAGGCAGTAAAATTGGGAAGTACATGGTTTCTCTCAAACCTGGAAGACCCGCACTCTGTGTCATAGACAACTTGTCTGCAGAAGACCCTACTGTCTGACAGCCTAACATTGCAGGAAGATACAGCACATCACAAATGCCATTTCTTTTCCTATTAGCCCAACAGGAAACAGACCACAGCCTCAGACACTCAAAATGAAGAAACAGAGAAAATGGGAAAACGTGTTGGCTGAAGTGTGTGGAGGCAGAAGTAGCCAGACTGTGAAGCACACAGATGCCACCATAGTAAGTGCTGGGTATTTTCATATCCATTTTCATACCCACTAGTGGGCACAAAAGATCCGTCCAAGGCAGTTTACCACTACCAGTGAAGAATAACTCCGGAGAGGCCATTGGGGTGTGATAGTTGGTGCCCATCTTCCCTTGCATTGCACACAAGCATGGGGGCTGGCCAGACCCGTTGGGCACACGCACCTTGGTGCTTGTGAATATGGGGTTTGACAGTGCGAATGAAGTTGAATAAATCAAATGAAGGTGAATGAAGGCAAGGGAACTGAGTGAGATGCACGCATACTGAAATGCAACTTCCAGCTTAACTGGAGGCAGATGGATCTTGATAAAAATTTTTGAGGTATGCCTTCCTCATAGGAAGTCCTCATAGGACTGCCTGAGGTATCTGCAGTCCGAACATGCGGTATGTTGTTATGCTCAGTCCTGTGGGACTGTGTGAACCCGGCTCTGCTGTGTGTGAAGAAGAGGCTATTCCTGCTCTAAATAGCCTGTGCAGCCTGGCTTGCCTGGTTGCTCTGCCTGCATTAGCAGATATGTCCCTCTGGGGATGGCTAAAGTATGTGGAAGCACCCTGGGAATGATGGTGCCAAACCGTTTCACCTCTTTTCCAGCATGAGGCTAGTTCAGTTTCTCTCATCTTTGGTGCCATTCTACTTCTTGAGAACCCTCTCTGATGTCTCAGCTTTGGCTCACTCCCATGCAACCAACCATTATACTGGCTCTGGTTTCCCCAGGCCGTTTCAGATAGCATTTTGCAGAACGTGCTGGGACCTTTCTCATCCCTCCCCCATTTTTGCACAACCTTCCCCTGGTTCTGTACTGCCTGCTTAATCAGCTAATGGCTGGGTATACACTTGCCTGAGAATTTCAAAATAATTTTGAGGGGATTTTCGTGTGGAGACTTAGGTTATGTGATAAAAGCTCATCAGGTGGGAGCTGTCCTCTCAACTGAAAAGCCTGCTCCCCCAGCCACCCAATAACTAAAATCAATTCGGACTGGGTTTGTCCCCAGCACGGGGACTGGGCTGGGGCTGACACTGGTTTCACTGTAAATTGTAACCATGACCCTGCACAGGTCCCTTCCTGGAGCAGGTCGGGGTGTGAGGCTGGCTGGGCAGGGACAGGGTAATTTAGGGGAGTGTTTGTGCGATGGTCTGTGCTGGAGCAAGGCTGTGCCCTGGGGGCTTGTATGTCCAGCAGAGTGCCAGCAACTGGGGAGACTGGAATCCAGGGGCGGCAACTGGGAAGACTGTCTGAGCCCAGTTGCTGGGGAGATCCACCTTGTGTGTATTTATGTACGTGCAGCAAATTTGCAGATGACACCAAGTTGAGTGGTGCGGTTGACATGCCCGAGGGTTGGGATGCCATCCAGAGGCACCTGGACGCACTTGAGAAGTGGGCCCATGTTGACCCTACCCAGAATAGTGTGTCCAGCTCTGGAGCCCTCAGTACAGGGAAGACATGGACCTGTTGGAGTAGGTATGGAGGAGGGCCAAAGAAATGATCAGAGGGATGGAACACACTCCTACGAGGGCAATCTGAGACAGTTGGGGTTATTCAGCCTGGAGAAGAGAAGGCTCCAGAGAGACCTTATTACAGCCTTTCAGTACTTAAAGGGGGCTTATAAGAACAATGGGGACAAACTTTTTAGCAGGGCTGTAGCAATAGGACAAGGGGTAATGGTTTTAAACTAAAAGACTAAAAGATTTCAACTAGATATAAGGGAGAAATTTTTTATACTGAGGGTGGAAAAACGCTGGCACATGTTGCCCAGAGAAGTGGTAGATGTGCCATCCCTGGAAACATTCAAGGAGAGGTTGGATGGGGCTCTGAGCAATCTGATCCAGTTGAAGGTGTCCCTGCTTACTGCAGGGGAGATGGACTAGACCACCTTTAAAAGTCTCCCTTCCAACCCAAACTATTCTGTGTTTCTATTAACATATATATATTGTCCCACTAGTGGACTGTATGATATATATATATATACTCCCGACTGGAGGCCGTTGGTGCTGTCTACATTCATGCGAGTGCTCTGAGTGTCTGTGATTTGTGTGACTGGCGATGTATGTATGTCTGTACGTGGTGTATGCACGTCCCCTGTGTGCATGTGCCTGCTGGGAATACATTTTCAGCCTCACTGGTAGCTGGACCTGGGGACAGGGAACTGCAGCAGCCTCGCCTTTCTCAGGCTGTTGCCTCTGGCATGAGATGTTTTCCTCTACCAGAAACAATTCCACTGGTTTTAGCTTCTAGAGATAACTGTAAAGGCTTTTGTTTCTGTGTGTTTTAAATCTGTGCTGGGAAAATGACTTTCCTTAAAACCAGAATGGCACTCTGACGTTTTACCTCATAACATGAATGTATTCCTAGCAGAACTTTTTATTTTCTGAGAAGTTACTTCTCTACAGAGGAAGAATAAGCTCTGTACGTAAGGCTGGCTGTGACGCTATGTTAAGACTGTACCAGCGTAGGGATTTTAAACAGAAATAGACATATTGATATGAGTGCAGCATGAATGGAACTATGTGTATGTCAAAGCACCAGAAGAGACAGCAGAATGGCCTGTATTGCCAATGAAGACCAGTGTTCCCAGGACACTGCTCCTGAGAGAGAGTATCCTGTCCAGTTTAACTTCACAGAATATGAGCTCCTGTAGCAAGCCTCTGCTCTTCATTCTCTTCATTAGCAAAACGGTCTTTCCTGAAGCCCTCTTTCCCCCTCTGTTCTTTAGTCCCCCATTTGTCTTCCCTTAACCACAGCAGAGGGAGCAATGGCTACAAAGACAGATTAGGAAGTCATCTAGGACAGTAGCTGGAAAGAAAATGGAAGGCAGAACCTAATCCTGCTCATCCCGGCTGACATGGAAGCTCTCTTCCAAATATGCTTAAAGTGACTTTGTAGGCAATTGCTGGTTTGGATATGGATATCTTTAAGGATATCCATAAATAAATATAAGCACTTTATAAATAAATGTGTCACTTGTGAGCTTCATGCAGTCACCCGCAGAGGTTTCAGAGAAATGCATTGTCATCCTGCTGCTCAGCTGGCTAAATGTATTCTGTTACGTGGCATTTTCCATCTTCTTCAGAAGCATCAGCATATGGCAGCAACTACACCTCAAGGTTACTGCAACCTGAAGAGAAGTGAGGGCACAAGGGTCAAGTGAGTGTACTCGGGGAACAGCGTGACAGAGGGGGCCCTCACACTTCCTCTGTAGAAGCAGCACAGTTTGGGGCTCAGCTCTAATGCCTGTAGGCAAGTGCAGGTAGCATGGGGAACAGGAGGAGTCAGAAGTCCATGTGTAGTTGCAGAATTGACTTCATTGGGATTACAGAGACATGGTGGGATGGCTCTCCTGACTGGAGCATTGCAGCCGGTGGATAGAGGCTTTCTGGAAAAGACAGGGTTGGAAGGTAAAGAGGAGGCTATACCCTTGTTGGACACCAACACAGAAGAACTGTTTGCAGATGTGAAGGTCGAGAGCAGCCTTTTCTCCACTGTGGAGTTCAAGGTCCTAAGAGAAGTGAGCAATACGAACAGCAGAATTACAACCCTGGACTTCCCAAGAGTAGTTTTTGGCCGTTTCAGGGACCTGCATGGCAGAATTCCATGTGAAACTGCCCTGGAGGGCAAAGGAACCCAGGAGAACTGGTTGATCATCAAGGACAACATCCCCAGAGTCCAAAAAGTCCAGGTCCATTACAATGTGCAGAAAGCTGAGCAGGCATGGCAGAAGGCCAGCATGGGTGAATATGGAGCTCCAGACTGAGCCAAAACACGAAAATGAAGCACACGGAAGGTGAAAGCAGGGACAGAGGTTATTTGGGAGTAGTACAAGCATTTAGAAATGTGGTGATGAATGCCAAAGCTTAGCTGGAGCTGGAATGAGCAAGGAGATGAAGGGCAGCAGGAGGGGTTTCTGTAAAGACACTGGTAGCAAAGGAAGGCCAAGAAGAGTGTGCACACGGTGATTGATGGGGAAGGAGACCTAGTGAAAAGTGGTATGGAAAAGGCTGCGGTGCACAATGTCTTTTTTTTGCCTCCGTTTGCTCTGGCAGGGTTTGCCCTAAGGTCTCCCAAGTCTGGAAGCCTCTTATCAGAGTCCATAGGTATGAAGCAGTAGCCACAGCAGAGGAAGATAAAATTAGGGATCACTTAACCCATTTGGATGTACAGGACACCATGGACCAGAGTGGATGCATCCAAGTGTGGTGAAGAAGCAGCCCAATGTCATCGTGCGACTGCTCTCTGTCCTCTTCAAAAGGTCACAGCAGTCGGTGGAGATTCGTGATCCCTGGAGAAAGGCAAATTCCACACCCATCTGCAAGAAGGTGGCAAGGAGGATGGTCCAGGTCTATTGACCTCACCCACAGTCCCTGGGAAGGTTGTGGAGTAAATCCTCACAGAAGCCATTTCCAGGCACTAGAAGGGCAAGAAGGTAACTGGGAGCAGTCTGCATGGATTTACCAAGGGCTAAGCATGCTGACCAACCTCATTGCTTTCTTTGACAACGTAACTGTCCCTGTGGACAAGGGGAAGCTAATAGATGATGTATAGCTTGGCTTTAGCAAGGCCTTTGACACAGTCTCCCATAGTTTCCATTTAAACAAATATGGGCTGGATAAGGGAATGATAAGATGGGTGGGAAGTTGTCTGGCCTACTAGTGTCAGAGGTGTAATCAGTGCAAAGTCCGACTGGCAGCCAGCTGGACTGCATGCCCAGTTTCTCAGCATCTTTCTGTGTTGGTATTGAAATTTATGCTCCCATATCTATTAAAACCTTCACCAATTGTTCTCAAGGACCAATTGGAATTAATAATATATATTGGCCATCATCACTTATCCACTGATAAGCCACTACTTTCCAGACAGGCCCAATTGCCTTCCAGACATCACTCTTTTTTTTTTTACTTCATGCCCTGCAATTCCTCCCTAGGTGGGAGAAAGGGATTATTCTCCCTTCAAAGAAATAGAAGTACAGCCCTTGCTTTAACTGTTATCCTGTTTCTGGAGTGCTGCAGTCAGATTCGAGATAATGCCAGTAGGCTGACCTTGAATCATGGCTCTGGGAATGCCTGGCACTCATACTTCCCTCCATATTTCATTCCTCCCTTTTCAAGACTCTGTTTGCAAGTTTTTAAATTTGTTTCCCCTTGTTTTAATTTCTGTTTCCTGTTTCACGGGTTTTACTTTGTGATCTCCTCCCTGGGATTTCTGGTTTTGTTTTTCAGCTGGTGCATCATCCCAGCCCATTTCACGGCTGTAGTTAACAATGCCGTGAATTAATTCTACCCATGTAGGAAGTTGCTTGGGAGCATTATTGCCCTGTTTATTATATTCAGTATCTCTTTTAATCTCTGCAACTAGATGGAGATTAAGAACTGCTGGGGCTCCTCTAATCAGTGGCTTTAACATTGAGGAATCTACTGTAGCAGATAGTGGAACATCGTGGCGTCCTCATTCATGCGTGGCTTGTGTGCAAGCCACTTTTGTGATGGCTGTAGAGAGCTTGCTCACGTATTTAATGGGAATCATGGAGGGTTCACCCCCCGGCTCCATGGTGCTGATTCCTCCAGCCCAGTAAGCTACTCAGCTGGTGATAGAATGGGGCGGATCTGTTGGGTGGAGTCCTAAATTTAAAAAAAAATTCCCAGACCCCAATAGCTGTTTGCTTCATCTTCACTCAACATTGTCACCACCACTTAAACGTACTTGCCATAAGTATTCAGTTTCAGTTTCACCTGTGTTTCTGTTTCTCTTGCAAATTTGTCAATTGAAACGTATCCCAGGGGATGGTTTGGATAGTACCTTGCAGGTGACCACCCCATGGACCCACAGTTATTTCTGTTTTAACAATGGGTCTAACTTCAGGAGGATTTGTGGGGAACAAAGGATTGTAGTCTTCTGGCTCACTATCATTGGGATCAGTCCAAATGTCTCCATCCCAGTCCTCAGGGTATACTATTAGTTTCCTGACCTGTACAATGTCAGGGGCGTGGGGAGCCTGTGTAAGTATCATTTTGACCTCTTCTCCCAACTTTTGTCTTTTTCCCCTTTTTTTCCTGTAATTGTTTTTGCAGTTGTTCAAGATAGCAGTAACTCAGTTCCCTTCCTACTCTCTATTTCCTTTTCTAGGTCCTGCTGCTTCCTATTTCTATTCTCCCTATCTTGGTATGTGGCTTCTAAACAGGTACCTAGCATCTTGCAGACAACTCCTTTCTCTTTTCCATCCCTTGTGTAGTGCCTAATTACTTTTAAGTGCTCTTCAACGACTTTCCAATTGTGGCAATTGTCATGAGCCCATGCCTCTGAGAATCTGGGACTCAGATTCACTTCATGCATCTGTCCGCAAATAATCATTGATACTGCTTGCCATCTGCCTTTGTCACAGATGGAGTGATTCACTTCACTTGTGAGAGAGAAGCAGCAGATTATTTATAAATATAAAACAGCAATTTAACAAACTTTCACAGTAAATATGTCAGTGTCTTAACAAGATTCGATGGCAAGGTACACTTGGCTATTTACTGCACAGAGGACAGGGTCAGGCAGAACTGCCAGGGAGACCGTCCCATTGAGTTGAGGTTGAGAAGGGAGCTCCTTGCTAAAAAGGAGCAGAAAGGACTTGCTAGAAAGGGCCTCCTTTCCTTTTCAGAGAGGAGTCTAATTGCAGCTGGATGCAGTCCTACTCCCAGGCTTGGTCAATGGTTCATGTCTAAAGGATTATATACACAGAATCAATCCTCTATGTCAGTTAACTAAGATTTCAAAGTTTAGCATGCTATATACGACTTACTGAGGACCTGTTCCAGCAAGGAATCTCTTAACCTCAAGGAGTAACCTTGAGTGACGTCCCTACTCAAGGGGAGATCCTGACACGCAGCCCGCTGCTGTGCAGGAGAGCTCAATGGGCTCTTGGGCTGTTCACTATCTATGGGGTTAAGATGATTGACTTATAGTCATATTAGCATATTGATCACAGTACCAGTGTTGTGGTGAGGTAGGCACATTGCTCAAGCTAGCCCTTCGCTATCATGTTATCTGTCTCCCTGAAACCACCTTTGAGCCCTGGATGCTACCATCACGTCTAGATGCACCATTATGACCACCACAGGTGGTTATCTCTTGGAGATAAAGGTCAGGTTGGGGCCCATGGGCGAGCACACAATCATTACTTGCAGAATAAAATAATGAGACATAACCTTAATACATTTTCTGGTCATCATGAAAACTTTCATGAAAAACCAAATCTTTAGCAGATTTTCTAACCACTCTGTCAGACTTGGCAAAGGTAAGAGATAGGATGTTTGTTGGAACTTTCTCCTAAGGAAAGGAGATTCTCTCTTTAAGCGTGTTGTATGCATGTGCATTTGTAAATGAAATCCAGCATCTAGTTCCTTCACCGTAGACTTGTATATCTTTTTATGTGGGAATAGAGTAACATAGGAGCATTGCATTTCAGTTATTATATCACTAGAGGCATGGTGTTGTCAAAGACCAAACCTTTAGATATATTGGAAAACGCACCCTATTGTGCTATTGCTTTTGAAGAAGACTCGATATTAAAACATCTCCAGAACCTATTGTGCAAACTCTGCAAGGTCGGCTGCTCTTATTGCTCCATTAATAGGGACTGTATAACCTTTCTTACCTTAAACCATTATATGCTTACTTTGCTCTCAGTTCAGCACCCAACTGCACAACTTAAAGATGGTAACTTGTCAGCTGTTGACCCCTGCAGATCCTTCAGCTCAACCTCTCTCAGACAAAACTGTTTTATGTTTGTGTAGCCGTTAGTAAGTGGTATAAGCAAGAGTACCTTAATGCATTCCCTAGATGGGGTGATCTAACCATGCCCTCTGTTACACAGTACTCTTCCTGCAGCTGTGACCAGCAAGGCCCTGGCGGCATTCACTCCCCACCCTGTGTCTGATAAGAAGCTCCCTGGCCTTCAACAGAGCTCTCTGAGACAAAGCTGGCTGCCCTTTCCGTGGGGGATGCCCTTATTTTGCTTGGGAACTGTGTTTAAACCAAGCGTCTCATCCCTTACCCCCACCTGTGCCAGGCCTGTGCCTGGCCACTGGCAAGTGGTGTGCCGTGGTGGCTACTTGTGTGACTATGGCTTCTCTCACTCCCCAGCTGCTGCACGGCCCTGCAGGCATCAGGGAGTGTGGGAAGAGAAGCTGGCAGCACGGCGTGGTGTCCAGGGGAGCCAGCCATGAGCAACTCCACTAACGGGGAGCCCCCCCTGCGGAGCCGCAAGTCCAGGTTGGGATCAGGGCTGGAGACAGCGGTCAAGGTCAGACACAGCTCAGGGCAAGTGATGGGGCAGGTTCAAGGTCAAGCCAGGAAGCAGAGCTCCTGGGTCTAGGTCAGGGCCAAACCAGTGAAGGCCTGAAACCAAGCATAGATGTAGCTTCTGCCCAGCTGCGGTGTAATGCAGGATTCATATGGTGCGGCCTCATGCTCGCCCATGTCATGAGAATGTTACTGCCACTTGTTTCTTACTACAAAGCTACTGTCACTCCTTTGGCATTGCTCATGGCTTATGTTTGCCTGGAGGTCTTGCTTAATGTTGCCTGGATTTTTTTGAATAGGTTTCCAGAAAGCCCAGATCCACCTTCTTTCTCTAGTCAGTGACATGACCAGGCTTCCAGCCTCGAATGACCCAACTGTCCCCCTTCTTGCCTGTGTTGTAGTGTAGTGATTTGTGGGAGCAAGAACAGGACATGTCTGGCTAGTGCTGATACATCAGAACAGCACAGTGGGGTGGTATTTTTAGTCACTGCAGCTTTTATGGGTTGGTCCTGAGAGTCAGCAGTGAAAACAAACCAGAGCGTTAGGACTGGTGGATCACCATTGAGAGAGATTATTCCCCTGCGAAGACCAAACCTATCCTGCTGACAGCTCCCAGGCTGGATTTGGTCCAGGGATACTTCTGTCAAATGGACTCCCTTTTCTTCTTGAAAAAGCTTGCTACTCCCTCTCTGCCATGCTTTGGGACATCTCTGTGCCTGTCGGTGTTCCTGTGCTAGGCTTCTAGAGCTAGGAGCCATTGTGTCTACCATGGCACCCTGGCAAGGAAAAAGAGGAAGTTGTAACGCATGCAAAATGAAGTCCCAATGAAAAATCCACCAAAAGAGGAAAATTTAACCATATGGCCCCAAAGTACCAGGCTAATCAGATGCTGTGGCAGACATACCTGGTTTTTGTTTTTCAGTATTTTCTTTTAATAGAAGAGAGGACTTCTTTTCAGCCGTCTCAACTTTCTGCAAAAATAAGCATACTGTCATGCAAATCATGCACTTTTTGAAAAGGTTAGCTGAGTCAGAAACCACCAAAACCAATTTTGACAGAGTCTTCAGCCACCCCCCTGGTTGTACTAGGAGGAAGACCCAGATTAGAAGCTTTTTCTGCAGGCCAGCCAAGTCTGGCACTCAATCACTCCAGTCTTTCCCTAGTAGGTGGGGGATTACCGTTACCCGGGGTTAGTTAGAAAATCTTATCCCTTTGCCATAGGGACCATTCCTACAACCTCTGCAGAATCTAGAGTCACTGTAGCTAAAACTGCTTTGTCAGCAAAGACCTGTGCAAATTTAAGCCTATGCTGCTGTACTGCGCTGCCACAGGCTTCCATGGAGCTTTCTGTGACCTGCCTTGCAGGTATAGCCCATAATGCAGAATACCCCATCTTTTAGGGTTCTGGGTTCTCTTGCTTTCTTGGAAGTGTCCTTTTTCAAGGCCAGCTGACCTTGTGTCCTACATGCTCTTCTATCTATCTATCTATCTATCTATCTATCTATCTATCTATCTATCTACCTTCGAACTTCTGAAAGACAAACAGACAGTCCTTTGTATCTCAGTATTCACATTAGCCAGGTCCCTTTTGTCTGCATCGTCCAAGATTACAATTTCTTCCAAGTGCTCTAGTTCTGCACAGGCCAAAACCTTCCAGCCATCAGCTAAAGGTGCTTGCTATACTGGCCAGTGTGCTCTGCTACAGCCTTTTTATCCCAGTTGCTCGTTAGCTCTATTAGTAGTCTTTACAAACATTAGCTAATATTTAGCAGTTGTTAGTATAAGCCTGAATTCACAAGAGTTAACACTACACTGAAGGCAGCGTGGTGAGTCCCTCGAGCTCCTCAGTCTCTCTTCAGTAATCCCCCTTTCTGTCAGTGGGATGTTGAAAATCTGCAGGAGTTGCTTGCAGCTCTTTGGGCTACATGAAAGATGGCTATGTTTCAGAGTCTATGGAGTAAGTGATAAGAGGAAAATTATAAGAATGTAAAGAGAAGGAAAAATTAAGCTAATGAAAATGAAGCTAAGATCCAAGACAAACCAAATGTTTA
The DNA here is from genome assembly GCA_033628505.1 of Tringa tobata. Taxonomy (NCBI): domain Eukaryota; kingdom Metazoa; phylum Chordata; class Aves; order Charadriiformes; family Scolopacidae; genus Tringa; species Tringa tobata. The sequence goes on from JAHREE010000220.1 coordinate 1,102,827, forward strand.
GGTTGTTAAAAAAAAAAAAATCCCATCAGTAATAACAGGGCAATTAGCAGGCTGGATTGTTCCCTGCTTAATATCAGACCCATCAAACCTCATGCTGTCAGTGCCAAGTTCAGGAATTTTTCACTTAGGTCTTCCTAATCTCTCTTTCCAGCTGCAGAACCAGCATCTTGCACAGCTGTGCTACCAGGATGGAGCTTCTCTCCTTGCTGGATGCCCCTTGTCCCATGAGCAGGGACAAAGTTAAAACAATGGCTGGGAGGCAGAACCCTGTGGGTGTCAATGACTCAGAAGGTCAAGGGGTCAACGACTGGTCAGAAATTAAGTTAGGGACCAAATATGTGGTGATGACATAGTAAAAATTGTCACAGCCACCCAGCTGCTCCTAGGTGAGAGGCAGGGGATAAAAGCCGCCCATTTGAGACACAGCTGCTGGTGAGTTTGTAACCACTAGATGGAACCCAAACACTTTGCATTAATTCATTCATCAGCCGTAGGGAGTCAATCCTGATTTTAGGCGAGGTCGTGGTTCTGGTAGCAGAGTGTCAACACCTCTGCTCAGTAGCACAAGGCTTTTATGGGAATACAGTGAGTGCTCCCAAAATGCAGGTAATTCATTTACTCCGGTAAGCAAGGACATTGAATATTTTATGTCCAAAACATGGAAGTGTTATTGGTTCCTACTGCATGGCACAAAAACCTCTGATGATTTGATGAAGACTGCTGGGATACGTCCTCCGTTAGATAAACCACCAGCAAGTGATTTGGGGTAAGTCATTTAACCTGGCTGCGGCTTGGTTCCCCGGTTGCTGAAGTGAGTTTTAAAACTATCTGCATTGAAGTGTGCTGAGTGTCCAATACATTATTCTTGAAATTATTTCATACTCTTAGGTGGGGTACATCGTGCCAATGCGCAGGGGCAGACAAGAATGGAGTGATGGAGAGACTGTTGCTCTGCCACAAATCCTGAACTCTGCTGTCCTGCAGGTTTCTGGGCAAAGGAAGAGGAGACTCCAGACTTATTTTCTGACAGCCCACTAAATAAAGCAAACAGACTTAAAACTAATTTCTGAAAAGCTGATAATGTTTAATTATTATTAAAGAATAACCAGTATAACAAAGCAGGCCCCAGGCGAGATCAGGTCTCTGTTGTACTGTGTCTTGTACAAACAAAGAATAAGAGGAATTCCTTTCCTTAAGCAGGTTACAGTCTTCATAGAAAAAATGTACCTGGGGACAAGAAAGCGAGCAGTGCCCTAGTAAATGCAAACGTCCATCATTTCACGTAAGGGAATTCGATGGGGGGAAGAGTAGCTCAGCAGCTGGTGTAAAGCTGACATAGCACCACTGATGCTCTGAGTTTACAGCAATTTATACCAGCTGAGGATGTGCCTAAGGTAGTCGAATTGTCTTTCTTAATGTCATATTCAAAGCCTAGCCTGGAGTTCAGAATCCTAATCACAAGTCTTTCCTTTTCATGCACTTACTTTCCCACGGCCAGCTCCTGGAAGAGCAGCTTTCTTGTCTCAGATTGTGGTCCTTGAGGACTCAGCCAAGACATTATTGCATACAGCTTGTAGGAACCCAGTTGGGATTTTAGATGGGCACACAACAAAAGGCATACCCAGAAACCAGTGAGAGTCCCCAGAATATTGAAAATGGAGCAGGAAAACACGTTCTCTTACCAGGAAACCAAGGCTCCCTCTGTTATACTGTCTTTCAAAGGAAAAAAAAAGCCAAACCTCCTACAAGTACATTTTGCCGACTGTCAAAAGCATGCAGGGGAAGTCATAGCGAAGTTAGTTCCTGATTTAATTTGTCAATTAATTGATTGCTTATATGAAATACATTAATTGATAGTGTAGCAGTCTCAAACTATACTTATGAGTTTGTAGAGTGTTTAGTCTTTTATACTTCCAAATTCAGCTAGCGGGTTTAGCAGGAACAGTTTGTAGAACCTAATTTGAAGCTGGTGAAGTTTTCTTCGGAGAGGTTCAACTAGGAGAGTATAACTTCAGATAAGGCATTACTGAGCAGAGTTATACCAGTCACACAAAAACAGTATGGAAAAAGAGGGAGGATGACGGATATACAAGCAGCAAGCCAGTCCTCCTGATTCACAGACCAAGGGACAGACATTGCATTTCACACTTTCAGCATTTCTTCCTGTCCATGGAGTGTTATTAAAGCAATATGCAGAACTTTCACTTTGCAGTGCTAGTGACTGGAGAAAGATCAGCCAAATGAGGTATTTGGATATAGAATAAGTTGAACAAGGGGTTTTTTTTTTAATTGTAGGTTTGCTCTGCACATGAATTCTGAATTTCTTGGCTTTGGTGAGTGCTGCTCTTCTGTTTCACAAATGCTAAGAACTGAACAACTCCATCCTCCAGCTCTTGGACAAAAACAGTTTCCCTCAGAGACTTTCTGCAGTATTCTTGGAAATAAGGACAGAAATGAAATGAAGAAAGCAAATGACTTGTGAAGCGGGAGTAGCAGGGTTGTAGCAGTCTCAGCTTATAAAAGAGACTATGCTTGTAATACCACATTTTATTAATCTGATATAAAGTGTCAAAACTCTAAAACCGTAAGACTCATTGCTGATCTTCCTAAGAGAGTAAATAATAAATGCGCATTGAGCTTTTTCTTCACTTTCATAAAACTGTGCTTTGACACTGACCACACAGAAATATTGTCATCCAGATTGAGACCACTGACACGCATTCACAACTTGTGCTTAATTATGAAATCCCTGTGGTCTTGGCTGGAGACAGTTTTCCTAGACTTTGGGCTTGATTATCTTCTGTGATATGCAGGCATCTGTTTATTGGAGGGCACAAATCCATATTAAGAAAGTCTGTTACTGATGTGCAACATTCACGAGGGCTTTACATTTAGTTTAATCCTGTTTCTGCTCTGGAATAGTTTTGCCTTCAGGAAAGGGCAGATTACTATCTGGAAAAACCAAAATCAGTTGTTTAACAAACAACAGCAAGTTTAAAAATTGAATATAGGATCATGTGTTTCTCCCAAGTGGACTGTACTCTCACGCTTGGGAAGAAATTGGAAATTGCATGGGGATTACATAGTGCTACAGTGTGCCCTTCCTAGCTCCAGTGCGCTTTCAGTTCCAGCTCTGAATGCCTGCAAAGACAAAGTGAGAAGATGGTGAGTGCTGGGATCAGAAACAGAAAGGGGAGTGAGATGAGTTAGTTTTGGTGATTCCCAAAAAAAAAAAAAAAAAGCTGTTGATTTTGTCAAGTTTTTTTCTATTTAACCATCAGTTGTGATTATAAGCCAGAATTCACAACACTAGTTGACACAGGCCCTTTATGCACTGTGCAGCTCCATCCCCCTAGAGTAGGACCAGTGACAAGGCTCTGTAGGTGGGACTGAGGTGTACATGATGCCTGTGCTTCCTTGGTCTCCATAGTCAATATAGTTCTAGATGGTGCAACTGAAGGATCCCAGAGGGTGACTCATCTGATCAGCCATGAAGGGACTTCTTTAGGGTGAGATGAACTGTTCTTTATTCCCCCTTGACCATATTGACTAGGACTGCAATTCAGTTTCTCGATTCCAAGTACCTAGGGCCATCTGAGATGTCATGCCATATCTTCCGGCTTTCCAGCCAATGCTACAGGAGGTCACTGAGCCTCCCACAAACCTTGTGTCACATCTACCAGTCCCAATGCACTGGGAGACAGTATCACAGAAGAGCTCTGTACTTCCCTAAAAGTTGAACGATCAGAAAGATGGATAGAAGGAACCACCTTAGTCCACTGACTCAAGATTTAAAAACCCTTAAAGCCCCAAATCTTTCTTTCATAAAATATGAAGTATGGTTGACTAACAAAGGCAAAACTGGAAAGTTTGGTCTGAATCCAGTATCATAAAGAAATGAAAGGTGGCCCACAATTTTACTATGCCATGGTGACTGATGGAGAACAAGAGTGTGGTAATTGATTGCAAACCAGTCCTGGAAATCTCTTGACTGTTCTGAGGTGCGGAAACTTGATGTGAAGATGATGCAGCAGTAATCAATATTTTACCTGAAAAATATTACCAACACTCTCTTCTTTGGAGACTGAAAAGATAGGAAATATAAACATGGCAAATTAACGTAGTAGCTTATGTTAGAATTGACAAAAAGCTGAAAGAGAAGAGGAAAACATCAAGCTGATGGCAGCATTTACTCTGGATTAAAAGGCAGTGATGTTTTTCAGGCACACAGGAAACCACCAAACCACTGTAGCATAGGACAGATTAAGGTTGTGGCAAAAAATTGGAATCAGCATTTGAAGTTTTTAGTTTTCCTGCAGTTTTCCTTTAGGCTTAGTCATCACTTGGACAGGTTTTTCCATATTTTTATATACCTAAATATCTAAAGACACGCTTAAAGTTGTTTTCAAGAGCTTTTAGATTTTTTGGCAAATCTTACACACTTTCCTGCAGCCATGAGCATCCCGTGGCTAAGTGGAGAGGTCACACCTATGCAGCAAGGCTGTTTGGGATCAGAAGCTCAGTGGTTATGTCAGTTCAATGCCCAGTAGCCACCGTCGTTGCGCCTCTCCTGGCAATTTAAACAGTCTCAGGGAATGTCCTCAGCCATGGGAATACAGCCACCTACCCCGATGAGTCATTAGAGCAGTCCTTGGTGGTGCCTTTTGGTTTTGTGCCAACCAGCATGCTCCTGAGCAACGCCTGGGCATGGCTTAGGAGTTAACGTGGGCCAGGAACCATTCCTCAAAGGAGGTTTGGGTGCAATCAGGCTGATTTGGAAGGGTGAGCTTAACAGTGGAGTTGTTGGCTGTTCCATGACAGTGGGCAGCAGGGCCAGAGCACTGTCTTGGGGACACTACATTTACTGGTAGACCTGTTACCTGAGAGTACCAGACACATTCTGGATGCACTGGCTAATTAACCTTGCTGGGAAAGGGAAGATATTATCCCATTTAAATGGCTGCACTAACAAGGCTGTAGCACCTCCATTACCTGCAGTGCCCTGGGCATCTCTAGATGTCCCATCTTGACAGTCACTGTCCAGACACGGATCGTTTCTGCCTGTCAGCGGGCAGGAATACGGAATACTTTGCATCTAGCAGTTTCCCTCACTACTGGCACCATGTGCCAAAGTAGCATATTTTTTTAGCATCCCGTCCATGAACGAACAGAGACTTTTGCAGCACTGAATGTGTATGATATGACTGACTGGAGTCCTTCAACATTTGCATGGATGAAGGAAACAAACCTTCCTCCTGTCCCATAAGCTGTATCACCCTTAAGCTCCTAGTGACACTCGCCAGCTTTCTCTGCTCTCAGACAGAATGCAGGGGATTCCTCCAGGGCTCAGACTTTCTCCTGTGCTGTCGACAGGCCAGCAAATTAGCCCCTAGATATCTCTCTTGGCTTTCAGCCCTTTTGAGCTTAGGCGAAACTAACAGATGTGCCCTTTTGCTGTTCTACTCTGAGCTCATTACAGGTTTCCAGGCAGGGGAAATTAGCAAAGTCTCCTTAGCATCTGCCTTTTCCAGCCGAGGAGGAGTCACGTGCGGACAAGCTCTTCAGCCCTGGCTGTCTGATCTTATTTGGGCGCAGATCCCTGTAAGTTTGCCACCCAAACTGATCCTTTCTTTCGTGACTTGTGCTGGCCCCAGCTGGTCCTCCCGGGTTGTGTGTACCTTTTGTCTCATGGGGGAAATGAAGTTGCTGTGCTCCAAGAGGTCAGGGCCTTTGTGGCACTGCTCGGGAGAATTTGCAATTGGTTTAGATGAGGAGTCAGAAAACTGAACAAGACCTCTAAGGCTTTAGGTATATTTTCTTTAGCAGTGGTAAAAGAAGCCATGGATCTGTTGTCAATCAGTTGCCATGGCTATTTATTTTTCTTAAAGCCACAGGTCCTACAGCCCAGTAATTACCTGAGAAACTTGGTTCATGCTTTAAAAGAAATTATAATAACAGCTGTGGATAAAGGCATGGAAATATTCTAACAGGCAAAACAAAAAATTTAAAAAAAAAACCAGGGCAGATGCATGGATGTGAAGTGGGGGAGGATGCTGGCTGCCTGGGCCACATCCTGGGTGGCATGTCCCACACCAGATCACTGGATAAGGAACAACGTCAGTCAATTCATGTGACAAGGGCCTGTGCCAGACTCGGCCATACGATAAAGAAGGCAAACACTGTTTTCTCTGTCAGGCCAGATGCTAAAGACCAGGCCATCCAGTTACATGAAGAGGAAGATCTCTTTCTCCTCCTCTCCCCGGCTGCATCACCTATTCTGGCTCCTGCAGGCTGTCACACTGGGCTTTGAACTGGAGAGTTATGAGCACTTAGAGAGGTAGCAGGAGGCAGGGAAGGGCAGGTTAATCACAGACCCTTCATTTGGGAAAGCAAGATCATGAAGTAAATTGTGCTGGTGATGTTTTAGAGCTTGCTGGTTTTAACCAAGTGTCTACATGGGGAGAAAACCCTTCATCATTGATCAACCATGATCATGATTGATAATCATGGGGCCCGTTAACACTGTTAAACCCACTGTGGTAGTGCCTTAGCAAAAAATACGTCCTGTAATGTGAGACAATGCCTTTGCAGTTCTTGTTTACTTGTAGTGACTTCAATATTAGCAATGAATTCTAGAAAAAACTTTACACCTGTTTCTTTCATCAGCAGAATCACTAGGAATCAAGATGATATTATTGTAGTGTCTAATAGTAGGGCAATGAGCTATAGGAGACTCTTACCTAGGACATAGAAGAGTTAACTGACACTGGGGCAGGAGGGGGGCAGGCTTTGAACCAAGAAAGGATATTAATTTTCTGAAGGAGTTTGTCTTATTGAGCCTCAAACTGTTAGGGCTTGGTGTAGGAGTTATCAAAGGAAATCTATTAATCCTGTAAAATGCATTGGGCTGGACAAGATAATCCCAACAAAAGTAGGGGTTGATGAAGTTATTGGAGTTTACTCCAGTTTTATGCTGATATAAATCCTCTTATGCTAAGCCACTGCCCTTATTACAATAGATGCCATGATCCTGTAACTGTTTGCAGCTCACGGGAAGCCGTGCGGTATCGCTTCCTCTGCTGGATATATTTTTAGCCTTGGAGCTGTGAGGGACCTGCCACAGTAATATGAAGCAAAAGCAAATACTTTGCAAGTACAAATGGGACAGCCTGGAATGTATGTTTGCATGACACTGGCTAATTGCCTAAACTCCTGCTGTAGTCATTGGAGACAGAGATAATTCATCTGTTCCTCTGACCCATTTCAGACACCTGCGGTAGGATGAGATGAACTTCCAGTCAGTAAAGCAAGGTCTTTCCCTCTCAATGCAACAAAGTAATAGGGGTACCACTGATGTGGACCCCCAACTCTATTGATTGCAATGGTTGTTCGTTCCTTTCTTGGTGTCCATCAGTAAAAGTGACAGCAAAATTAAACCTCATTTGAGGAAGGAAAGGGCACCTGCATTTGGTATGCTCTTTTTTGATCATATTAAGAACTGACCAGACTGAAAGAGTCAATACAGTTTAGAAACTTAGGAAGCATCCAGCAAAAAACAGATAAGAAAATTAATATGGGAATTAACCATTCAGATTGTGTGAATGGGAAATTATATAAACTAAAATCTGGAAAGACAAGATTAATAGGGTTAATCTGACATTACAACAGTGATCTCTGTACTGGATCAGTGGCTGCTCCATGAACTATGCCAGTGGTGACTCCATATAGGCTGCTTCTGAAATACTAGATGAAAGACTGGTCTTTTTGTGGCAAATTGAAAAAAAAAAATATCCAAGAAATGGTAATTAATCAAATTACATGATAGTCAAAACAAAGAAAAGATGAAACTCTCCCATTTAAAATTAAATCAAATGCCTTTTAATATGACATGGATAAATACTTCCCAATTACGGGATGCAACATCAGTGCCCTTAGGGAAATACAGAACAATATATTTCTAATGCCAGACACTCAAGAGACTAGTTATTTAAATTGCATGAAGATTTACACTCCACTAATCTCATTATGAACTATACATAGGAAACATGGGTTGAAACACATTATACGATAAAATTAGACCTTAATAGATGATCACATTCATAAGGATCTTCTCCTAAATAAAGGTAGCAAGACACTTTATATTTTGCAACACCTGGCTCCAGGAAGTAATGCTGTTAGAAAACATTAATGCTGTTAGACTTGTTTAACGAGCAATTTCTCTTCCAGGATTCCTTTTTCAATTGAAAGTTATCATTAACACCTGTCAGAGCCATATAAATACGTTCACCTTTCAAATCATGTGACCTGATTATATTATAGCTTATGTGCGTTCTGAATTTGTGTCTCTGAGGGTGGTGAATTAAGTGATAAAATAAACCCTTTCTCCTATGCAATGATAATATCTAGCTCCTGTGCCGTCGTTTTCCTTGTCCGTGCTCAGCTGCCTTACCACTATTCTCATTTACATTTTGTGAGAAAGCTGTAACAGAGAGGTGAACTCACGTGCACAAATTCCCCCAGCAAGGTACTAAACCCTGAGCTTTTGTGTTCTCTGGGACCCTGGAGGTAAGGATGGCACTGTAGTACCACACTGCCGATGACACCGTGACAGTTGTATGATTTTTCTGGGGTTGACCAATGCCTCCAGGCACATTGGACAATGCGTGATCAGCACTGGGCAAAGTGTCAGCTTTGATTTAAAATCATGTGCCTGTTTGAAAAGACTGAGGAGCTGTTCCCATCTTTTCTATCATCTGTCTATCACCATTGCCCAGAGGGGCACTTCATCCACAGTGGCTCACTGCATCCAAGTAATCGTGATATTTTTTTAAGGAATTGTCCGACATGGGGATCTGTCTGTCCTCATCACACTGCATCAGCACATGCTCTGCACAGGCATCTCAAACTGCTTCAGCTCCCGGGGCTCAGATCAAAGATCTGTGCTTTCCACCTGGTGCAGAGGGGCCAAGGAGATCCTCCCACACATAGGCATGTTTCAGCATAAACATTGCTGAAACATGAAACATGCACATGCCTGATCTATCTCCTAATTACTTTATCTATAGAATCAGGGTATGTGTACATCCATCATGTTGCAATCCAGTTTGGATCCAGTTTTGGATCAGTAAATACCGAAGTAAGTGTTGGGAGAGCCGTAGCAATTAATTCAAGGTTCTGGCCTGGTTCAAGGACGGAGACCTGCTGAGTCTCACAAGGCGAGCATGAAACTCACGCCCCTGTTTTACCAGCCCCTCTTGCAGCCTTCGCTGCTGCTTCTCAGCTTTTTGCCCACGAGCCACCTCATGATGTGCTGGTGAACACTGACCTGCTGACCCACCATCACAGGTGGCCTGTGGGCTCTGAAGCTGTGCAGGACAGTGGCAGACCCACACGGGGGAGAGGATAATGAGAAAGCTCCCTTGGGTCCAAAGTGAGCCATTGTAGAGGGACTCAGCTCCTGTCCTATCAAGTGGCCAGGATCATGACTTTGGTGACCGTAGGCTCATGAGATCAGAAGATAGAGTTACTGAAGGACATCACCTCTAGAGCCATTATGCCTGTGGCTCTTGCCTGCACATTTATTCCCATTTGTACCCATGCCTTTGCCTCAGGAAAGCCAATATCACATCCATGGTGGAGGGAGAAGGGACAGTAGAGTGTACACAGGCAGGGACCATGACTTAAATGACTGAATAATAATATTCAATTTATTAAAGAGGTCCATTGAATTAGACTCACTTGTATACAGAATAGATCAAAATACCCTGACAAGATCAGCTGTTTCAATTTTCCTTCTCTAGAAAAGATTACAGCATTTTCTTTCATAAGCTATATTGGTTTCCCAATGACCAATTTAATTCATAATAGTCTTAGCACCCAGAGAAATTGCATCTCGTTCACCTTAAGATCCATGTAACTTACTTTTTTACAAATAGCTTGAGGTAACTTCTTTTCCATTTGCTGTCACTGAACTATCTATAAACTGAGGACTTACAGACAATCTGTATTTTAAAATGCCAAATTCTGAAACAAGCTGGTTCTATATTTCCATAGGGATCCACTTGTTGCAGCAACCTGTATGTACAGTTTAATGTTATATCTCCCCGGGAGTCCAACAGGACACTGCTGGTCTTGGTGCCAGCCATTTGGCTCTGGAAGAAGTTGAAGTGTTATTTAATAAAAGAGCAGCTAAATTTTATTCTGATATTCTTACTTTTTTTGGAAAATATCAGCAACTTTTTCACAACTTATTTAGCCCAGTTGATGTTTTTAGTTAAATTAAATTGATAAATATTTTAAGTTTGGGCTTTTCGCACCTCCTTTTTTCCTTTCATTTTTTTTGATTGGGAAAAGAGGTGAAAAATATCACAAAAGTCAGCTTCTGACTTTTGTTTTCATTTTGAGTGAACCTTTTTTTCTCACTTGAGCATACACACATCTCCATAAAAATAAATTTTCTTAAGCAAATTGCAGAAAGTCTTGTCACTCGTCAAGCGCTCATGGCACTGACCCCTGGAGTTTTACATGATTTGAGTTCTGTCTCATGCAAACTAGGAAGCAACCTTTCAATCAGCTTCTTTTTTATGGAATAATGTGGCAGTTGGCATCAAACAAGGCATTTTAAATAGAGCCAGCTGGTGACTATGTTTTCAGGGAGAAAGCCTGGACTTGTGATTTTCCTCACTTTCCCTGTTACAGATTTGATATCTTTAAACTGTAATACTTAGTGATTTTCCGTATCTTTTCCTCTATGCTGTGTTGGTCATACTAGCTGGCTGGTGGGCAGCTAGAAGGATTTGGGACTCAATAAACAATATAGGAACCAGCCTATTGATTTGCGTTCTTCAGAGACAAAGGTATTTTAGAAACTACACAAGCTGCTGGGGGGTGTGGGGGGGAAGAAGTTATTTCTGTTGCAAAGATATTCTGAAGTTTTCCAGCTTGTAAGGAAGTTTGAGAAAGGATTCTTTATGTCTTGAGAGATTCATTTGTGGGAAGGTGTATCAAGGAGGGACATCTAGGACATGCCCTCTTCACCTTTGCTGTCTGGGCAAGTTTTGATGAAAGACATGTACCTGTGAAGCACAAGTATGTGTCATTCAGCCTTAAACATGTTTTTACCCACTCAGCTAGTGAGAGATTTAGAGTAATAGAGCAAGAGAATACAGTCCCTTATGTTAGTTACAAATAGGTGTTGCAATTTCTATCAAATGTAATAAATGAAGTAGAGCATCTGTCTCCCAAAAGGAACACACGTCGTCTGAGAAAATAAGCTGCAGCATGTGAAATCTTTTACTGATGAACTTAATTTCTTTACCGGATGATTAACATGTGGTCTTTTTGTTTTCTATTATTTAAGGCATTGTGTCATCAAAATTAGAAAATGGCTTAAGCAGCAGTGCCCCCAAAGTCAAACCATGGCATAGACAGCCATTAGATTTACTTGCCGCAAATATTGTCATCTGGAGACACACATTTGCTGTTGGTCCCCAGAGAGGAATCAAGATTAAAGTATGGTCTTCATAGAAAGTTCCTTCAACTTTGAAATTAATTCCTTTTCACAGCCTGTGACATGCTAGTTTGGGTCATTGAAAAGCATGATGCAAGATGCCTCAGTTTACTGTGGCTCCCTCTTCTCCAGGCTCTCTCTTGTGGGTGGAGGTGAAAAAGGAAAAGATAAGTTCTGATGTGTTGAAAGCTGCTGCTTTGAAAGTTGTTTGGTTTTAATTTTGTGAAGCAGATTTCCATAGCAAAATGCTGGTCATAGTAGATGTTGGGTTTTTTCTGTGTGTTTTTGTTCTTTAAATAAATGAGCACTTGGTTGTGGACAGGAGGGTAGGAGAAAGGAAAAGAAGGGGTAGTTTATTGTGTTAGAGATGCTACTGGACATTTTTTTTCAATGGGGAAAAATTTGTGAGCTGTTCAGCATTCACGTATGGATATATACATTTGTGTCCAGCATTTTATTAATGTCAGCCTAGCACATAAAATTTACACATCTCTACAAAGGCCCTCCTCTCGAAGAGAAGAGAAATGGATTTTGTAAAGAAAGAATTTATGTCTATGTGTGTCACAGGTGGCCAGAGTCTCTGTGTTCCTTGTGGAGTGATCCAAATTTGCAAAAAATGAGCCTGGTGTTGATCTCCAGCATATCCACATCCACCTGTTGGAAACTATAGACCTATTAGGATATACACTGTTATATATGAGATAACATATATATGGGACAGTGGCCTTGGTACAGTGAATAGCAACTGTGCCTAAAACTACCATTGCATTTGGATGGGTTTGCTTCCCACAGTACAAGTGGCTGCCCAGTGGGGAATCGACAATGCATGATGAGCTGATGTTTGCGTTTGTGTCTCTTCTGCTCAGCAAGCTACAGTAATGAGACCTGCTCCTGGCTCACTGGGATGTTGAAGTACCTCTGGTGTCTCTGGAAAGGGCAGGGGGGTATAATAGAGGTCTATACTAACCATGAATGCCATTGACAGAGAGAATAAATCTACTCTCTGTTGCCTTTTCCATTGTGAGAGCCAGGGGCCATCAGATGATGCTTTTTGGAGCCAGGCTGGGAACTAACAAATGGAGGTCATGTGGGTGTTGGTAAACCTGTGGCACTCCTTGCTAAAGCATGTAGTGCATGCAAAAGCCTTTCAGGAGCTCAAGAAGCAATTGGCCAACTACTTGGAAGAAAAATCCATTGAGGGTTACTGACAAATGACATGAGGTTCAGAAGATGCTCTGAGCTAAAAATAGTCAAAGCCTGGGAAGTAACTCGGAGGAAGCATCACATGTGCTTCACCTGTTATTACTCTTCCCTAGGTGTCTGCTTACGGACCCTGATGGAAATAAGATTCTGCACTAGATGGATCCTTGGTCTGAGCCAGTATAGTTGTTCCTATGTTTTTATATTCCTCTTGAGGAAGCCTTGGAGTGCCACATTGCCTGCAAGCAAGGTGTCTGAATGTGACCACGTGGAAACTGGCCACTTGGGAACACAAAATAGTTCCCTTTCCCAAGGACATGTCAACTGCTACCAAAGGAGACACTGTTCATAAGATACAATGGAGGTTTAAACAGTCCTCCTACTTTAAACCAAAGAAGTGAAATAGCATTGCTGGCACTCAGGGGTTGTCTAGACATAGAAATTGTAGGATTGTGTATAAAAATACTAATACCTATATAACTGTTACCAGGCAAAAAGTAGACCATACACCATGGATGCACTTTCATTGGAATACTGGTGTCCACGCAAAAGGTTGTACCATAATATTATTGCATCAGAGGAAAAAAACCAACCAAACAAAAACACTTCTAGCATGAATTGCTCTGCCAATAGAAAAATCCACATATAGGCTTCACTGACTTACTGGGGGCAGCAAAAATCTTACCTGATTGAAATGTCCATTTCTGACATCTTACTGAACCAAGTTCTTTACAGGGTCACTGAGATGTGACCCTGTATGCTTCCACTTGGCTCCCACCTGTATGCTGCTGTCACAAACCTAACAGCGTCTTCAAAGAGATTTTGGAGAGCAAGTAAGGAGTTTGGGAGAAGTCCCAGTGAGCACTACACAGCTGAAGCCCTCCTTGTAGCCTTACTCACACCACTTGTACGAAAGGGTGTGCAGACCTGTCACCTGTAAGGCGAGGCTGTAACAAGGAAAGGATATAGAACAATGGATGTTTTCACTGCTCCTTCAAACAGACACGGCCAAAGTGATCCTCCATCACTCCTACAGACCTTTGAAGCTGGTACGATTCTGAAGGAAAGCACTTTGTCACTTATGCTCCTCACACTTCCTTGTCCCATAATGATTGAAAAAAACGATGGTTTGCTTTCCACAAAAAAAAATCAGCATGCTGAAATATGCCCTTTGAATTTTGAAGTGACCTTTTTGCTTCTGTGCCTGTTTTTCTCTCTATGCCTGTTTTCATTGCATAGTTTCCTGCATAAAATATGAAAAGTTGGGAATTTTTCAGCAAAATAAGTTCAGTCTTCTGCCATAGGAGCAGTATGCAAAATAGCTTTCATATTCCAGGTACCTTGGGCTTTGGAGACAGACTCTTTTTTACTCTTCCAGTCCTTCCCATCACTTCTTGCTACTCTTTGGGAAATGAGCTGGTGGTCTCAGTGCAGCTTCTGATGGGCAGAAGACACCTCCACTGACAAATATCGCTCCAAGGAGTGTCAGTGTTGGTAGTGCCATTACAGAATGACATGGACAGACTGAAAAGTAACTTGGCATTTTAATATCCTCATGCCCATGCAATCAAAACTATTAATGAGTTGATTGTGGTAACATCCATGTGCAGGTCAGGTGCTGAAAGATAAAGTGTCCTTCTCAGAGTACCATGGGAAGTGTCATTTTAACACTTTAATCTCAAAAGTGAGACCCAGGAATGTCTCAACCCACAAGAGACATCCTCAAAGTAGGAATCAGCCACCAGTCCAATACAGAGGGTGGGTCCTTACAATGAGTCACGAAGAGATTAACCCACTGGCCACGTGCGCTGGACCAGCAGAGGACCAACACATTTGGAAGTGCTGACCTCTGCATCCTTCACCCAGATGAAATCTCTTTACAAAAGCGAGTGGCCAAAGCAGGTGTTGTGTAGACCTGCCTTTATAGAGATGCTATAAATCACTGTCTCTCTTTACAGGGTATGTGGAAAGGCAGCATTTATTTCACAGAGAAGATGTACGAGTCAGATGATTGAGATGGAGGCCTGTGGTGTTGACGGTGGCCAGAGGGTGGTAGCACTGCACAGCTGGAGTGCCATGTCCCTCCCAACCAGGAGGAAGGAGGAGTGGGGTGAGGGAATCTCTGATGTTCCTGAGGAGCTAAGGAAGAAGAGGTGATGAAGTTGGAATAAATGGTGGAAACTTCAATAACAAAAGCTTGTTACTAAACCCAGGCCTTATCTTTTACACTGCTCTTTCCTAATTCTTTCAGCATATGTATTACACTGGTTTCCTCCTCTTTATGCTGGAGGATGCTCCTCTTCCCTTCTCAAGCTAAGATAAAAATAGCTGCAGCTTCTTTATTTCTTGTGAGGAAAAGGAGGAAGAAGAGGTGAATAAAGGTGGTTTTTCAAATCAAAAGGAACTTTTCCAGAAGCGTCTCACTTTCTTAGGCCCTAAAAATCCCATGCTACCTCAGACATTGCAATCCACCAGCAACACTTGTGACTATTTTCTGGGGTTCTGCTTTTCCAGATGATGTTCCTTCCGGTGTGGCAGCCACAGGCTGTCAGACATATAGTTTCTGCCCTGTGGCACATAACGACCACAAACAAATGACCCCACTAGGACGGTGGACATGTGCATCTTCCAGACAAGGATCTCGAGCACTTTGGAAACCTACTTGGCCTTGTGAAAGTCTCCTTGAGTATAGGTGTGTCTCCATTTCGTAGGTAAGAATTGTTACCTTAATTCTGCTGAAAGGAGGAAAACTGAGGAAATAACTTGTCTAAAGGCACAGACCACACCAACGCCAGCATCAGGGCTATTGTGTGCACGCCTATTTGTCCAAGTGTACATATATCGGCGTGTCTGCCTGTTGGTGTTCCCTGGCTTGTAGCTTAAAGCACAGAGGATCCCAATCTCACAGCCTCCACCTGTGATTTTACTTGGCATTATGTAGTCCAAAGCTATAAAAAATAGATTTTGGCTGCTGACATCACTCATCTCATCTCTTTTTCTCTCCTATGCTACTGACAAACGTGTGTCCTTGTCTGTTCCACTCCTATTTCAAGTTGCATTTATTGTAACAGTTTAAACTAGGATAACGTGTTGGCCTTGCTGTGTGACCATAGGCAAGTGGATTTGCTGCTCCTTGCCTTGGTTCTCCTGTAGGTGAAATGGAGATGGTGACGCTTGCCTAGATCTGAGGAGGGCTCCGAGGGCTCCAGCTGCTGTGCAAGGGGCAATAGCGTGGTTATAATTGCCCAGGCACTGTAAGGCCCCACGCTCAGTGGCATTTCTTTGTCTGCCTCCTAAGACAACAGCTCTCAAACGCAGCCATGCACACTCTCCTTGGATTTTTTTCTCCTTCCCCATCCCCTTGTTGCTCTTTCCTTTCCTGCTGCTTCCCTCCTCCTCTCCCCAAGGCCTCTCTCAAGAAAATCTACCTTCTCTGTTGACCCATTTTCCTCCCCTGGTTTGTTGGCTGCCTTCCCTTCGGAGCTGCTCGTATCAATAGTTACTCCACCACCACCCCCTTCCCCGCTCTCCTCCTCCAAAATTCTCCCTCAGCCCTGACACTTTCTCTGGAAAGAGCCAGAGGCTATTCCTAACCTTCCTTTTCTCATCAAAGTGCTTGAGAAATCAGCTTGCTTTCACCTCTCGGCAGGGAGGCTGCCGTGCCTCTGTGGTTGCCGGCCGGGCTGGCAACCAGGAGCTCCTGGTTGGTGATGGTGGCACCACCACTGACTCACCCCCCGGCCCCTGGCAAGCCGCTCGGTCTCTCTCCTCTCCTACCTTTAAAATAGGAGTGATAATTATGCACTTACCTCACAGGGGTGTTGTAAAAAGTTAATTACCACTAGTAAGATGCTATCTAAGAGTTAAATGTGGCTTTATCTCTCATGGTGGTAGCTGTGACCACTGCAATCTGCACTTAGTTCAGGCCCTGGCATATAAGACTGCCTTCCCTGGGCAACCAAAGCCTTCTCTCCTTCTGGTCACAAAGGTCCCTGCGCCATAGTCCTCTGACACAGAGGAGTCTCCTGGCTGTGGGCCACTCTCCCTGGATAACAGGAGGAATTCCCCTCCAGTCAAGGTCACCCATCCAGCTGCTCCTCTGATCACTATGTTCCCCTCTCTCCCCCTGAAATGGCTGGTGAGGCCTCTCCTGAGCTGAGATCACAGTCCTCCTCTCCTCTTGACTGCACTTTCCATACTCATCCATTGCCTTGCTCTTCCCTTTCCCTCTGCTATGGCTGACAGGACCTGTCCAAGCTGCCCTCCCTGTTCTTGGGATTCCTCCTTCCTGGTTGCCCTCTCAACCTGTCAACTGGCAGAGTCCAAGACTTAGCCCCCACATTCCTTAGGTCTGTCTAGTGAGATGCTGCCCGCATGTGAGGGTGGGAAGGGGCATAGACCATATGTTGGGTGGTAGACCATGTGTTGGGTGGTGCCATCCACCATGGATGGTGGTGATGCTGCCATCCCACCACTGTCGGAGTGACGAACCACAGGTTGTGAGGACAGGTAAGGCAACCTGTCCAGGAGCAACAGTCCAGAGGTCAAAGCCTCTGTTCTTTCACGCACGGACATGGGGGCTCAACAGTCTGGTCCTCTAGCACCACCCACACCCAACATTAAGTAGGAGGAGAAGCATCCTCAGATACTGCCCCTGCTCATTGCACAGAAAAAAAAGACAAAAACCACTGGGGCTGATGTTGCAAAGAAGAGTGCTCGACCTGAAACCCAGAGGAAGCCACCGTAGCCACCAGAGACCTGTGCAGAGTTGGCCCCAGTAAGGTCAGGCTTTGGCACCCAGGTCCACCCACCTCTGCACCTCTTCCCAGCCATCTCCCAAGCTAATATTGGGGTCAGTTCAAATTTCCAGTCTTAATTATGCCACTCCCTATGTGCACAAAAGAAAAAAAAATCATCAGCAGCTTGGGCTGATTACCACCTCATTCCTGTGAGAGGGCGATCTGTTTGTGGTGATGGAGATGGAAGAATAGGCAGCGCCTGAAGAAGCTGCAGTTAACCCTTCTCGATGCCGGCCTGCTTTTTGGAAAGGGAAGACAACAACAGAAATAAAGGCACCTTTAGGTCAGGGCAATCTGAATGACCTGTAAAACTCAATGGGAATAATAAAGTTGTTTATTTTGCATATTATTGGCCAAAATCTTTTTCTTTGTGGCGTATTGGGTAGGTTCTGAGCTAACGGTTGTGAGGATGGAGTAAGACCTGTGAGTGGAAACTGTTTGCTGCTCAGCTACGGAGAGGCTACTGCCTATCCATAATGCATGCACTCTACACTATATCCATAAACATCAGGCATGATTTAGTAGCCTATAAAAGTCCTACATCATGATGCCACTGGAACTATTGAAAATAAAAGCAGATAAATCACAATTCTGTGCAACAAGCTGTACTCACACTGCTTTTTTTTTTTTTTATTTACTGAGGTTTCATTCTGCCATTTGCTGAGCATGCACTACTCTCACTCAGCCATGGGCTGAATTTCCTTTTCCTTTTCCTTTTCCATTTCTGAGCTTGAGTTTCCATTTCAGCCCACCGGCTTTGCAGCTGTGTGGTCATGCTGCTGTAAGCCTCTGCACTGGAGGGTGAAGAACTGGGCAGAAAGGTGCTGAGCTTCCACAAGCTTCCAGCAGTGGAACCCAAGGGTTTTTTCCCCAGCAATACTGGGCCATTGTTGTAAGCGGATTGACTGCCGCTGTTCATATAATGTTATTCCTCACATTAGATTATGAGCATTAAATCTACTAGACAATGTTGATCTGGCAGGAAAACAATTTGTGTCACTCTTTTACTGCCAGCAAGATATAGAGTTACAATGACATGGATGACAGAGTGTGTGCCGCAACTCAGAATGGGCACGACAGCTGTAATCCTGTCACCCTGTGGAGAAAATGATGCTGAAAAAGGAAGAGGGGAGGGAAGCCTGTGAAAATATTACTAATAGGGAGAATTGGGTTTTGAGAGAAGTTTGCTTCACCTCTGCAGCAGAGGTGAGTGAACTGGAGAAGTAAAAACCAACCATATTACATGCAAAATGTAAATCTATTTGGACTTACTCAACAAAGAATTTGAGCTCTCCCCCTTCAGCTTCTATTCTTTGTTTACTTTTGTTTAAAACACTTCACAGCAATGATAGCTTGATGAGTTTTTTGACTTTTGAGTTTCATCATATATCTTATTACTCCTTAATTTTCCTGGTCTGAATCATGTAATTACATACAAAATGGGAAGGCAGGTGGGAAGGCAAGAAGGGAGGGAGGGAGAGAGAAAAATAGAAAAGAAAGAAGAAAAGAAGGAAGTTAAGAGAAGAAAGAATTTTTCTGGCGTTCAAAATTTGAGGTAAAAGTTTGAAAACTTGTACTTTACAAGACAAAGTCCAGACGCAAGGTAAGAAAATGCAGACACATAAAATGTACACAATTTTTGGAAATACTTTTTGCCCTCCAAACCTTATGAATTTGGGGTGAGAGGTAACTAACTCTTTATTTTTACCTCCTGGGGTTGTCCGTATTGACACACACTTCATTGTTCTGAACTAGGCAAGAAGGTATAGCTTATGTCTGAAATTGGTAGCTGGGGATCTAGTGCTTTGCAGAAATGTCTTCCAAAAATCCTATTTTTGGTAACCTTTTTTGCTTTCCCTCATTTACTGGTGGTTTTGTGCACCTTGCAGAGCCCTGCCTGCTCAAGAAATGAGCCCACGTCCACAGCAATCTCTCTGTGGCATTGAGGACTTTGATCCTGGCTCTGG
Source organism: Tringa tobata (assembly GCA_033628505.1). Classification (NCBI taxonomy): domain Eukaryota; kingdom Metazoa; phylum Chordata; class Aves; order Charadriiformes; family Scolopacidae; genus Tringa; species Tringa tobata. The sequence goes on from JAHREE010000220.1 coordinate 1,122,302, forward strand.
CTGTGCACATGCTTGACTGGCGTAGCCCTGCCCCTGTCACTGCCTGTCTTCAGGTGATGCTGGGAAGTTCCTCACATATCTACAGAGATTTAAATTCCATTTAAACAACCACACCTGATAAAATAGGTAGAGCAGGAAGGTTTCACCCTGTACATGCCAGCCTCTTACCGCAGCTCCTCTGCAGCTCCTTGCTACTGATCTTCCCCCAGAAGACTTTCCTCTGTTCCTCTCAGCCCTTCCAGGCTCAGAAGCCACTCTCCCTCCTCCTGAGAGCCTCTGACACAGCCTGCCTGGCCTTGCCCATCTCCAGCCACAGGCAGAGGTCCCCTGCTTTTAGTCCTTAGTCCTTGCATGCCTGGCGGCCCTTCCACACATTCTATCGGGGCCAGATTTCGTAGGGTCAGGGCAAGGACCAGCACCTGGCCAAGCCTCTCGTCTCTTTGGTGATGAGCAAGAGGCTACAAACATAGAATCATAGAATCATAGAATGGTTAGAGTTGGAAGGGACCTTAAAGATCATCTAGTTCCAGCCCCCCCTGCCCTGGGCAGGGACACCTCCCACCAGACCAGGTTGCTCCAAGCCCCATCCAGCCTGGCCTTGAACCCCTCCAGGGATGGGGCATGAGGGGAGAAGATGCATCTGTGGGTTTGAGGAACAACAAGGTTCCAGTTTAAGGTAACCCTGCCAGTCTCTATCTGCTTGCACCATAGTGAGGGGAACTGGGCTGGCTTTAAACACAGGAAGGCATACACACACAGACCGACAGACGATATATTCCTTGTGCCTTTTCACAGTGCTAAAGGCAGCTGCTGGCACAGCCGAAGGAGGGTGTGCTGTGACCTGCACAGCACAGCACTGTGGGATGGGGCACTTTTACAGGGTGCTAGCCCTGGAAACTTGCCTTTGCAGCACCATACCATAACCAGAACACTAGAAGAGGTAGAAAAGGACTTGGCTGTAACAGCCTCGTGGTGCCACGGGGTTGCTCCAGAGTGGTATGAGAGGGGGCCGTGGTCCCGTACAGTTTAGCTCAACTTCATAGCCAGGTTTAGCTATTGCCAGGTTGTTGTCGCTGGAGTTGGTGCTCTCAGGAGCTCTGTCAGGGCCACTCACTGCTTCATTTTTACGTGCTGCAACATGAAAGTATGTACCAGGAGCAGCACTGCCAACATGTGTCTAAGCAGTGACTTGTGCAATGAGGTCTGCTTCTCAAACATGACTCTAAACTTGCCTCTCAAAAGACACTGCACTGCTTTGAACAATGAAGAGGAATTAAATCAGTACAGTCCTCAATCCCCCTTCCCCTTTCTCCTAACGGAATAGTCCCACTTACAGCAGTAGAAAAGCATTTATCTTATTTACACAAGCAATATACTAAATGATTCAAAACAATCCGGTATATGACGATATGTGAGGATAACATACCTTAGAGCATCAAGCATATTCAGAGTTATTTTTTCATGTATATTTACTGCTGGATGAATAGGTGTCATACCAGGATTTTTGCACTTTCATTTTGACTGTTGTGGGTTTCTGAAATGGGAAAGCTATGTGAGTGCCTATGTAAGCATCTTTATATCAAAACGTCTGCAGCTTTAGGGAATGTGCTAGCATTGCTATTTTGATTTAAAAAAAAAAAAAAACAAACCAACAACACAACCCAAACAAAACTTTTACTAAAATCATTATACTGGTGCAAATCCTGTTCACAGAGCCAGCCCTGAGCATTTAGGAGACCACTGAATCTCACAAGAAGATTAGGCTCTTAGGTGAACAAACAAGAATGCAAATAATATGGATATAGCATTTCTCACTCTAACACCTCAGACTGAATTTCATATATATTCCTAAAAAGCCAAGGATTTGGGACTTCTACTACAAAAAGCATGAACCTAGCTGAATCTTGCCTGAGAATACTTGTGAAAGTTAATCTTGTTGATAATGATGAGAAGCAGCAAGACCAATGCACACTAGGGCCATAAAATGCAATTTGGTTCCAGAAACCAATTTGGTAAGGGGAAAAGAACCGTAGTGCTAAATGTGCAACAGGGATCACTACCACAACACCTCTGTGCACCAGCTCTCATGGACTTCCTGGTGTGTCCTCAGGACCAAAAACTCTGTTGCATGCTGCCCTCAACGTAGCCTTGCATGTTCTTGGAATTTACTGCTGTCTCCTACTGCATTTTGCTCCTTAAGAGCTTGATCCTGTCCCTCAATCTGGAAGAGTCATCTCTGTGGAGACTCAGTAACGTCAGCAGACCCATTAAGTCACATCAAGTGACTATTTGTATCTGCCCAAACACTGGAAGACAAAAATAAAACTAGTAATTCAAATGAAGCAAAGAGGCGAACACTAAGTAAGTGAGTCAGTTAAGTTGTGCTGGGGACAGATAACAGGAAGGAAAAGATAACAGTGGAGAAACAGTAGAATGAGTTAATGATAACTGGGCACTGGGAACTAACAAGCGCCTTCTCAAATATAAAGAGGAAAGCAAAAATACCATCATGAACAAAGTCTCCTTAATGAAAGTGAGGTGAACAACTCTTGCAAATGTCTGAGGTACTGCTCTACACTGCTGAAACCAGAACACCAGTACACAAACCAAGAAATGAAAACCCCGGCTTTCAGCTGGATGTAGGTTCCCAAGTGCCTAACTCCTTTGGGGAAAAAGGCTCCAGCATTCTCTAGGGACATATGAAAAAAATTAGGCCAGCTGTTGAGAAGGTGCGGGTAGAAAGATATTGGGAGTTTCATGGCTGTAGAAGAGGCCCAGGTGACAGAGAACTGATGGAAGCTGGTATGCAGATGCACTGCTGTGGACAGAAAATGAAAAATCACAATGCAATGTTGGTTTGCCTCCTTTTCTTCTGCCTCTAGACCAGAAAATGCAAGCACTCAAAGCCAGATTTTCAGACCACTACAAGGAGAAAGACCATACTTCTGTCTAAGGGTTTTCTCCCATCCCGCTGCTGTACCCCAACACCCCACCCACCTCTCTTTCCTGGGAAGGCCCCAAGCAAGGCAGGACCTTGGCCTCACTTCATAGGCCAAAGTACGGTTATGGGTTTTGCCTGAATTACTGTTGCTGCCATCTATCTGAGCAAAAAGTTAGGGGATTTCTGGCAGGGGTGTCAATGAAAAGGTAGCTCTGTGGGATCATAAATCCTGCTTTTAACTAAAGGGTCCTCCCTGAAGATAAACTAAGCAGTAGCCTCTAGGTGAGAGGGAAAGAAGCTAACTGGGAGCCTGTTCAAGGTTTAATATGAGCTAATGGACTTCCTTTCCGCTCTGTGCAATCTCCACGTGGAGCGGAGCTAAAGGGGAGCTGACAGCTGGAGAAGCTTTCTCCTCACATTTTCAGAGCAACTGCCCTGCAACCGAAGGCCATCCTGCTCACCAGGAGATTTGGTAGCGTCTTCCGTCTCCTGCAAAAGCAGCAGCTAGGACCACGTCGTCTGAGGTCTCAAGAGATGTAACTAATGAGAGGAACTGCAGGAAATCAGGTCAGAGAAACAAGGGCAGAACGAAGCGCTAACACAGTACGAGGACTACGGCCCTTCTCACTCAAAGATGTTCTCCAGTCACTGCACTAGCATTTGGCTAGCACAGTTGAGACGTATTTGCTTCTGGAGGTACAGGCAGACCACAGCGTGGTGTGGTGTGTGTTTTGTCCAGCCACGTTTCCTTCCCCAGCTTTCTTACAGCAACTTCGATGGGATTGACTGGAGAAGTGCTGGAAAGGTGCTGCACTCACGCCCGCTCAGGCTGGAGAGGTGCTGCGCTCACGACCGTGGCCTTCTCCACACATTCATCATTCCTCTCTCTACCTGTCCTCATTACCACCCATTGCGCTCACATCTAGTGGAGTAATGGGAAAAAAGAACAGAAGGAGCTGGAAGAGAACAGCTCTAAAACAGGTTGTGATCTTGGACAAACACTTACTCCCATTCGTGCTGAGAGGCTGAGAGCCTGCCAAGGTGCATCAAGGCCTGTATTTGCAAGGGCTGTTAATCAAAGCAGAACAGCAGATATCAGTGACCCCAGAAAGAACAGATGTGACAACTCCAGACGGAAAATGAGACACACAGCTTCACCACAATCTCTACGGAGAAAAACAGATTACAGTTGCACTGCAAGAGAGAACACTGAGGAGTAACAGGACCAGATGTGATTCAGGGCAACGGCAGGTGACAAATGTTGTACAAGCTTCTGAGGCAACTTGGAGTCAAGCTAAACTGTGATAGGGTTTTGGCTGCATTCACAAAGGATCAGGCAGATACTTGTCCCTAAATGCTGCACATGTGGAGTGAGAAGATTGGATTGGGTGGGATGGGAATTGGATGGACCAATTGGATGGGAATCATAGAAGACCAACTGCAATGATAGAGTGGCTACAAGGACCGATCAATGAAAGGAGGTAGAGAGAATGAATGGCAATGGCTAGGAAAAGAAGCGGTGCCTGGGTGCAAAGGTGCAAGGCACAAATGGCCAGAGAGGAGAAAAATGGTTTAGGGGAGCACAATACAAGGTTATAACCAGGAGTAATTGGGTGAAACTGGACAAATGAAACTATAGGCCAAATATCTTCCTGACCATGGTACTTGTTGGACCGTGAAATAGTCTTGGGAAGAAAGAGGTGGAAGCCCCATTACCTGAGGCAGCTAAAATGAGAGCGGGCAGATCAATCAAACATGTGCTGTAAATCCTTTACCATCAGGGGAGCAGAGTAGATGACCTAACAGGTCTTTTCCACCTCTAATTTCCACATTTAATATTAGGAATCACAAAAAGCCCAAACTTGCCATGAGACACAGAAGACTCAGCACTTGGGGAAAGCCAGTGGTAATCATGCAGGTAGAAAGGGAAAATGTCACAGTGCTGAGGCAGAGAGAATAATAGGGGAGAGAGCAGCATTGTAACAGCAACAGACATGCAACAACCCTACTCCAGCAGTTCAGCCACGCCGAGGGAAGACGGGTAGATACAAATCCTTTATTATTGAGTTGGCCCTTTATTAAAAAAGGGTCATTGGTTGCTAGGCTGAGAGGGAATAGTACCTTCCCTCTCTCTTCCTTGTTTAGTTTCAGGGACTGGCCAAAACAAAGCCGTAGGAGGCTGTGGGGAACTGGTCGTGGTTTGCAAAACAGCCCGTGATAGCCCACCAAGGGACACCTATCAGAAAATTCCAGCAGTTTTGCCTCTTGGCCACGCAGGTGAAGCAGCACTGCGTTTGATGCAAGCACACCACAGTTAAGCAGACGCCACGTAACGTGAGCTAAGGCTTGCTTCAAATGCCGTGGTCAGATTCCCTCTCCTTTGCTACTTTCAGTAGCACTGAAGCACTTGGTGGGAGCTTATTGTATCCCAG
>JAHREE010000220.1:1132588-1299626 GCA_033628505.1 Tringa tobata
TTTTTTTTAGTGAATTTCTAAACATTGTGGTCTGAACTTGTTTTTATTTTTTTACGTGTGATTTGTTTACATGCTGACCCTTGCAGTTATCTTACAGAAACTATTGTTGGCTTCTTTGTTGGTGATTATTTTAATAGCTTCAAATATAGAAAGTGTATATTTTGAGACAGAAATGTGAATTTCAAATGATAGCGTTTCTTCACCAGTCAAACCATTCTGGGTAACTTTCACTTCAGTTTTTTTAACTACCATTGTTTTTTGGACGCTTGTTTCAACCAGGCAGAGTTACAGGTGGTTGCGATCAGCAGCTGGATTTAAGAGGGTTGGTTAAATGGTGGTGTGATACAAGTACGATTGATTATTTCTTCAGTGTGCCAGTCCGGCTCGCGGCACAGAGCATGAGGTTGAGGCAGAGGAGCAAGCTCCGCACCGTTCTCCGACTCCACGGCTAAGCTTGTTCTGAAAAGTAGCCAAGCATTGTGCTTGTGAGAGTGTTGCAGAGTTTCATTAGGAGCCTGTGAACTGGACGCGGTGGTGCTGGTGGATGTATTTTGTACTTTTTAAATTTTTTTTTCCCTTCCTCCTCTGACACGGGGCAAGGGTGCGTGTAGTAAATGCCACAGAAACCATGGAAAGCTTCAACAGAGGGAGTGAAGGCTGGTGCTTTGTTTATGCCCGACCTGCTCGGTGCATGGCCTCCCTATCTCAGCTTATTAGAGAAGCTCTCTAACAACATTTAGGAAAACTTTGAGGAGGTGAAGTTTTGGTATGTACTTAACTAGTGGTAATCAATATAAACTTGCAGTTATATCTTGGTTTATGTCAAATACTTATCAGTATGTTTGTGTGATTGTATGTTGATATGTGTTTGCTTTGTGGCAGGTATGTGTGCTTGCTCACATTAACTCTTTCTCTAAGAGGGGAGAAATAAAATGCCTATTATCCTGATCTTGCCAACACTTGGATGTGTTCTTGCCTGGCTGATGGCAAGCAGACCCGTTGTGGCAAGGAAGTTAAGTGTGTGCGTAAAGAGCTGAAAGCTGTGGAGAGAAGCCATCACTAGGGTTGAGAAAATAAGATCTCAGGGATCAGAGAAGAGCGTGAAGGTTGGACCCTCTGTGTTCGCTACAGCTTAGGGCATCAGCACACTCTTTGCATGAACTGTTAAGCTTCAAGCTTGTGGCAAACTCCAGCCCAAGAGGGCTTGAGGGCTTTGACTCTGAGGTGCGTTAGGAAGGGGCATCTGATGTGGTTGTCGTATTTGGGTGCTTTTTTCATCCCAGCTGTTGAGATGTCTACGTTGGTAGTAACCCTGTTCCTCTGATCCTGAGCCATAGTGGTTAGCTGATTATATTATTGTAAATACTGCCACGACGTTGGCACTCGTTAAAGTATTGGCAAGTGATCCGTAGGGCCTCACCTTTCCTCCCCCGGCTGGGAGAACTGAGGCACAGGGAGAATGTAAATGCCTTGGCAAAGACTTACAGGAGAGCAAAAGCTCCAAGGGAGACAGGACTAGAAGTTTAGACACAGGTGATAATTTTTATGATTAATTAAGGTCCATATGGTGATGAACTATATTTAAAACCACATGTGGAGCTTTTTGATTATGAGGATCTCCCTATTTTTTTCCTGAAATTATACTACCTTGCAAATATCACTGTGTTCTCGTATGTAGGCTCAAAATTCGGCAGACAAATAGAAGGGTCTTAAAGGGCACAGTTTAATTTGTTTATTTTCCTCTTTTTTAATCTGGCGCTTTCAGTTGCTTAGTCTGATTTACCATGCCACCATACAAACAATTGTGCTGCCACAAGCGTGGAGTTGCAGGGGCACTAAAACTGGGAATACTGGGTGAAATCAGCTCCTTCAGGTCTCCCAGGCCAGGGCTTCCCTGAGCCCGGGCTTCCTTGCTTGCGCCTGGCTGATGCTTGAGCCGAGAGTGCTTTCTGTGGGCAGTGCCGAAGGCATGGAGCCTTCCTGCAAGCTGGGTTTCACAACTGGCTCCAGCGGAGATGTTATGCAGCTCTGTGCTGGTGGATGTGAGCGCTTTCTCTTGCAGTGAGCTGTGCGTAGTGGCCCTTGTGATTGCATGGGTACCACAGGAGTCGGCACAGAACCCTCTAGCTCGAGGATTTGTCTCACAGGTGCTCGTTTTGGATTTAAGGATGTATTTTGGAATCATTTAAAAATAGGAAGAGGGGAAAAAAAGACTGATCGTGTAAGCCAAAGGGCAAGGAATCAGCATAGTGTTTGAGCTTTCGATCTTAACTGGCTTCCCCAGATTTACTTAGTTTTTAAGTCAGTCATATGTTACATCTCCTAATATTTCACTGATGCTGTTTTTGCAAAGAGCTCTTTCCCACTGAGGCCTTCCCATGCTGAGGGACTGTTCAGCACCATGCAGCCAGATTCCTGTTCCCCTTAACCAGTGCTGAGTATCTGGTAGTGCAGCATATGTTCCTTAATGTTTATTAGCAAACTTGTGTGCTAGGAGGAGGATCCTTCTTCTGTTACTGTCAATGACAAAACTCTCATTAAGTTCAGTGGGTGTAGGATTGAATGGGAGAAAACCAGTAGAGGTACATACTATTAATCACTTAACTCCTTGGCACCAGCTAAATTTAATCCCTCTGAAGCAAAATTTTACTAACACTGCCCCAATTAAACACTGGTTATTACTATACACTGTGTTATTACAGGTCAAGTCAGTTTCCTGGGAGGCAACCCGTTAAAACAGCAGCCCCAATCTGAAATGCCCCAATTAAACAGAGGATACTTTAATGATAATTTACATACATATTGCAGCTTGCATCTCAAAGTGCCTTTTGGACGGAGGCAGCTAAGCAGCGCTCTGCTGATGGAAATGATGATAAGTGGGAGATGAAGTCTTGTACAGTTACACAGAAGTGAGGTTTCTGCCTTTTGTAAAAGTTACCTGGGTCCTTGAATGCTTGCCTTCGGAAGCCTTCTGATAAACCTTTCATAATAACCTGCCTACTGTGAGAAAGGAGAGCTAAGGCAACCTGTGGTTTTGGCCAGTAGTGTGGTTCTGACCTACAATCCAAAAATTGGCTAATTTGTTTGGTTTTTTTTTTTTTTTGCATGCATTTGTTTTGGAGTGTTTGTGGTTCAGTGCCTTCAGATCGACATCCTTGGAGTGACAGCAATTCAAAAGCAAGCGCTTCTGAAAATGTTCACTTTGGCCTTTGCTTTCCCTATGTGTGAAATGGGCATAAAAAGAATAGTGCTGCTTACCTCTGCAGGGCAGTAGTGAGGCTTAGTGTTTGTAATGCAGCATGGAAACAAATTGGTTTTATACAGAAATCAGTGACGGAGTGATCTGAGTTGTTGCTGGCGTGTTTGTTTTTGGGAAGGGCGAGGGGGGAGGTCAGTGGTTGTTTGGCTGTTGGCTTTTTCGGTAGGAGACCTGAAGCTGAACACAGAGCCAGCCGCATACTCGGCTGTCCCAGGTGTTATTTTTCCTGGGAGTAGGAGAATGTCCCTCTCTGTTAGATCACAAACGCCTTCATCTGTCAAGGGAGGACACACTGGCAAAGGCAGTGGCTGGTGATCAGCTGCTAGCATTGTCACAACAATTAATTTTTAGGTCAGAATGTGTCCTTGTGCCTCTTAAGGGAAGGAGGCCACCTAGGAGAGCCCAAGGATGGGATGTTCCTCTAAGCAATCATGAAAAAGCTCAGGTCCAGCCCAAGCAAAGAGACCAGACAGGCCACCAAAACTACTGCGCCTTTAACAGCAGAGTTGTGGCAATTGATTCGTGCTATCGTGGGTTGCTTTTTTAGATCTACAACCCAAGCCAAATTTAGACCATATTGGTTCTGGTGTTGCTGAGTTGTCTTCAGGCAGTGATTTGTTGGAGCGCAGAGGACAGCTACTCTCTTTATCTACTTCTTTAGTAACATATGGAACTCAAGCCTAGATTATACTGATTTTTTTTTTTCCAAAAATGCCACTGCTGACAGGAAAATAAATGTAGAAAACTCCAGCTGAAGTTGAACTTGTTTATGGAATGTCTGGAGCAGTGGTAAATAAAGGATTTTAAAAGGAGTTAAGCTTTTCACTGATAGATGGTATTGCTTCTCTTCTGTAATGCTACTGAGCTCCAGAGTGAACCGGGTATAGCAATTAAGGAAAGCTATAAATGATTCTTCCTCTAAATGATTTTCCAAAGGTATATTCCTTGTTAAGGATACATGCAGTTTCTTTGCTTCAGTGTTGTACGGTTTGCAAATACTGTCCTGGTTAAGACAGTCTGGAGAGAAAATGTGCATGAAAGAGAGCGAGTCTCACTGCGGTATTTATGTTGGTGTTCTACAGAATGTTTGCACATGGAAATTAATCATTTTAAAGATGTGTATAAAGCTAAGAGTAGCATTGGGTGTGACCGTAAGAGTTAAGCGTTAGTACAACTCCGCAAAAATACTTTGAATGTGACAACTGGATTTTACGTGTTAAACTATTAACAGCTGGCTAATATTAAATCCAGAGTTTGAATGTTTAATTTTAAAATAAAATTAAATATGGTTATAAATAGGAATGATGAATCATTTCTTGGTGGGTTTTTTTGGGGGGGCGGCATTGTTTGATGTTTTTTGTCTGCTTTTGCTGTAGGGTTTTTTTTGGGTTTTTTTGTGGGTTTTTTGTTGTTTTTTTTTTTTTTCTAGCTAGCTCAGGTAGGGTCTGATCAAGATTGGAAATTATTTGTTTTGAAAGTCTTGAGAGTTTGATCTGGAGGAAACCAACTAGCATCCAGTAAGGAATATCCTTAAAACTGATGGAATGCAGTCGACAGTGAGATTCTTTATATAGTTTGAATTTCAGAGTATGGCTGAAGTGATTTTTCCATTATGTCTTCAGTGGGATCCTCCAAAACATCTATTAACAGAAACTAGGAATGTTTTCTAAATGGTATGGGATTCTGTGGAAATCCAGGAACTTGGAGTTCTACCAGATAAATGAAATGTTTAATAGAAGTGCCAGAGATGGTAGTACTAGAATTCAGGGATAGATTTATCCAGTTAGTAGGCCAATAACAAGGCATTCAATATCTGCAAACCACATTTTCCTTTTGTCTTTCTCCTTTTTTACCTAAAAAGGACTTTACATAAAAGTGGTTTCTGTCATTAATGGAGTGCTGTGAAGCCCTGTTGATATGCATGGAGGTCAAATGGAGCAAACCCAGCATTACAGCAATATTGGGGAGCTCCGTCCCACTTTCTAAGAGCTCATCTGAGGTTTGTGTTCGGATACCCCTCCATGACAGAAGTAATCATTTTTTCTTATGGTTTAGGACTGGAGATTGTTGTTCCACCATATTCCCTCTTGAATGGTGAGCTCTCATCTTTTTACCTGCCCTGTGCTTTAGAACACAGGCAAAGCTGAGCCTTCTCAGAGCTGCCCAGGAGTTCAGGTTCAAGGTGGAAAGGAACCAGAGGCGCTGTGGTGAGGGTGTTGGTCTCAGTTATCACTGGAGCGCTACCAGAAAAAACGTTTCCTGGCAGATGGGTCCTCCCTACTGCATCTGTGAGAAGCTGCTTGGATTATTTCCAGTGGGCACCACTGCATGAGACTGGCTGCAACTTGAAGCCTGCAGGGTGATGGTGGTGGCCCTGATGGGCCATGGTCTGCTGTGCCACTGCCTTTCTGCCATGGTGGCTCTGGTCCCAGCAGCCTCACCCCAGCTCCAGAGGACAAGCTCCCTCCAGTTTAGAGCATTGTTGTGCTGGGTCAAGCAGTCTGGTATAGGCATATTTAGATGCCAGGTGCCCAACTGGGGCTGTGCTGTGACTATGGAGTGACAAACCGTGCATCTCCCTGGGTGTGAGGAAACAAAGGGCTGAACTGTTTTCACAGAGGGATGAGGATGCACTGGTTCACAGAATCACAGAATCTCCGTGGTTGGAAGGGACCTCTGAGATCATAGAGTCCAACCACATAAAAAACCCAACACAACCAAACAACCAAACACAAAACAAACAACACACAACAAAAGCACCCACCAACCAAACCCCACACCAACAACACCACACACAACACCCCACCACACCCCAATAATCTTGGGCACTAGAGCATGCCCTGAAGAGCCATGTCTACACGTTTCTTAAATACCTCCAGGGATGGCGACTCCACCACCTCCCTGGGCAGGCTGTTCCGGTGCCTGACCACTCTTTCAGTAAAGTAATTCTTCCTTATATCTAATCTAAACCTCCCCTGCCGCAACTTCAGACCATTTCCTCTGGTCTTGTCATTATTCCCTTGGGAGAAGAGGCCAACCCCCACCTCTCTGCAGCCTCCTTTCAGGTAGTTGTAGAGGGCAATGAGGTCTCCCCTCAGCCTCCTCTTCTCCAAACTAAACATGCCCAATTCCTGCTAATTCCCAGGATGCTGGGAAGGGCACCAGGCTGCAGGAACAGGAGTGGTGATGGGTGTAGAAGATATTTCTCAGTTGGCAGTCTGAGTGGTTGTGCCACTGTCAAATGGCTTGAGCAAATGGGTTCTCTAGAAGAGGACTTGAGGAAGACTGTGGGAGCAGCTTCCAGGCGAAGAAGGTTATGGGCTGTAAAATACTTCATGGCATGTGGTCTGAGATATGTATCGCATGTCGCACAGTAAACACTGGGCTCAAATACACTGGAGGTAGTGTCTTCACAGGCTACCCCACACCAGCTGAGTCATCAGAGCCATCCGTGACTGACCGTGTGCTGGCTTTTATTACCTCCCAACTGGGACAAATTACAACTTCTTTTAAACCTCAAAGTAAGAAGAGAGTGAATTAATAGTGTATGCACAGCCAATTAGCACAGCCAGCTGAACCATGCTGATGGGCAGTGGCTGAGTTTTGCAGAGTTGGAGAAGTGGGCAGAAAGTGCAGTATTTTTTTTTTTCCTCTTGGTAGTTTTGAGTGAGGCTCTGTAATGGCTCTATTGCGTAACAGAAACAGTGAGGTCTCCTAGAGCTGTTTGGTCCTGTTTGCTGACGGGCATCCCAGAACTGGTCTGGGAGCTGGCATCATATTTTAAGAAATTATTTGGTTGGTGAATAAACGAGGAAACTGAGCTCAGTTTTCCATTTGGGGTCGAACAGGCAAATAAAAAAGGAGCAGGGAGTAAGGTAGAAAGTATTATTATATTGCAGTTTGAATCCGTGCTGTCTATTGGTTGGTTCTCATTACAGCCTGCTTTTGTGATTATTAGGGAGGTTTGTAGCAGCACTGAAAAAGATACAGAAATGAGCAGTGAAGTTGCCTGGGGAAGCTTTCATAGGAAGAGAAGCTACATTGGCGAGGACTCTTGGGCTTGGAAAGGAGACTGCTGAAGGAGGAATAACAGAAATCCATAAAAACAGAGTAATGTAATAGGGGGAGCAGTTATTTCTGATAGTACAAAACTAGAGCAGGCAATGAAATTACCAGCCAGCAAGATTAAAACAAGTACTTCTTCCATCTGTGTTAAATTAAGGAACTCACTGCTGCAGGATGCTGTGGAGGTCAAAAGTACAAATAGATTTAAAAAGAGAGTAGAAGAATATGGGGAAGATCTTAAAACTAACAGCCTGTAAGGAGGGGGTTGGGGAACAACCCCTATAATTACGCAGGAGAAAGATTGCTTTTTCTGTCTGTTAAGCCTTTCCTGAAACAGAGGCTTCTTGTCTTTGGGGGACAAGATCTCAGGCAAGATAGACTTGCTCTGATGATGTACAGGCATTCAGATGCTTCAGTGTAAAATTTTGCACCCTGGAAGGCTGCTCTGAAGTGCTTATTAGTCTCCTCTGGATTGTTTCCTGAGTCTCAGCCCCAGCAGTCTTGATTTCAAGAGCACTAGTTAATTTTAAGTGTGAAGAGAGCTGAGGAAGAATTTGTGTCTGTGACTCAGAGAGATTTGTGAAGTCTGGATTGCTAGGTCTAGCAAGAGATTGGCTTTGTTGCTTTAATTACTCAGATTCAACTGAAAGAGGGGAAAACCTTCAGGAAATACAAGGAAGAGTAAATTATAGATCAGTGTTTGAAAAAGGGAAGTTTTCTGGTTATGGGGAAGAGACGTTGTTTACGTTGAAGAGCCAAATGTGGGTTGACCTACGCTTTTCCAAAGGTCTCCCAGTTCCCATTATCACCCATGTGAAATATGTTCCTGAAGCATTAACTCTTTTTCACATATGTGACAAATGGTGTCCCAGCCGGAGCTTGCAGCCGTGGGCATAAGAGTTGCTGCTTTGGCTGCCTGGCCAAATATTGCAAGCAGTCACTGAATTGTCTCGCTTGCTAAGGAATGCTGTCATTTGTGTAGACTTTGCACTGCGCTTTGATTGTGACTGTTTTTGTTTTTTTTTTTTTAAATGGCAAACAGAAGAATGGATATACAAAATCAATTCTGATTTTGTTATGCATGTGTACTTTTTACTTATTTTTCCTAAAGTGAGTATGATTCACAGTGCTGGATAGCCATAAAACAGATCGATGTGCAACTAACTATGGCCTTTAACCTAAATTTAGTTCTTCTTTTTGCTAATCTATATGTTCACAGGTATCTATTTAAGTAAATGGATAGCCTCACACAGATTTAGTTAGGTTTTTATTTTGGAAAATAACACATTACTTTATTTGCTGGCTGATTGATTTTTAAATTTATTTTTTTTAATTTTATGTGCTGTTTATGACAGACTGCACTTGGCTTTGCAGTGAAATGTAATTACAAATGCAGTCTCTCCCATCAAATCATTAGAAGTAGTGCTTTAAAAATTTTTTTTTTTTATAATTGTACGTGAAAAGGAAGTATCTGGTACATTTTGGGGTAATATTACTTAATAAACAAAAACCTTTTTTATTAAGGAAATGAATTTTTTTTTAATTGCACATTGTTTCTTGTCATGCTGATCTAGTATTAGTAGATTTTGCTCCCTCACATCTCATTTTTATTTGTTGACTGAAGAAAACAAGGTTCCTGTTTCTGCAACTCCAAAGGGTCTTCCAAGCTTTGGGTAAACTAGTCATTGTAATGAACTAATTCACTAGATTGAAAGAAGAAAATATTCTCTCTGTATCGGTTGCCAAAAGCTGGCTTGGCTCTTCAGCAGGCTCAGGCTCTAGGTGTATAATAGTGGGTCCCACTTGTTCAAATGGTAGGACTTTTATGCTTTGGCACAAAGTTTTTTCCTTGGATTTACCTTTAAAATTATTTTCTGCTATTATAATTATGACTGGATCTCAGTACTCTTTTCTTAATTTCACTCAGTTTCACATTTCTTAGGTTTGGTTTTTTTTTAAATGAAAAAAACCCGACTTTTAAATTGAAATTTTAAGGGAAGTGGCTTAGAAAAATTACACATGTTTAGACATAATGCCTTGGTGGCTAGTCAGAACCTCTGTCTGTCTTCTGCTTGTTATCCTCTATACTGAGTTTTAATTTGATGCTTTAGTGGTGAGACCCATCTTCTCTATCCACAGAGGGCTGAAGCAATGGAAAATGAGCAAAATAATGCTTTGCTCTACCAACGTGGTATCCTCGGGCCCTTTGCCTGCAGCCTACCTGGGAGGTCCCCGTCACTATTTGCTTGGCAGATTATACTGTGCTTAGGCTGGCTTGTCCCATCACTCATGATTGCCATTCCTGCTTGCTGATGTGAGGACCTCATGGCTCTACTACATGTTCCTAGGAGGTGAAGAGTTGTCACCATCACTTCAGCTCGTCCAGTTATAAGGTGAATTTAAATGAAAGAGAGGGCTAGTTGCCTTCAGTTGAGGCTGGAGTTCCTTAATTCCCTGTCCATTTTCCATCAGTGGTATACACAGTAGTCTGTCATATTCAAAATACTCATTCAGCTGTATTGGCCTCCTTTTTGTTGAAAATGAGGAAGAAAACCCCCAAACAACAACTGAAATTCTGTCACTTGCTTAAACTCAATTAAAAAATAAACATAGGTAGACCCAGGCTGTCAGCAGATCTTTGACACAGTGGTGAAGAAAGGGTGAAAGCTATGGATTGAAGACATTGAGATAGCTCCTTGGATGATTTGCGTCCAAAGGACACTGAGCAACTAGCCTGGAATTGGGCTTGTTTTTAGAGCATATTTAAGTTTAAGCATTATAGTGAGCACATACATAGTTAAATTTTCATCTTCTGAAGAGAAAAAAAAACAAAACAACCGAACAACAAACCCCAAAATAAATTAAAGGAATTAATTAGTAGAGGTGGTTGGAATGATAACTTTTGGGGATGGAGGAAGTTCCATTTTGGGGTTGCTTTCCATGAGGAACAGAGCTAGCCTGAGCAGTCTTGACTGGCCAGCAGAATTTTACTTCCCCACTGTTCAAATTACTTGCTCACAAAAATTGAATGGGTCGGTTGGTATCTGTGCTTCCAGAAATGAAATAATTTTATATACTTGAAAAACAGACATCGTTTGTTCAGAAGTTTGGTTTGTTCAGAAGTTTGGTTTGTTCAGAAGTGTGGGTTTTCTGAGAAAATGTTATATCATATTCTGTTTGTTCAGAAGTTTGGTTTGTTCAGAAGTGTGGGTTTTCTGAGAAAATGTTATATCATAGTCTTGAAAACTCCAACAAGATGGTCACCTGCAGGCTTTTCTAGACGCATGTTAATGGTGTCAAGAGTCCAGGTGAGTTGTCCTGCACTTCAGGGCTGGAGCTTCTGTCTTGATTTCTACCCAGGGCTCCTGGAGTATGCTGCTCTCAGCCCATTTACCTTCACAGCCAGACGCACAGAAATTTAAAGATGTTCAGCACTGCTGCACGATGTGAGCTTTGACATGGGGTGGCTTTTCATGCCTATGTAGATAGGGAGCTGTTTGAACCAAACAAAGATCTGGTATCTACGTTTCTATACACCTACTCTAAGCTATGGGACTGGAGGCTAGTGGAAGAAGGAAAACAGGAGCCAGGGAAGTAGGGTAGTATTGAGAATGAAGGAATTAAGAAACGAGGGGGAGGAGTTTACTGTGGCAACAACTGCAGGGTGCTGGGCCCATTGCAGATTCCTGTGGCAATCATAAAAATTTGCTTTAGAAGCTTATGAGAGGCAGAGGCAGGGAGAAGCAGAATCAGGAAGGGTTATTTCTCATCGTATGGGAACAGGGAGGATCAGATGGAAGCATCCGGCAGCTATAAATAGGGGGAAGTATGTTTTCACACAACATACAGTGAGGTTACCAAACTTACTGCCAGGACTTGTAATGTAGGGCCCAACAGGCAATTGGTTTAAAAGGCCGTTCATAGTAGATGGATCTATTTGGGACCATTAATTGCAAAGATACAGCTGTAGTACTTGGCTCAGAAAGCCCCTATCTGGAGGGTTGCTGAGGGAGTGTGCAAGGGAGAGTTTATTCCTTACGCTCTTTCCCTAAGCATTTCCTGCTGGGCGTTGCTGGAGATGTGGAACTTAAACAGACCTTTGGGCTGACGAGAACTGCTGTGTTTTTCCATTTTCATTTAGGCCTTTCATACTTTGGTGCTGGACTCCCTACAGATGCCTCTGACAAGTGGAAAAATAATAGTTGAGAAAACCTCTCGTGTGAATCATAGAATCAGACCTTCTGCTCTGTGATGTTTCATCAGCAGAGGTAACATGACCTTCTGAAATTCATGAGACAAATGTTCTTTGGGTGATGAAGAACTTCCCAATGAATGTTGTTTGGGAAATTTCTTGGGGATTTTCCTGTCCTTGGCTCTCCTCTTGGGCTGTGATGCCATTTATTGCCATGACCTATTTTATTTCTCTAGGTTTTTCCCAAGATTTGACTGATGGAGGGTGGAAAAAATAATTAGATTCTTAGATAATTCAAATGCTACTTGCTGTATCAGCCACACCTATTCTGATGGCCGATAAGAGGCAAGAGAACATAGTTCCTTGCAAGACAAGGATGCATTTGTTTGGATGGCACAAGCATATAACCACGTGACTGTGTGGCTGATGAACAGGTGTTACACAATACAGGGACAATTCCAGTGCTTCCATTAATTTATTCCATCAACATGCCTGAAACCTGTTTTGAACTGACTATCTTGATTTGATAGTTCAATCTCTTTGACTTTCAATCCCTGACTCTTCTTTTCAAGTTCCTAATAGCTGAGAAAATTGAGGAGGAAGTGTTGTTTACTGAGTGCCTGGACTTCATTTTTCTATACATAATGATTAAGAAATGAGTAAATGGGCAGATAGGACCTTCTCGTGGGACCCTGTGTACACCAGATATTTTCCTTCAGTGCGGGTGAGCTATTTCTCAAATGATGCTTGTCCTGCGCAAATGCAGGTAGTGGGCGATTAGAACCAGAAAGGAGAGCTGGCTAAAAGGAAAAAAAACAAACCTGCAAATGGTTGTATGTCCTTTACCAAGCCACAGATCTATACTGTGGTGTCCTACAGTGGGCAGATGCCATAGCAGCTTGCTGTCATGTGGTACAGACTGGTTTGTCGAGGCTGAACTTAGTTGTGATGTTTGTGCTGCACAACCTGCTCACCTTTAACTGTCTCCTGAGGTCCTGTCCCACCGCACTGGCTTGGATGGTCCCTTTCTTGGCTGTTCCCAAGTGCTGGATGTAGAGGCTGAATGTCTGAAGATGTTATACCCACTACCAACACAATAAAACAGAAGCAAAAGTTCCCAGAAGATGCTGATATTCTGGTTTTGCAGTGTTAAACAGGTTAATTTTATCGTTCCATAGAAAAGTATGTCCTAGTATGTGCTAGGATGGTTCATGGTGCTGCAGGAGTGGGTGCTGGAGTGCCACCTCTGGACAAATGAACAGTTAAGGATGCGCTCTTGAACACAGACCTCATTTTAGGCTGGCTGAACCAGGCCTAAGTTTTCTGATGCCTGCCTTTTCCAGTTCTCAGCCTGCCCCTTTCTCACATTTCCAAATGGATAGCCTATTCATTCATGCAGTCGCCATGCTGGGTTTCCCTCCAGGTTTGTACCTCAAGTTTTACCTCGCCTTTCAAATGTTTGAAGCCACAGTCCTTAAAAGTGGTGATGACAAGGCTACTGGGAGAATGCAACCCTTGGAGATTGCAAAGTCCATTTGTTCTTCAAGTTACTTGAAATAGGAGCTAAATGATATGCCTGGTTTTAGAAAGCAGCAGTATTCTATCTGATCTTGTCCTTCCAGTGGAAAAAAAGGCGAGGGTTTGATAATCTATATGGCAGTACAGTGGTAAACTTAGAGTGATTTAGACCGTTAATGGAAAGTTCTTTAACTTTGCTTTCTTAACAGTGTGTCAGATGGAAGGATAATCTTAGCCTGCCTGATGTCCCATTGCTGCTGGCTTGCATAGCAGCTGCCTAAAATGAAAAGGCAGCGCGCAGATCCCAGTGTGCAAAAGTAGCAGGCTGCTCGCGTGGCCGGGTCGTTAACTTCCTTCCCTCCATTTCTTGCTCTCAAGTGTTGCTGCCATCCATCGTTAATTATTCTGGCTATGGGCTCGTTAAGAAGCCCTGAATACAGAGCATTTTTCCAGGCACAAGTATTATGTGCCGAGATGTTTGTTTCTCCTGTGGCTAGCCAGTGTCTGGCCTCCTCCCATTTTGCCTCTGACTTGTGTGCTCTGCCATTGTCCTTTTCACAGGGTAAGGGTATTCTCCCTAAATTCTGCCCTAACTATTTGTGTAAAGTGCACATAGGAGGTCGCGGACTATATTGTCAGGCTGTGCTATAACCTGTTTTCTTTTGAAGTATAGTGGGATTTGGCATAATTTGGGGTGAGGCTCTTTAAGCATGGTATGAAGAAGAGTCCTGCTCAAGATATGGTAAGGCATGTGAAAATTGTGACTTTGAGCAGGGCTCCTGGGTCTTCATCCTAGGTTGAGCCTGCCTGTTCCTGAATTCTTCTATGGTGGGGCTCTATGATACTGTCATAACATCCTTCTCTGCATCCAGAAGTTTCTCTCTCAAGGAGTATTTGTCTGTATCTGACTTTGGGCTGGCATGAAGCCGGTTACTTCTCTGCAGGTTTTTAACCATTCTTTAAGGGCACTACAAAAGCACACCATCATTATTTTGCTGCAAAAGTAGTTTAATGAGACTCTTAATTCAAGATAAGGTGGTAGCACCCTGAAAGATCTTGTCCCACCCTTCCCCTTCCTCCTCCCTTGGGCTGGCACAAATTATTGGGCGGATGTGTGCTTGAAAGGGCAGCAGATCTGGATTAAAATGGACAGCTTGTGCTAGTGCAAGGCAGAGCATGGTGTGGAGGTGGGAATGAGCGGCTGGGAACGTGAGGAGGGCAGGGCACGTTTTTTCAGTGGCGGTGCCAGTTGATTAGGGATTAAAGCATTGATGAAACTCGGAATAAAGCTTTGGCCAGGTCTGTGTTACCTGACATCAGAACCAAAGCTTTTAAAATAGCACGCCTACTTTCTTTACGAGGACTGTTCCTTTAGGCTAGATAGAGTAGCTACAGGAAAAGTGGTCACTGGTTTAGGAAAACATGGTGGTTCTTGTGCTAAGAAGCCATCTCTCCTTTTCTTACGCCAGCAGACACCAAGCATCTGAAGCAGCAGGGGTTGCTCTTCTGGTATGAAGGGTAGAGCTGTTGCCTGGAGGTATGAATGCACCTTCTGCTATCAGTGTGAGGCCCGGCTGCTGTTATCTGCGGACTTCCAACCATGCTATGACTTGCTTTGTATTTCTGAACATACCTTGGCTGTGCCATTTAGGTTTAATTGTAGGATAACGCTGCTTTAATAAATGGAGGCACTTGCACGTGTTGAGTCTTCCGAGACAGACTGAGAACACTGAATGCCAACCCCCCCACTTTGATTGCAAATTTATGCTCTTCTGTACCGCTGGTGCTGACAGACGGCCTGGACCCGTTTCACCATGCAGCAAAGCGTGAAGCCTCTCAGGGTCAGGGAGGAAGTTTGTCCCACATGCCTAACCTAGAGGTCATTTTAGAGTTTCAATTATCTATTAAAATTGTGCCCTTGAAACATGCAAACACAGAAATGATACATTCAGTCCATATATGCTAGCTCTTTATGAGCCATGTTCAACACAGCTGTCCTGGGAACTCGGTATATATGCCCTGTATTGCATTTGGCGTGAAAGGTATTTGTGGCATCCTTTCTATGGGAAACTAGGCCAGGTCATAGATCTTGTTTTATTTTTCTTGTATCTTCTATGCTGGCCTTGCAAAATGGTTATAAAAATATACCAGCCTGCTGCATATACTCATTATCCTGGATAAGGGGGGATAGGCCTGGGTTAAAGGTACTGTATAGAGATACAGGAGGGTTTAGTTCAGTCACTGCTCTGCCATTGCATTCTCTGTGACCTTGAAGTCATTTAATGTGATTGTTCCTCCATAAAGTGTTAACGCCTAGCAAAATAGAGTTGGATCACGTGTGGAAACTCTTTGTGCCTCTGTAATACAAGTAATTAATGATGATCTTGCTGTAACCCCTTGCTGGGGTGATTAATTTTGTAGGATTAGTAGCAGTAGGACCCAGGGTTTAACAGTACCGGGCTATGATTTTGGGGAGTTAACTTTTTTAAAAAAAAGCAACCCACTTCTGTTTTGAACTCTATCTGAAGAACTCCTAAAGATACCACTGTGTTGGTTAATGCATAAAAAGAGGCCTGAACCATGGCCAGGATAATGAACTTGAAATTTAACTTGAAATTTTAATTAATATTAAAATCTGCCCAGAGCAGAACTGCTGAGCTATCAGTTTGGTATTGCCCCAGTGTTGGTGATTTGGGTAGATTTAAGTAAAATGGTTCCTTCTGGTTTATAGCAGCATAGATGATCATTGTGGTAAAGACTTGAGAAATTCTCCTCCCTTCTCCAAAGTTACTTGCAAAGCTAAAGAAACTTTTGGAGCTAAAGGAGGAAAGAAGTCCACCTGGTCTAGTGGGAGGTGTTCTTGCCCATGGCAGGGGGGTTAGAACTTGATGGTCTTTAAGTTCCCTTCCAACCCAAACCATTCTGTGATTCTGAGTTGCCCTTCAAAACTCAAATATTTAACAGAGGTTATAAAACAGTTGTGTTTTATTGGACCTGATCTCTATGCTCCACTGAGTTCAGGAGGGTGTGGCCGAAGCCTGTAGTTATAACTGAGCAGGAGATCACTGATAAAGGAAAACTCATTAATAGTCAGTGGCACTGGACACAATGAAAGCTAGTCAAGAGATGGATTTTGTCACACAGGTAACATCACTACTTTTAATTAATTTTCTGAAAGTTCAGACCTGGGGGGGGGAGAATCTTTGGTTTTAAAAAAGCCCCACCAACAAACCTTTAGAAGTCTGATCAGATTCCTAGGGATTTGTTAACAGCAAGGTCAGTTTGTCTCTCTTTTTCTTACTATTATTGTTTATTTTGAGGTATTCTTATACAAAGCAGAATGATTCAGCGTTTCAGAACTCTGTTCTGCATTTGTCTTTTCCTCACTCAGTTTGAGGAAGCTGACTGAAACAACACTTTTCCCTCAGAATATGGACAGTCTGTTTTCTAGTAATGATAATTTCTGATTAGCAGGTGATGGCACCAACAGCAACAAAAGTAGTACAGAGGTGCTGGTAAGGGTCCATGAGTGGAGTCCATTGCATCTCTTTAACCAGTGTTTTACAGCTTACCCATCACACCTGCATGACAGGCAGATGACAAAGCCTCCAGATTTTTGTGTTCTTGACCCACCGACCCAGCTACCTGTCCATATCCCACGTCCAGTCTCAAGTAACACTAGCACCTGCCTGAAACGGTGCAGATGCTGCATCTCTTGAGCCTGTGTGATTTCTCTGTCTGACAGACAACCTGGTGGAGGAGGGGGGCCACTCACTGACCATTCTTGCTCCCAGTCAGTGGGTAGCACTGATGCTGTTGCTTCTCTGCAGCCGCAAGAGGTGACTTGCTGCCTGATTACCTGTCTCCTCCCCTGCACCAGCTCAAGACTTTGCAACTTGAGGCTCAACAGATTTTAAGGCTGACCTTGCCCAGATGAGTCATCCCTCTTTGATGTGTGCGCACTATTGATGGGAGAGAAAAGAGGCAGGGATACTCGCTGGCTGTGATACAAGACTGCTTTCCACTGCCCTGTCTCAGTGTCTTAGATGGAGGCATCTTTTCCTCTCAAGCCTCTGCATTGCGTGCAAGTTGGAACTCACATACTGAGGAAAGGTTTGTATTCTTCCCACCCACTGCAAAATGTAAAACATTCAGGTCATCTCTGTCAAGTATGAAACTGGTGCAGGAGCTACTTCATTAGTTTGGTCAACTGCTGTCCACCTATCTTCCATTCATCTGGCTGTTATCTTACTATCATTTCCTTGTGTGTACTGGAATAAATCTCCATTTGTTGTTAAATCCCTTTCAGATTCATTTAAAGTTCTCGTCTCTCTTGGTTTTGTCTCTTGTCCCATCTCAGAGATGTGATTTCCTCTCTCTTCTACAATGCCTTGCACTTTACACCATATGTAGGTCCCTAGGTGCCAAGGTACACTAGTACTACTGTAGACCTGTTCAGCATGGACTGAATGGATATCAGCCAGTGAAGAGGTCCAATGTTGAATATTTTTGTTTTGTTTAATTTAAAAAAGGAAAGAAGCCTTAGCTAAAACACTTCCCTATGAATTGGTAGCCACTAACACTTGGAACATTATACTTACCAAGGAGAAGTCCTCAGTATCTGAAAGTGAGGTTTTTTATATTTTTTCTGGGTGGAAACAAATTAGGTAAGAATGGAAATCCTTACTTTAGACATGTAGCTTCCACACTAGTCCTGGATAGCTGCGCATCACCCTCCCTGCTTCTCTGAAATAAGTCCTGCCAGTGCTGCTGCATCACTGCTGGTGTGGAGACTCTGCTCTGTTAAGGGACAGTAGCTCTGACCTGACAGTCAGCTTCCAGGGATTGCTCCCTTCCTTTTCCTTCTCTAGGCTGAAATGGTCGATGTTTGCCACCTTGTTTGTGAACAGGCGCTTTCCAAGCTTTAGCAGCTGCTTGCACAGAATCTGCATCTCTCTTAGGTTATTTGAGCAGCTGGACAGAGGATTTTGGAGCTGCCCCTGCTGGGCTTGCTTAAATTTCTGAGAGTCATTTTTGTTGGATCCATCCTTGAACTAGATCAGCTCAAGCAAAGTTATTGTGCAATTGTTACTTGGGATGAGTACGGCAGACAAGGAAAGGTGTGCGTATGTGTGTGGGAGGATGGTTTCAGCCCTGTAAATAATAGTCTCCAACTCTTCACAGGTCAGCTCTTCTTTCTTTCCTCTCCCATTACTCCCAAAGGTCGTTCCCTCGTGTTTTACTGGTGAGAAGAGGTTTGCTTTGCAAGTTGGGTGCCGATTTGAGCTTCACTCATAAGCTTTACAAAAAGGTGGCTGAAGTGCTGGGGGAGAGAGCTCCCTTTGAGCATCTTCCCTTGCCTGCAGGTTATCCCTGTGAAGAGCTGAGGGTTCTTAAATGCCTTGAGAAAGGGCAGAGGGATAGGTTACTGGAAGAGTTCTCTTTCCCTGGGGGACCCCTGAGAAATTTTGCTTGTACTTGTGGCCACTTTGCGGTGAGTACAAATGCACCTCACTCTGCGCTTCTTGGAACTGGGGCTCACTCACCACTTGCATCTCAAGTCGTGATGCTGTGTGTTTTTGTGTACCCCTCCTGACTCCCACGGTCCTGCAGTTGTGGTGGATTTTTGGCCACCTGTCGTTTGAAGCAGAGCTGCTGAGGACTCTGTGTGTGTGTGTGTGTGTATAGGAATAGCAGATTAGAAAATGAGAGGTTGAGAGGCTCAAACAGCTTCCTGAAAGTGTGGGAGTGCAGGCCAGTGAAAGGAAGAGAAATCTTTTTGAAGCTATATCAGTGCTTTACACGGACAAGAATAGCAGGCAGAGCATATTGACAGAGCGGCCTGAGGATAAATGTGGCCATGTAGCAAAGCGTTAATGCTGTAAAAATCACCACTGTCCACTATTGAAACAAATTCTTCCAGCGTGAGTGCAGTTTTAGTGGTATGGCTGGGTCCACAGTATGCACTTCTGCTGGCACAGCTACGTTAGTCAGACCTGATGGGCATTGGTAGGTCTGTGTGTGTCTGTGGTGTACATGCAGCCCTTCTAAAAGTTATGGAGGAGGTGTGAGGA
Organism: Tringa tobata; assembly: GCA_033628505.1. Classification (NCBI taxonomy): domain Eukaryota; kingdom Metazoa; phylum Chordata; class Aves; order Charadriiformes; family Scolopacidae; genus Tringa; species Tringa tobata. The sequence goes on from JAHREE010000220.1 coordinate 1,151,697, forward strand.
ACAACTCGGGTCACATGTGTGACATGCACTGCCCCTGGAAGGAGAGATGAGATAGCTGGGTATTCTCCTATTGCAGAGCTGTAATGTGTATGGTTCGTGCGAGGTACTGGTCCATTGCTGCTTGGATCCTTCCTCTAGCTCATTTAAGTTCCTTCCTGAGAAGGATTAAACTCCTTGCCTTAAAGCTTATGGTAGGAGGTAACCAGGCCTTCAGCCCTTAGTGGAGCAAGGCCCAGCTTTTGTTTCCTGTTTCAGCCACTGTTTCTAAAGGCTTTACAAAGCAAACCAGTGTAATTTTCTCTGTTCTTCTAATGGCGAAACTGAGGCAGAGAGGAGCAGTGGTGAAAAGGGACCAGCCTATTTAGCATCTGCCATCTTAAGATAGGAATAGCAACCTGTTTTGTTCTAGCCCAGTGCTTTGGACATTTGTTCAACGACACATTTAAACACATGCTTAATGGTAAGTGTGGTGATAGCCCCCTTACCATTCCCTCTTTTCAGAGCGTCACAAACAGTACTGCTCACTGAATCCAAACTGCAGGGCCATTCCCACTTATGCCAACCCATTAGCATCACCCAAGCTGTCAATCAGGAGAAAGCTGTATTTGTTGGTGTAAAGGATGTCAACATCTGGCCAGTAGAACCTGTCTTATCATTTAGGGTACATGAGATGGAGCAAAGAGTCATATTTACAGTGAGGAAGTGTTACCAGTTGGGTTGCAGGAGATGGAGACAAATAAACTTGTCCTTACAGTTGGCTCTTGAATGGAGTTGACTTGAAAAGAAACTCCTGAGCCTCCAGGTGGGCTCAGAACAGTCGCACAGAGGCAGCACAGGCTCATCAAGCAGACACTTTCATAGAGCACTGTAATGACCTCTGTTACTCATGCCTTGAGCATGTAAGTGATGTAGTACCTCAGCTGAAAAAAAAAAAACCCCAAACAAACCGAAAACCATCCTAGAACAACAACAAACCCCAAACCAACCAACCAGTGACTGTTCCAGTACACCCACTTGCTTGTCTTCAAAGAGAGTTTCAGTCTTTGCAGTTGTCCCAGCATAAAATGTTTCATGATTATGCTAAAAGGCAGACTTAAGTCAGCATTGGAAGCTGCTTTAATGAACCCCAAGGTTTGACAGCCAACCTAGCTTTTGCGCTAGCAGCAATTTGGTGTTACCAAGAAAATAACCTCTTCCAGGATCTCAACTCAGGAGCTGTTTGCAGGGTGGTGGGATTACAGCACTTAGAGTGTTACAACTCCATTTGCTGCTTGAGTTTTTCTCATATATCACGTGAGACACTATTCTTTTTTTTTTTTCTCCTCTGTAGGCCAACCTCAGTTCAGTATATCCCTCCAGGCATTTTGATCATCTTGGCGTATTTGCCACTGATTTTGGAAGGATATGATTCAGAACTTTCACCTGGCTTGGATTTTGTCAACGAGATTGTTTATGAGAGAACAAGTTTCAGGATCATATCTCAGGAATTTGTGTACTTTCTTTCCATCTATAGATCCAGGATTTTTTGTGAGTGTTGCAATATTAACATCAGGACTTAATCCATTCAGATTAGAACCAATGGGAGTTTCTATTACTGATTGCAACTGGCATAAACTCCAGCTCATAAATTTGGCATCAAAATGTATGTTGTGTATGTTATTGTTAAAAGCTACATTAAGTGCAGTATATATTACATATATCTTAATGTTATGCGTAATATATGCTGTTGCCTGTTATATTTACTTTTAAGTAATATTATTTTCTAAAATTGGAGACTACTGTATGCTCTCTGAAGAGTTAGTCTGAAGTGGATTTTGTGTCCAGTCCTTCAGACAGCAGGATATTCTTATGGGTGATTCCTTGGGCTCCCTGTGTACTCCTTGTCTGTGCCTCAGTATCCCCTAGGTTTGTTTTGTTTTGTTTGTTTTTTTTTTTTTAAAGATGAAATGCTGCTTTATTGCCTTGTAGTGCTGAGAGGCTTTAGCTATGCTTCTGCCTGTAAGCATGCAGCAATCATCAAACATCTTGTTCCACAGAAAGTTAGTACAAGCTAGTAACAACGATGGACTGATGTTCTCTGTGATGTTTGAATCATGTAGTTAACTTAGTTTCCATGGAGGAAAAGCAAATTTTATGAAGGACTGAAGGAGATGAATTGATGTCTAAAGATGAGGGAAAAGTGAAAGGGAAGACTGATACATGGAAGGAGAAGAGAACTTGGTCACTGCCATAAAGGTGCTAGCAAATTGGGAAGCATTGGGTTAACATCTAATTCCATAGCCAGAAGGGTTAAGAATTATTTAAATAATATCTACATAGAGATTTATCAGATGGTTAAATGATTTATTAAAAGGTTAAATTAAATTTGTTAAAGGGTTAGTAGAATGCTAGAGCCATAATGCAATGAATATTTTCTCATTTTTTTTCTTTTATTTTGGGAGATGGACAGGGTGGATGGCACTGGTGGTTCAGGAAGGAATTGCTTATCTCGGCAACATCTCATAAGGTCAGGAGCAGCAACTGAAGCAGAGCCTAGCTGAAGAAAGAGAAAGGAACATACTCCCCCTCTTAGAAACTTGCAATTTGTGATGCAAATTGAGGGGAGGCACATATACCAATTTTGAAACTTGCCCTTAGCTCACCCACATAATTACCATACGTGAGATTTGCATCAAAAATTTTGCCAAACATTCATAACCAAATTAGCAGAATGGTGCAAAGTTTGTGTGATCTAAGGTTTTGTGATTTAGGCCTGGGTCCTGTAAATATCTATAGAGATTTTTCGGGACCTGCACTTAGTTTTGGCCAAATATAGGTTGAGTATCTTGATGGTTTCATGGTGAAATAATTGAAAACTTTTATGTTTACAGTGATGATCATGGCTAAAAGACTTAAACAACGGCTCTTGATCTGAACATTTCCAAATATGGAAGTATGAAATCCACATCTGGTTAGAATTTTTAGATGGAAAGATTTTATCCTAAAAAAAAAACCCAACAAAAAAAACCCACCAAAATTACTGATGCTTATATTTAAACAACTGCAAAATAAATCCCTCAGGAAACATTGTACGAAATGATTTTTTTTCAGAAGGAATTGTTTGCAGTGCTTGTCACCTTGATGTCCTTATTTAATACTGCTAATTTTATATAGCTCAAGTTAAAAAGGGGGGCGGTAGATTAAAGCAAGGTGTATTTCATGGTTGAACATGCTTTGAAACTTTCTCTCAGACGGCCTCTCAGTGAGAAAGTTAAGGGTTAATAATTTATTCAGTCTGCTCTTGATGTATAGATACAGTCTTCACACACCAAGAACACAGTTCTACAAATGCACATGGGTCCCTCTGGGTTTGGTGGGATTACTCGTGTCTGAATGCCTGCAGGTTTACAGCTCAGTTTAACATGATTTTTTTTTTTTTAATTTCTTTTTAAAAATACACGGGAATTAAGCAATTTCCTTTACACAGTGCCTCAGCCAAAGCCCACTGAAGTCATTGGGAAGACTCCCACTGTTTTTTAGCTAGCAGTCGGATCTATCCCATATTCCTTATGGCCGAGCCTACTGGCTCTGTGCATGGGGGCGTATAACCATCTTAGTTCTCCTAGAATGGTTATCCTGCTGTAATTTAGTTACCATGGAATAGATTGCCCACGTTACTAGCAGCATAATTATTCTGGAACAGCAATACTTTGATTCCAGAATTATCTCAATGTGGGGAGTGACTCTGGAATAAAAATTGGGCAATGGCTTAATTTGCAATAGCTGTGCTACTTGGTTACTTTCTGTAGGCAAGGTGTTTTAAACAGAGTTGAAAGGCAGTAGTGGGAATCCCTTTTTACATCAGCACGGCTGGTCTGTTGTGAATTTTTGCTGAGTTGTAGTTATCCTAGTTTATAAAACAAAGGAAACCCCAAGTGTAGACAAGTCCTTACTATGGCCTCCAGCCAAACTCCTGATCCCGCAGTCAGATCTGCGTAGGTGGACCTCTGTGCCTGTAACTTCAGTGGGACTCTCTGTGTGTGCAGATACCCCCCTACACAGATCTGATGGCAGGATTGTGACCTCACGCTACTAGGAAAGCACAACTGTTGCCCTTTGTTTAGGGATGAGTGCATGGGGAATGTGGGGTATGACCCAGGCGGTGAAAAGCATTGGAAGCGTGCTATCTTTTGAGATCCCTGAGCAAACCTACCCACTCTGGCATTTTAATGGGAGCCCTATTTATGAAGATGTTGATAAGCAATCTGGAGGAAAAGCTTTGTCTGTCATTGCTTTTTTGCACTGGTACAGATGAAGCAAAACACTCAGTAAATAACTCTCTTTGCAATGTGTGTGTGGATCCTATGAATGGACTTGGAGCAGACTCCAAGGCTGAGATTTTAGCTTCCATGTTTGGTGCCTGAACCCATGGATCTAACACGACATGTAGGCTTAAGCATTTTAGGCTCATTTTCAAAGCTGCTGTGTTACTCTTGCCTATTTAGCTGTTCCTCTAACATTCTAACTTTTCGGTTAATGTGAGTACTGGCTAATACGCCAAGCATAGGCACATATACAGTATTAATTCCAGACATTTCACAAGACTGTTTTTAGAAATTCACCCACATGATGATGTGTTAGCTTTAAAGCATGCACTTCAGAAATAAAGCAGGAGTTTAACTATCCAAAAAAAAAAAAAAAGGGTTAAAGTGAGACTTATTCAGTCCCTTTCTTTGTAGTACATCAATTCATGCACAAATATGGAATTTGCAGGAGAAGACGACTAACTGTTTCTCTGCTTTTTTTTTTTAATAAACTAAATACATTGGATGTGGTGCATGTTGTTACATCTGTGTAGCGTGTTTATTACATAGAAATAGAACTGGTATTAAGTGGTATCTTCTGGCCTATGAAAAATGCCAGAAGAAATGATTTTTTAATAGATTTTTCCTTTGTAATGAAAAGAAAGTTCTTTTATATCCATTTTCAGAAGAAACACATTTTTCCATAAATACACAGACTTATTTTATTAACCACAAACAGAAAATCAGCCACTTCTCTGTATTACTTCCCATCTTAAGATCTCTGCTATGAATGACTGTCCTAAAAACTGTTGAATATCCTCAGCTCTCATCAATTAAAATAGATATGGAAGCTTATCAGCATGTCATTGGATTGGACTTGGAGAAATTTGGTTGAAGACCTGGTTAGATGTGATGTTCTAGCTGCAATTAATCCAGACTGAAGAGGTACTGCTTCAAGTACTTATCATATTATTTGTCCCTTCCACCTGCAACCCACCTGCTTACAAAAAGCTCTTATGCACTCAGCTTTGCCTCTGTAGTTGCTTCCTGATCCAGTTCTATCAAAATTACTGTTTTGGGTTTGGTGTTGTTTTTTTTTTTCCTTAACATATTCTGGATATCAAATTACTTTCTTTTTTTTTTTAGTTAGAAAGTTTCTTTAAATGGTGAAATTGGGAAGAGATTATCATCTCAGTGGGATTTACCTCCCACTGATCGTGGGGTCTGTTGTGGTTTCCTGAGCCAGATTTTCCATGTATCTGAAGCCTGTTTTTTTCAGTGGCATCTACATATTGAGGTAAAGATGTTGATTAAGAAGCAAAGAAGTTAAGACTGCAAAATAATTCTGTTTTAAAAATAGCAGAGAATCTATTTTTCCATTATAGAGAAATATGGAAAGCAGATGGTAGGAATTTTTGGCAATGGGGGTTACTTTATTTGTTGGTGGAAAAGGACTTGCTCTGGAGCGGGTGTGTGGGGAGGGGGACAAGACTTGGTTGGCATGTTCTGATGCTGCAGAGCCATCCCAGATGTATTTTGACCCACGCTGTAGCCAAAGCTCGAAGTGGCTCAGAGAGGCTGCCTAGATGCGGTGTGCTGGGCAGCGGCAGCCTGCCTTCTCGGGTCGGGCTTGTCTAAGCAAAAGCCAGCCCAGATCTCACTGTCCGTGGAGCCTTCATCTCTTTTCAATTTCCTTCAGAAAGCCTGTGAGGCTCCTTGGGCTGTGGCACCACGGAGCAGCCACTGTCATGACATCAGGCTGGGTGCATTCCCCATCTTCCCAAACACACAAGCCGTGCTTTGGCATCCCTAGGGCCATGCATGGGTGGGTGGTGGTGAGAGGGAGCTGGGCCACTTCTCTTGGCTCTGCCACTGGGCAGAGAGAAACGTGGAGACGCTTTGCTTGTTTGCACACTAATAAGGTGGGTGTAAGAAGTGGGTCCTTGTGAAGGGTGCTGCATGGAGAAGGCAGTGATGCTGCTGATGTGATATGCATGTTTGCCCGAAATCCACCCAGGACTGCCAAGACCTAATTGGTGCAAAAAGGGTGTTTTGCTGAGACCCCCTGTTTTTTTACATCCATAGAGAAGAGGAAAGCATGCAGGCTGAATCCAGCGTAACAAGCTGCCGGTTGTCCTTCCATTGGCCGGGTATGCGGGGGAAATTCCATGTGCCTGGCCTCATCCCACCCCAGGCCTACCCCATGCCACCCCCAGGTGCAGTCTCTCAGCATTTCTAGTACAGGGTTTGCCTTGCAGCCGAGTCCCCTTGTGCTGTGTGGGTACGTGGGGACAAAGAGACTCCTCTTCCTCGTAGCCTAGGACTTGCTTACCACCGGCACATGGCTTGGCTTAGGAGCTGTACAGATGAGGTGCCATTCCCAGCTGCCTGTAGGCTGGGTTTCAGTTTGGGGTAATTGAAATTATCCCCTAGCAGCTTTAATCAGCAGGTAGTTCATTGCAATGATGTGTTTTGTGATGCCAGCGTTGCTCAGGCTGACCTGCTGCCAGCCGTCTGCTAGCTTGATTGGGCAGAGTTACCGCCGGGGGTCGGGAGGTCTGCCCTTCCAACCTGGACTCCTCTGCCTCCCTAGCTATTCTGCATGTAATCTGGATGTTAGTGTTCATCACCCTCTATCACACGCCTTGCAACATCTGCTCAGCTCAATTTTTGTCCCCCTGCTAGCTAGCGCAGAAGTGACTTTACTTTCCAAAAGGCCAGGGGAAGGAAGGGAGGAAAAGAGCTAAAGCCAACGGGCTTGTGAGCCTGGTGATGCAAAGCTTTCCTTCTTTCAGGCTCTCTCTCTTTTTGTACTAAATTTAACTGTTGTTGGGAATGAGCAGGCCTGCGCTCGGTAGCAGTGTGTAGTCCATAAACTGTCTCTGTTTCCTGCTGATTTCATGTTTTGCTAGGAAGGACGGGGCGCAGGACTTGAGATAGGATTAAGCAATGAGCAGGGGCGTTAGTGGAACGGCCGTAGTGAGAGACAGGCTTGTTTTCTCTCAGCTCTGTCCAAAGGGAGGTAGCTGTGACCTACTGTGTAACAACAGGCTTTTCCTTCAGTGCTGGAGCCATTCTCTTAGTTGCCTCCCAAAACTGCCTGGTGTTGAATATTTATTAAGGGCTCCATGATCAGATGTTTGTGGTTTGACAGAAGCAGCTGACATTGGTTTAAAAGGAAATATGTTGTAATATTTCCTCCATAGAGCCACTGATGAGAAACTTTGGACAAGATTTTTACTTGACAAAATCCTGCTTTGACATAGCTGAGAGAGACAGGAGATTTTTCCCATGGCTTTTCATTACAAATGAGTTCATCACGAGAGCAGCATCTTTTGCGTCTTTGAGAATCTGTCGGCCCCTGCTGCTAATTCCCCACCTGAAATCTTAACTTGCTGTGCGTGACATTGGACACACTTCAGCAGCGGCAAGCTGTGAAGAGAAGTGTGAACAGCCATCCCCATGGTAAGGAGATTAAGAAGAGTCAAAGTTTGTTTAATCTATGGTTCAAGCACTTTTAAAGGAACAAAACCATGTCCAAGTTGTCTGGAGGCTTGTTTACTGCATGAAACTTGAAGAAAATGAGGTCAAAGTTCAGGTAGACTTCAGGGGTTTACAGTGGTGAAGGAGATCTGTTGCGTCAGTGTAAGTAAAATTTAACTGAAGAAATTATTTCTGTTTTCTTCCTATAAGATTTTTTTTTCTCCAATTGCCTTCAGAGGTCTTTGAATAAAGATTTGGATTTCTAAATTCCAGCTTAATGACAGCAGTGAAACAGCATATGACGTCTACTGTTTGTACAATCATCCTTAAAGTGCACATATATCACGTTGAATAATCAGGTACTGATTCTTTTCTATAGACCTGAAGTTTTCTGAAGCCTGAGATGGCATTCTGGCCAAAGTTTGTATAGATGTTTGTAGTTGCAGCAGAGAATCATAACCCCAAGTGCGAGAACAGAGAAGATCCATGTGACCGTACATTGTCTGCTCTCAAAAGCTCAGTCAGGCCCTGCTCCTCAGCCATCAAAGTTTATGTAGGCTTTTGCTATCTGCACTGGTAGGACAAATAATAGTTAGCATGGACAGCTACAGCCTTATGTATAAGTTTAGAAATTAGGCCCAGCTCTCCGGGTGCTGGTGGTTTAGCCACTCAACCTAGATTTGGTGTCAGTGTGTACAAGTGAACAAATTAATTTGTTTTTGTTTCTTTTTATCTTCTTGTTCTTTGAAACAAAAACAGTAGTCTCTGAAATTGATAGAAAGAAAAAGATAGATGGGCAAGTAGTCATGTGGATGTTCTTTAATTATACAAATTGCCTGTGCAAATTTGTGTCAGGGAACAAAGCACTTGCACCTAGGATTACCCTCATGGCTGTACAAGTTGACTGCCAGGAATTTAGAAATAATCTGTGGATATCAGGAAAGGGGAGGGAGATAGATATTTTAAATGTATGAATAATGTGTGAAAACACAGACTGTATTGCTTGTGCAGGATTTTTTGGAGTTGGGGAGTGTGGTGTGGGGTTTTTTTGTTGCTGTTTTTGTGGTTTTTTTGAATAGCGGTGTAGGTTGCATGCCCTAAATACATCCTTTAGTAGAACAAAGCCATCTGGAGAGATTGACCACTAAAGATTTGTCCTCACTGCTCTGGCAGAATATCTTATAACTCCAGTTTCCCCACTGCACTCTCTCCTGTTTATATGCGCATCCTTACCTCCACTGGAGTGTTGCTTTCTCCTTGAGCTTAAGTGGTTGAAACTCCTTGTCTCCAAAGCTCAAGTTATGAAAATAGCAGAGCGTGAGCAACCCTTAGTTATATTAACTCTGCAGCTGCTGATGTGGTCACTGTGTGTTGCTAACCAAATGCCTCTGTTTAACCTGGGGGTCACTTTTGCTTGGTCTTGAGCCCACAGTGGCTTCAGGTAAGCCCCTGGACTTTGCTCTGTAGTGGATAAAGAGCACTCATGCATTCCCTTCTGCCTACTCCGCTTCAGGATTGTAACTCCTGGTGACAGGGTGGTAAGGAACAGCAATTAAATCCCTGCAATTGTTTACTAAACCCTGAGCTTTAACTACACGGGAATTTGTGGCCCAGTATAAATTGAAATGAAGAGATTGCAATTGACTCCTGTTAACTAAGACAGTTGTAAAATTTACTAAGCAACATTTACTTCAGGACAACTGCTGTGGCCGATTTTCCTAGGCTGGTACACTACTTTTGAGACTAAAGGCATGCCTTAAGTTTGGTGCAGGATCTCTGTAGTGTCTGTTCTCAGGCGTATTGAGGTAAGTTAGTTTGAATTAATACAGGACAAAAAACCCTATAGATGACCCCTAGCATAGCAATTATTTTTATCGCAAGATTAGTGTTAATGTCTCTAAAGAATGGGGGAGGCATTGTCTAAGTAATGTTTCAGATGTAGCTGGTGTTAATGGATCCACAGTGACCAAAAGAAAACTCCCAATTTTGGTTTAATTAGGACTAATTTTGCTAGGGTGTAAGGGTGGAATAAAATGGTTTCCCTTTAGAAAAAAAAGAATGCTGTCTTCATTGTATAAATAGGCACTCGTAGATATTCTGAATAATTAACACACACATACTTTGGTCTCTGTTCTCTAGGACTTGCTGAGGTATTTGAATTTGCAGTTGTTGTGTCTGAAGTCTGCACGCTTAGTGCCCTTAGAACTTTGTATTTCCATAGAGAGGGGGTGAAAAACTCATCACCTTTAATAAAAAAGATGTTTATGCTTTTTCTGACTTTCATGGCTTTTATAGGTAAATCTTGAAAGTAAGAGTGTTCGCTGCTTCTACAGACCAGGGAGCTCTTGGTGTTTCTTCCCACTCGCTCTCATGGTTGTCTTGGGTTTCTTTTCCATCCTCAACAGTGAGATATGATTCTTTTCCATGTTTTCTGCTATGCCTGGGGCTGTCAGTGTTTCCCATTTTTCTTTTCTCCCGTGTGTTGGAGAATTTATGCCCCTAAATTCTCACCTGTCTCTTAATAACAGGCTTCCTCATTCTTTCCCCAAACTAGAAGCTCTGTGTACATCTAATAATTTCTATTGTGCTAAGGGTGCTATATGCATCTCCCAACAGGGCTGATGTATTTTTTTTCAGCTCTTCCATAATTACAGGCTTAGCTATGGCAAGGGGTATTGTCACGTTGCAATGTATCACAGACTGTGTCACCAGCCAGATATTCCAAGTAGTAGGAGCAGGTAGTTCTGCTCACTGAAGATATCAGTATCTCCATTTCCCACTTTTTCAATGTCCAGTGTTCAGCAACACCTGTAGTTCCCTGTGTCAGTAGGAATGTGCATGCTTCCTCAGAGTTTTTTTAAGATTAGTTCATGCAACATGATTAAGATCTTGCATTTATTTTTAGACACTTGCAGGCTGGGATTAGTTTCAGCACAGGTTCCTGATTATTACTATAAATTTTGACATTAAAGTTAACATTGCAGTGGTGATATGTAATGATATGCATATATAACATAAGTGTAAGCGCATACCTGCGCACGTGTTAAAAGATAGCGGAGCTTTGCCTGGGAGCCTCTCCACTCTTCCAGATACATCAACTAATCCAAAAAGTTTTAAGTTTACATACAAACCAGGCTACTCTGCTTTTAAATACGTTAGTAGCTTTAGCATTTCCATTCTGGGGCCTTGGATCATTGTATTTTTATTGCTAGGATTCCAGTGTGGATGGGGATAGGAAGAGGAGATGCCTTTGGAGTAAATGAATAAGAAAGTATAGTTTTCTGTGGCAGCTCACAAAGTTATGTAATTTTAGCACTGGGTTGGCAGGCAGGAGGCAATGGAGTGGTTGCTGGTTGCATGATGAATGCAGTTTGTTGCGTGCATATCATCCCATCGCACAGACAGCGTGCACCGTTCTGTCTAATTCAGATTGGATTCTCCTGGTGTGAAGAACCACACTTGCCATCAGTGGGATGTCTGGATGTCTGAGCCTAAAAGCGGCTTGAGGATGCGTGCTGTAGAGGAGGAGTCTGTGTAGGATGGCTGCATTATGCCCGTGACGTCTGATCCACACAAGCTCTAAGCGTCCACGCTGTTACAAGGGATCCTTTATCACGCTGTGATGTGGTTATGTTGTGATATTACTGTTGAACCCCCTCCATGGTGGCCATGGAGGGGGCTGGACCAGCTCAGGCAGCTTACAACCATACAGGATGGTATTTCTGTTGGACTTGCAGGGTCAGGAGGGCTGCCTGTTCTCATTTAAGCTGATTTTAAGGGCTGCCAAACAGTTCTGGTATAACTGGAACCTGGTAAATTATTATTTTTATTTATTTATTTTTGCTTGCAGGTGTGTAAGCGGTGGTGCCCATTCACTTGTTGTGCAGTGAGCTTGTAAATCCCTCATAAATTGTTTGTAAATCGCTTGGGGATCCTCCTGGCTGACAGGCAGATCCTGTACAAGCACATCACCCAGCCCTGCAAAGCCCAAGCCTTCAGGAGCAAAACCAGTTGCCAAAGAAGCAGGTGTGTCAGCTCGAAGTGGCCCACGAGGAGCACCTGTAAGCTCGAACTTTGCCCATTTATTTGCTCAGGGTTTTATCTCATCCTTTATTATACAGCCCAGTGAAAATGAATATTTACCATGTCAGTTAAAGCGGGGCCACCTGAGTGGCAGGCTCTGTGTGTGCAAGGTGGCCTCATGGGTGCGAGAGCGGAGCGATATGCGAGTGTTGGAGGGGAAGGCTGTGCTTTCTGTCCCACTGGAGAAGATAGGGACACCTGAGTAAACAGTGGGCACGCAGGGCTGTGTGGGTAGGGTGACTGGTTTGGTACGCTCAATTGATTTTTTTTTTTTTTCATTTTTTTTCTTTTCCTCATGCCCATAGCATTTTCATTCTGTGGGGAAATTCTGACCTTAGAGCAAGACAAGAGCACTCCGAATGGAAAGCTAACCTTGCATTTTATTCTTCCTTTTGCTTCAGGATTTTGAATAAATTAATACTGAAAATTAATATCGAAACAGAAATTTCTTCTGAATCAAAGACCAAATGTTCCACTTGGAAAGTGGAACAGCACAGTGTGCTCCTGCACTTGAGATAAGTTATTCTGAAAAAAACCCCAACAAACCTCAACATTAAAAAACCCAACCCTATGTAGTAATTGAAGGGGCTATTTTTGGTGCAGTGTTTTGATTTTCAGCAAGATTGTGTGTACTGAGGGAAATGTTTACTATAAAATTTGTTAACACTTCTGGTCTTCAGATCCCGGGCAGCAGACTTATAGCCAGGAAGTTGCAATTGATGAATTATTTTTTGTCTAGTGCATTGTAGGAGGATAAAGCAGCATAATTTTCTGGGATTAGGAACTGTTTGGTCTTGGAGGTAAGGCATCCATATCCACATACAGTAGCCAAGCCTTGGTTAGGAATTAGGTAAATGTACGCAGGGCAAGTGGCATGACCTAATATACAGGGAGCCAGGTGAATGCTCAGAAGACCTGCTCTCTGTCCCTGGCTCTGCTTACCTTGAGCAGTTTGTCTGACTGCTCTGTGTATCAGTTTCTCATTTTATTTGCCTCATAACTTACATATTTGGATTTAAACAACTTGAAATGGGATTGCCTCTTGCTATTCAGAAACTGTTCAACACAATCATAATAATAAACAACTGTGGTCTTTGGATATTCAAAATAAATTTAGGAAGATTCTGGTTAATTTTTGATTTTTCAACTGTATTACCAAGGGTTGATCTTTGTACCTATATAATCAAACTTTTTCCTTATTTGCTTTCTGTTATTCCGCCTTTCTAAGGACTTTGTGGAAAAGAAAGCAGCATAAAAATCACACAACCGGTTTGGCAGGTCCTGTATAAACAGGAGAAATGCCAGGAAAAGTCTCATGTCTTTGTTGCCAGCTTTAAAATTTAAAAAAAAAAAAAAATCTGGTTAATTTTCCCCTATACGAAAACTTCAACCGTTGCTATCTGTGAGCAGGACCGTGGGGAAGGGCATGTAGTGGAAGGGGCTGGGGGATGCTTGCTAGAAGAAACATGTGTGTCCTCAAATGCTGAGAATGTTCCTATTCTTAGGCAATTGTCCCAGTCACCTTCTTGGCTGTAGGAACAGAAGAAGTGTTTTGTCATGCTTCTTGTAAGCAGGTTTGTTGTTTTTTTTCCTTCCCCCATCTCCTGTGACAGTCTCACAGCTCAGCTCAGAGTGTTAAACACACCCTTCTTGATTAGACGGGGGTGATTGATGCTCCCCTGTTTCGCTTTGCCTGTGCCAGCAGAAAGTTGTGCTGGTTTTTAAGGCCGTTTAGCTGTGAACTGGGTCGGATAAGCAGAGCTGCCTTCCTAACTGGATCTGTGCCATTGCATAACCGTGGAAAGGGTTGGAGTGCCTCTGTCCTGGTTCTTGTGGCAGAGGAGGGATGTGTTTCTGGAAGGGGTTCACAGCTCTCTTCTGATGCAGGCCATCTCCGCTACCACTTGTGAGTCGAAAGATTTCAGTCAATGCTTTGACAAGGAGGAGCATTAAGAAAGCAAAAGTGCGCGTAGGGAGGGTATTTAAAATGAATGCTAAAATGTAAAGTTAAATGATGTCTTCTCTAAGCTTTTGTGGAATGTCTGTGTCATTTTACTTTTCTCTTGTGGTTCATCCTTCTACTTCCAGAGCAGCAATGTAACCCCAGAAACATGGCCATGCGAAGAGAGGGTAAAAATGGGATTTAGGCAACTTGCTGCTTCTTCATGCATCTCTGTTCCTAATTGTAAAATAGGATTCAAAAAGGTCTTTCCTCTGGTGCTTCTCTATTGTCACTGTTTTGGCTTTGAGTTCTTCAGAGGTGTCTTCTGCTCAGTGTTTCTGTGGTGCCTTGAACAATGGCACCATGGTTTAGTTTGCCTCTTGAGTGCTATCACTGATTAAACATCAAATCCTAACAGTTGGGTTCAGATCCCAGTAGGGTTCTTAGGAGAGAATATTATTTTCTAAGGAAGTATGTTTTTGCTCAGTCCCTGTGCTCCTGATGGACTGACCACCTCATCTACATATGTTTTGGGCCCTCCACTTGTAAAGGTGAATGTAATAACACTTTTCTTCATTGCAGGAAAGTGGTAAAGTCATTATAGGACATTTTTAAATAGTGTAATAATGAGGACTGTGGACAAGGCTTCAGTCAAACAAGGCTTGAGTCAAAATGGGCCCAGCACTAGCACTTTCCTCTTTTTCTTAAAGATGGCTGCAAAATTGACCCTTTCAGCTGGCTCAGCTCCCAAGCTTGTCACTTATGTGGTGAGGCAATATTTGCAGCTCATAAGCAATCTTATGTTAAGGGTGGAGTGGCTCTCACTACAGTGTCCATTCAGTTGTGAACCAGCAACGCTTAGCTGTGAAAACAAGCCAAAGATAACCAGAGTGAAACTTCAGCGCTTGTCTTCTGCCAGGAGCAACATCATAACCAATGCTTTGTGATTATGAGCTAAAACAAAATAATAATCTGAGGAAGAACAAAAAGCAATGCAAAGCTTGAAAGGAACAATTAAAACACTTGGGGAACTTAACGAACAGGAAAAGCTGTGGCAGAGGGACAGCAGCTCAACTGAGATTTTTGTGTTTAGCCATCCAGGGCTTGACATACCTGTGTGCTCAGCATTATCCCGTTGCCCTGTTGGCACATCCAAGGGGACAAGGGCTTTGGTAATGCCACAACTTGTTTTGGAGAGTCAGAAGCATGTCTGGGAACAGACTCCCGTCCTTACCCTTTTTCCTTAGACCACTTCCGTGGAGCTTCTTTTTCACTGTGCTTTGCAGCGTGGCTTCTGCCACCCAGGCCCACGCAGCAGCACTGTGCAGGGGGTGATCCACTTCTTGTTGCCCTTCTGAGTGCTGGGAGTGCCGCTGGAATTTCCAGAGTGAGAGAATAAGGGCTGTGTGGGATGTACCCTGTCACATGGACAGGTCGTACCTGGAAGGCATCTCTTGTTTTCAGAGCAGTTGGGAAAGGATTGCTAATAGCTCTCCTTACACAACAGCATATTCACCCGCTTAGTTCATTACTTATTAGCTCCAGGCAGGGACATTGCAGATTTGTTAATGGTAATGGCCAAATCATTAGAGTGTGCAGCATTAATGGAGGAGAAAGCATTTAATAAAGAGCCATCACTCGACCCTGTCATTGTCCCTGGAATACAGAGCATATTGTCAAATTCGGGCTCTACTCTCCTGTCACCTACCGCCTTCTTAAAAGGATAGGTTGCTCAGGAGCTTCGTACATTCAACTTCTTTTCAAACACATGTGAAAGCTCATCTTTTCTGTTGGATCAGATATGCTGTACCGTGGCCAGCTGTTTCTGTACAAACATATTTTAAAAGTCTCCTTAAAGGCCTGCCAATCCCAGCGGTTCTGTGCTGGAAGGACCACGTTTTAGAGGAAATAAAAGATAGTTATGCTTCAAGCTATCCCCCAGGTGATTTGATTACTTTTTCTAAGTGATATTTTGTGTCTGATGCATTGATCAGCAAAAAGTTCAGTTCTTCTAGTTTGCATTCTCATACCCATAGACTGCCAACTGAAGAGACCTTCCAAAGTCTGCAAAATAAATTGTAACAGCTTGTTAAATGAATTAAAAAATAAAAAAACACAAAACACCAACCTGATTCTTGTACAGGTTGACCTTCCTGCAGATTTTATTTCTTTTGATGTAACTCAGCTTCTTTCAGTGGTCTCCCATTGCATCTTAACATTTTAATCACAGCTTCTTATTAGCTCATCCTTCTGCAATATGTCTTCCAGACAATCTTATCTTTCTTCTGTTTTTATTTCCTTTTGGCTGTTGGGATGTATGTGTCATATCTGTCTCTGTCTCCTTGGTTCCTTTATGCCTTCCTTATAAGCTAGACCTTCTGACTCTTGTAAAATTTGTCCATCTTGCATATTTAGATGTGTGTGTACATATATGATGCAGAATGAAGAGCCTGCAAATGTGCAGGATACAATATTCTTAGTGAAATCCTACCAGCTGTTTTTTACACACTCTCCTTTGTCAGCTAGGGTTTCCTTTTTTAGTCACAGTGGTCTCATGTTGTTCACACTGAAGTAAGTGGCTGGAGCAGGGGAAAGATAGTGGGAGAGGAAGATCGTAATTTGATGTTTCTGCCATATCCAGTTTCTGTACAGTAGACAAGGTCAGCGCAAGTATATGATCCTTTTTAGGAACTCTTTCTGCAATCTGAATCCTTCTGATATTTTATAGTGGCAAACATCCATTGCCTCTTGCTTCTGGACTAGCTTATTAAGGCAGTCTTTGAGAGTGGGTATTTTATTTGGCTGTCTTTTTCTCTTCATGGATTCTGCTCAGTTTTCCTGAGCACCCAAGTGGATCTGCCTATTTTTTCACCAACAACCATTATTATAGCTATCATCTTCCAGGGCTGACCTAGATTCCCTCTGCAAGTTGCCTTTGCCTACTTAGATGTGGTGTTGAACAAGGGGATATAGTACGCTCCCTGCCATGCTGTTTAGGCTGGCTTACTTTTGCACCACTTGAACCTTTTGGAGCAGCAGTTGTAACGTGTAGAGTTGGACCTCATCATGGCAGTCCCATGTTTCTCTGTGCATTTGGTATGTCGTTTTTCATGGAAAATCTGCCAGAAGTCTGAAGTGTGATGAAACACTGACACGAGAACGTAGTGGTGCTGTGTATGCCAGCGGTGGTTAATTTTGCCAGTGAGGAAAGTTGTAAAGATGTTGACCTTGCAGGGTTAAACTGTTGTTTCACAAGATGATAAGTAGGTACACCAGTTCTCTGGTCTGAAATGGCTTTCCAATGCCAGAACCCAAGCCTGTGATCAGGGTTGTCTTCTCAGTGCCTCCAGGGGTGGTTAACTTTCCTTTGTAAAGGAGAGACATTCTCATGCTTACCAGGGTAGGCACCTACGTGATCAAACATAAACAGTTTTTTTTCCAGTTTGTTACAGTAGCTGATTTTTGGGTGTGCCTGTATTTTCAAATGGTAACAGATATAATTATGGCGTATCATGATGCAATTTGTTTCCAAACAGGCATATATACACACTGTTCACCCTCAGGTTCAAACTGATTTCATGTAGATAAGGAGAGAGTAAACTTAAGTGACTGAGCTGGAGAAGATGAAGATTGAGGCAGGGGGGTTGGAACTCGATGATCCTTGAGGTCCCTTCCAACCCTAACCATTCTATGATATGATTCTATGAGGCCCATATGTAGAAGACTTTACTTCCACTAATGTAAATCTGAACCAGAATAACTGTTTTTAAAATATCGCTGGAGAATTTTGCAGGTATAGATGAGAGCAAAGTCCACACATGCAATGGGACCCAGAAGGGTCATTTCTTGTATTTTTAAAATGTATTTTTAAAATGTATTTTTAAAATGTATTTTTAAAATGTGTTTCATTTGTTTCCAGCAGTGACTGAGGATTAAAAGAAGCTATGACTTTTATGTGAATTAGTCTCCCATGATTTTTCCACTGCTTAACTGATGGGCACGTAGATAATCCATGGCAGTGAATGAGTTGACCTCGTCCATGTGACAGTTCTGGCCTGTGGTTCATGCTATGGAAATATTTGGTATCCCCTGTTGTGAAGGATCCTGCTCTCACAGTATTTGTAGCTTCAGGAAAAATGTTCAGAAAGCAACACTCACCCCTTCTACAAAGACGAGAAATGATGCTTGAATGTGTTTGAATACACAGTAGGATTGCAGCTTGCCAGTACAGTGACAGCTCCATAATGCAACCCAGTGAAAACACTTGTGCTGCCATGCCAGCCCTGAGACGCTGCGGAGTAACTCTAGGATTTTCCTTTCCCATAACACGTGAGAGGGCAGCTCCCTGTACACCTCTTAGTTCTCCCATCTTAGTTTCATGGCCTCCAGAAATTTTGCACTGAAATGAGTGCATGACTCCAGTCACGGGTGTTCAGGGTGTGAATTCCCACGCATAAAGGCAGATTTGTACAACCACCGAATGTTACAGAGATGAGGCTCCCCCAGCACTCCCTCTTTTAGAAAAGAGAATGCAAAAAAGATGCGGTGAAATATCTCTGATGTGCAGCTATCTAAGCCTGGAAAGTCTTTCTCTGTTGCCTTCCCTGCTTTCCTGCTGCTTACTCACTGGCCACTCTACTTCAAAGCCTTACATGTTTGTTTTTTTCTAGCTGTGCAATAAACTCTCCCTTAGGCTTCTGTGGCACTTTGTGCTAAGTGAGTGTGCTAACAAAATCATGATGTAGGCATAAAAGGGGTTGCCCTGTGGATCAGAGCAGTGGCCCACCTTTCTCTGTGCCTTGCTTAAACAGAGGTCAGTAACAAGTTCTTCAGAGGAATGTTTCAGCAACAACCCTGTAATGCAAATTTTGGCGTTGCCTGTGGAAAAGAGCCAGGGGCAGATAGTTGCTTAACATCAGGCGATTGAATCCATGGTTGATTTCTGCCTTGAAAGTAGCAGGTCAGGTGGGCCAAGTTCCAGCTCCACTGCCTCTTTTTAGATCCTCTCTGCAGAAGGGTGAGTAGAAGGGTCTCCCACTTCCTATTGATAAGGCTTTACTCCCATTTTGGAGCATGACAATTCCGCTTCCAAATTTTGAACCAGAATCTGCCTCCCATATATATTTTGTGCTGCCTAGCTGGCATATCTATAGATAACATTATTATTAATGTAAATGACTAATCCTTTCTTGAATCTTATTAAGCTCTTTGCCTTAGTATTATCTTGTAGTTGTACATGATATTATCTTCCCACAGCCTGTTTCTACTCTCTGTTCCCCCATATTATCTGTGACCTCAGCGAAGACAGACTTTTTGAGTTCAGCTAGATTTTTTGCCTCATTTATATTTGCTAATTTGAGATATTTTGCAGTGCTTAGACAATAATGCAATTGTATCATGGCATTTTCAACAACAACATTGACCTCCGCAAGCTGCCTTTTCACAACACTTGAGTGCATCAGTGTTGCCGTCTGTAAGACTTTAATTTAATTAGAACAGTGGTTGTAATCATTTGGGGAGAAGCATGAACTTCATCAGTGTCTCTTTTCCCCTTCCTTTTTGTGATGAACTGTTCCACCTCTGTCTGGGTTTTTTTTACTTGCTTGAGTAGAGACTGAGACATGAGAGGGTTGCCATCTCCTGCCCCTTTGCCAGGAGGTTCGTCAGAAGCAGGCTGAAGGGAGGAGGCAGGGAGGAACTGAACTTCACAAAATCACTAAGGTCACCGAGACAATCTCTGCTCTCTGTGCGCAGGAAATGAGATGTTAATCTTTTCCCAGTGCTGCTTTGCATAAGGTCCATTCCAGAGAGCTGTGTTTGTTTTAATTTCTCTAATTACTGATAGTGTGCTGATTATGCTGCTATAGATTGGACGTGAATTGCTATATTAATGGGATCAAAAATGAGGAGAAGACTGCCATGGAATTAAGAAGATGACAGCAACTGGGGGAAGGGAGGGAAGTGGACAGTTTAATTCATACCCTGGTGCTGCAGAGCTGTACTTTGCTTTGTCTGGAGCCTGATCCGTTGTTGGTGGCAGAATTTGAAGTATGCATTTACCAAAATCCCAAGATGTTTTAATTGTGTACCCAGTGCCATACAGTCTCTTAGGGGCTCTGATTTTCCCCCTCCTCCCTATGTTAGACCCTGTGACTCATCTCATAGTGGTCTCTTGGACTTTTGTATCCAGCTGTAGCGTTGCATACAAAACACTGGTGAACACTGCATATGTCTTCCTTCCCTTTCCTCTTCCGCTCACTTGATTCCCTAATGATTAACTTGAATCTCCTGCTGTCGTCCCCTGTGCTGTTGTGCAGCTGATTTGCTGGCATTGCCCTGCTGAGTGCCCAGATGAGCAAGACCTTCTAAATCTTTGCTGGAAGCACTTCATTCCCCCCAACAACCCTCTTCTCTAAGGCCATTTTTTGCCCTCTGCCGTACCCAAGTCACCCACTGCTCAGAGGATCCACAGTAGCAAAAGCAGGCTTCCCTCAGCTACCTGGTCCCTTGACTTCCCTTTCCACGTTTCCTGCCTCAGTGGGCTTCCTGAAAGAGATAGCAGCCCTGATCCCATGTCTTTGCAGAGACGAGCATCCTCCCTGATTGGGGGTATATGGCATTGTGTCTGGAACACCAGCCTTTGTGAGAGCTGCAAGCATACATTTCAAACCTGGATTTGCACAAGGCAAGGGCATGTTACTCATGGGTTTTTAAGCCTAGGGCTTCCTAAAAAATGTGAGAGGGCACCAGAACATCTGCACATCTCTCTTGCATGTCCCACAGGTGAGGAGTTGGAGCAGGGTGATGGGATGATACCCTGGGAGCTGGAAGCTTCCCTTAAAGCAGCATCCCACTACTACTGTCCTGTGAGTAAGTAAGGATGGCCTGTGAGGACGGGACAGGTAACTTTCTCCCCTTTTGCTTCTAACTGTTGGCTTCCCGATAGTTACCGCAGCACAAATCTCTGTATCTCCACCTCGCGGTAATGCCTGCTTCTCTGGGGAGCCAGGGGAGTCTGAGCCATCTGGAGAAGCGAAGATGAACTGCAGGTGCACCAAGAGAGGTGAGGAGTGGAAGGTGGACACCAGCAGCCTGGGGGGCAAGCGCTTGTCAGCTTTCACTCTTTGGGAACTTCACCCTGTGTAGTATCATAACGTGCAATATAGGAGTAGGTTTTTATGCAGCTGCTTTTTATGTCCAACACAGGGTATTTGCAGACCATGTTGGCCATTCTGGTTTCCTGAAAACTGCTGCATTGGTAATGTGTTTCTTTGTTTTTCAGTTAAAAACACAACATGTCATTTTAGTATACCATCCTATCCAATTACTGAAGTAGTCATGTCGTTGGAACAATATGGGGGCTTGCTTAGCATGCTTTCTTACATATTTTATTTTCATTGGTGCAAAACATGTATGTCTTTTGTGCCTGCCATGAGTGGAGTTAGTAAAGGGACAAAAACACTGCCAGACTGAAAGCTGGAGAACATTCACAATGAAGGCTGCTGCTTTGGAGGGTA
The DNA here is from genome assembly GCA_033628505.1 of Tringa tobata. Lineage (NCBI taxonomy): Eukaryota > Metazoa > Chordata > Aves > Charadriiformes > Scolopacidae > Tringa > Tringa tobata. The sequence goes on from JAHREE010000220.1 coordinate 1,173,005, forward strand.
GAAGAGCGTAATTTTAACAAAAGTGTGAAGCTATTGCAACCTTGCCCATCCTCAGCTGTTAGACTTTTTTTTAAAGGTGACTACAAATTTAATTTTGCAATTTTGATCTTTTAAAAATCTTAGCCATATGAATTATATGTGCTCCTGGTGGAACTTCCTAACTGTTCAGGTAGATTTTGTGAGTAAAGCCTCTCCCTCAATTCTTCAAACTGAAAACAGTGTGTGCTTTGATGGCTTTGGGAGTCTAGTCAGCTGTTACGTACACTCCTACTCGATAGTCATGATCAATATACCTTTTGAGTTACCTTCCCTTTTCTTTTTTAGGACCGGATGGTTTGATCTAACGCTTTCTCTGGAAATGTTAGAAATTATCTAATGTGATTTCTGGAAATTTAGTGTTTTGTACTTTTATAGTACAAAGAGAACAAAACCATAGCTTGTCTTGATTCTTAACCAAGTACGTCAATCTGTCCCTGCTAGATCGGGCAGGTGAAAGCATGCCCCAGCCTAAGCTGGCCTGGCTGGTTGTCTAGGTGGCACTTTTTGAGCACCAGCCACTGCTAGAGTAAACCCTGAGGGTCTCTGTAAACGTTGACTTAATCCATCTCTTCAATTGTTGTACTCAAGGTGAAATTTCATGGTAAAACTTTCCTGACTCACCATGGGCTGAAGAAGCCTTTCAGAAACGATGACAGCAAGCAATATGCCAACTGTTTTATCCACCTCACTGTGGCTACTGGCAAAATATTAGGGTGCTGCTATTTTGAAGTTGCTTGTTAGACGGCAGTTGTTTGGGGCTGAGCGTTTGGTCACTTGTGGGTTTAAATGTTTATAGAGTCCCCTGGGCAGGCAGCAAATCTGGAATAGGGTAATGCCAAGTTCTTTCCTAGCACTCATCGCCAATAATCTCAAAGGACCACACCAAATGTGTATTGATTTAGTCTCTTTTACCCGTAGACTAAGCTCAGCAAGGCTGTTTGCTCAAGTACACACAAGGTTCATGCTGATTCTCTGACCAGCACTACCTATCCTTCCTCCCAAGCTGTTACTTGAACAGCCCTACCATTGAACCATCTATTCTTGTCCCTAATGCAAAGGGAAATACTAAACTGACTGATTAGGAAACTCTTTAAAAAAAAATCGTGGTAGCAGAGTATCTGGTTGCATAACCTTAGAAGCACAAGATACCAGCCATGTTTTTGTTTGATGGATCCCATGGAGAGAAGCCCTAGGCAGTTTTGCAGTTAGGAAGATTAAAGCGAATGTGTTCTCAGCGGTGTGAGCACAACAGGTACCTCCTGGAAGTGTGACTCTAAAAAGCCTCAGAAAGCCTGGGGGAGCAAATGTGACCTTGTGCATTCGCACGTCGGTGTAGGCGAGGAGTTGCGTGTGGCTGAAGCGCAGAGCTATGGGCAGTTGCAGAACTGGACTGATGTTTGCAGTTCTGCTTCCAGCCATGTTACTGACTCATCCCTCCATAAACAGGGATGAAGCTCATTTTTCCACAAACCCAGTGCCTTGACCTCCTTGTGACATTACCATCCACACCTTTTGGAAATGTGGCCAGGACAGTTACAAGGGCTGCTCTTTTAGGATGCGCTTGTTAAATGCATTGCCCTCGAGAGGTACATGCTGTCCTTTTTTCAAGACAGCTTAAGTCTGAAATTTGCTCATTTGAGCTTTGCTCTTTCTGTAACTCAGGTTGTCTGTGCGTCTAGTAAAAAGAAAAAAGACTTACCTAATGTCTGTAAATTGCTTTGATACTTCGGTTAAAGGCGCTGGAAAAAAATGCAGGATTAGTAAGACAGGGCATTTCAAAGGCACTAATAAGAATCAGATAGCTAACTCCTTTTATGCCTTGTAAAATGTGTTCTGCAAATATTACCACTTCACACATTACTGTGGACATCCAAGGTGTGTGGAAAAGGTAAGTGCATTTCCACAACTTTTTGGTTTTTTACTATCCTGTTCTTATAAATACTAGGAAACAATGAATCAAATGTATTTATTTGTAACAGTAAAACTAAATGAAGCTGTCTTTCTATAAATCAGGTTACTGTATGCCTTTAGGAGGTTGATGAGTGCCAAGAGAAAAGCAGCACGTACTGTAAGCTTCACGTCTTAGCTTGGTAGAGCGCCTCATGAGTGTTGAGGGAAGTGCATGGGGTTCTGGATTTAATTTTGTCTTCTGCTTGCACTTTTCTCCTGCTGTTGGCCAGTGAGAAGGCCCTTTGAAGCTGCTTAGTCCTTGTCTTTGCAGCAGTGATTCAGTATTTCTGTGAGCATGAAATGTGACCTTAGGTTGGGCTGTATCCTGCATTCTTCAGGAGGGAGGAAAAGGACTTCAGGTCTCCCATCTATCCTCTAGTGCCTGTTTGCAGAGGCAGGCATCTGTGTGGCTATGTTTCAGAAGCGTTCCTCTTTTTATAAATATCTCATTCAATAAACAAAATGAGCAGCTGCAGTGTAGTTCAATTATCTGAGCTGTGGATCGCAGCAGGAAATGCTAGGAAGTAGCTGGTCTCGCTGAGAGTCGCTGGTCTTTGAACCAGTGGTGAGAAGGTGCAAATGGGCAGTGAGACTGCAGAATGGGCACAGGGAGCTGCGCCTCGCAGGACCGTGAAGTACAGCGTCAGCCGCTTCAGGTCAGGCAAGGAGTTGCCTAACTTGAAATAATGTTTTGTAGCTCCACAGGTGCTCTTTCACCACATCTCAATGAACATCCCTGTTTGCTACCTAAGAAAAATGAAATTCCTATGAGCTAATGCATTGCTATTACCTGGACAGTGATGAGTAGGAAGAAACTAAGTGGACACAGTACGGTGTTAAAGGGCATTGCAGGAGACTGGAAAATTGAACAATTTCTGTTTAAAAAGTACTGAGCTGAAAGCCACGGAGGTTGTACTCACAGAAATAACAACATAGTGGTGGTGGAGTGAACCAGGCCTGCCTTCCCACTCTGTCTAAACCCGGAATACTTAGTGTTAAGATGGACTATTTATTCTCCACATGCTGTCAGTCTTCTCTGCCGTGACTGTTAGCAGTGGTGCCCATAGGATAGTGGTGGGACTCCAGATGTTGAGGTGAAACTTCTGGTCCTGCATGAACTCCTGAGCAGCGAGCTGATAGCAGCACCTTGTGCCAGAACGAGCAGGGCTTGCTTTGAAGTGGTGGCAGAGAAATGCAAGATTTTCAAGGTGCTCCATGTCCCATTTCTTTTTGGACACGTCACCTAGTCTGCCTGCAGAGTTTTCTGCTTTGGTACATTGAGTTATTTACTCATGTTGTACAAACCTCTCCTTCCCTTTGCTGGCAGTGCGGGTGCTAACGTTACATTCTGCAGGTGCCTCTTAGTTCCTACCCAGTTCCCTACTGCACGGCTGTGATAATGTTGTGGTTCATAATGGAAGTAATTACTTTCTCTTGCTCCAGCACTGTTTGTCTTTTCCATTTGCCAGAGATCGGGGTCAGAGTAGGGAGCTGCACATGTACTCTCCTGCAAATGCTCAGAAATGAAGGTAGCTCTTTTTGTTTCTGTATGTATGTGGGTGTAAATCCACGCTGTTTGCACTGCCATCATTAAATGTCAGCGGCACGGTTTTGGGGAATAACACGCATTGCTTTCCGGGAAGCATACGATAATGATTTTTTTATGCTCCTGTAAAATTGTGGCTATGTTTATTTACAAAGGGTATAATTTGTGCTGTGATTGGAGTACAGGCTTAGAATATGTAAGAATTTTCCCATCAGATCAGATGAAATTTCAGTCTTAAGTTTCTTGGCAGATGTTTTCAGAAATAAAAACCTAACAGTGACAATTATGAAACTAATGCAAGATTCACAAATTGCCCTTTAACTCAATTAATTGCCCTTGCCTAGCTGCTTTCTGTATGCTGACTTACTTGGTTACGAGTTAAACTACTTCAAAGAAAGTGCTAGTAAGTAGTTTAGGAAAGAAAAAAAACATTACTCAATGGTAAATAGAGTAGTTTTTAGTGATAGAGGATGGTTTTCTGCAGCAAAGACAAAACTAGTTGCTTAGTGTCTTTAAAATGCTATGGAACAAGTAAAGTGTTAAATACGTAATAAACATGCTGAGATCATGAGTGATTTGTTAGCATAAGATCAAGTGTTTTTGGCACTTTGTGTAACGGTACTCATGCATGTATCATGGAGTTGCTGTCAGATTTTCACCAACATAAAACCCTCAGAGTCTCCCCACTTGTGTGTCACTTCCCTTTCCTCCCTCAGCCAATTTCTGAGAAGACCCTTGGAAACTTTCTGGACCTTCTGAAACTTAAACCTGTCAACCTAAAAGCTGCTCAGCCTCTGGCCGCGGTGCCAGGCAGCACGTCTCCCGTGCAAGCGCTTGCCCGCAAGTGGAGGGGCTGCGAGCTCCGTGGCTCCCTGGGCAGCCGAGTGCATGGCTGGTGCTGTTCGCCCCCACCACGCGCGCACACTTCCTTCCTTCCACCCACTTCCCCCTCCCCTGCCTTTGGTATCACACCTCTGTTCCAAAGTTCACGTTGTCCTCTCTCTTTCTCTCTCCCCCCCCCACCCCTGCTTTCTGTTTAACAGCAGGAAAGAATTTCCTACACACCTCCAGCGAGCCCGGTACCAAATTACACTTCCTCGTCACCACTACATGTCCCAGTGCCTCGAGCGATAAGGATGGAGGAAGACACGATCAGACTGCCAGCACACCTGCGTGAGTCTCAGCGCCGAGCCGCCTTATGTTCTTGGATTGAGGAGGGTGTGGGGTGTGGTGAGGAGGTATTTCTATTTTTATGGAAGAGAGCAGGAAAGCCCCCTGGCTTAGACTTTTTTATTTTATTATTTTTTTTAAAGCTCTTGCTGGTTTGATTTTTCTAAATACTCTTAATAACCAAAGGAAATTACTCTTAAATACAGTATACTGTTCCCCCCTGCCACCCCCTATCCCCTGCACCCACTGTCAAGGATTTGGCTTATTTCTCGTGACAGGTTTTATTTTGATGGGAAGTACTATGTTTCTTTCCATGGCATGGGAATTGCTCAGCTATGTGCTGTGACAAAAGGTCAGAGTTTCACAAACTGTGGCAAGAGGGAGTGCATTTGTGCCGTGGGTATTTTTCAGGTTGTTATGGGTCTTGGTATTAAATGCTTCTGGTGCCCAGGCTCTCTACTAAAGAGTATGTGTGCTGACAGAGGCAATGGGAAAGGAGGAAGAGTGAGCTTAGCTGTGCACAAAAGGATGCTGCAAAGGAGGAAGGGCACATCACTGACATTGGAACAAAAACTGGAGCTGGGGGCAAGGCGAGAGCCAGGCATTTCCTTGCTAAGATGATTTAATGTTTGAGGAATAGGAAAGGCCAAGGGCTGTTGGCAAGCAAGAGGTGAGTTAGTGAGATAGGATGGGGACAAAGCAGAGTGGAATTTTCCTTTTTGGAGGGGAAATGGTTCTTATGTAAATTGAGAGGTTTTAAGTAAACTTTTGTCAGGTGTTACATTCCTGGGGTACTTGAGCCACAATGAGCAACAGGGCCAGAAGCAAACGTAACTTTGGGCCAGAAGCAAACATAGCTTTGTGCATTGCCATCTGACAAATGGGTTTGGGATTTGAGAGGGAGGAAAAAAGAATCCATGTTTATCGCAGGACATTCTCATTGCTGTCTTCAGCAGTACTCCAGGGACTCTCCTTTTCTGGATGCAAACTGTGCTCTCGGTGCTTCTGTAATCCCATGCTCACTCCCTTGCTGGCTACTGAGTTGCGCTGTCCCAGGGTCAGTTGTTGCCCTGTATGGTCTTGGTTTTGCCTACTGCTGCCTCTTATTCTGCCTCTGCTGTGGTGTAGTCCAGCTTGTACCTGTTCTGTGCTTTCTGACGGAAATAGGAGCTGGTGCTGCAGCATTTCTGACCGTCTGCTCACTGCCCGAGTATCCCTGAGCTCCCAAGCCCTGCTTGCCCATGTGGGTGCCTGCTGGCTTGTTTGCCCAGCCCCAAGAGGACTTGCTACCACACTTGCATGGCATTTCTATGCTTTGCCCAAAATTTAGACACAAAGAAACCAACACAGAAGCAATTCTTCTCCACCAGTTCTTTTCCCCACGGTGATTTTTAATCCCTGAGATCTTTTTTGACTTTCCTTATTGCACTGTTTGGTAGTATTTAGTTCTGTGTGTCCTCTCCACACCTAGGATCATGGCTGGCTTTCCAGTTACTTACTGCTTCCCCAACTAGGTCTGACATGCTCAAGGCAGGAAGGCAGAGACCCTTAATACTAAAAGGAGTGGGACACTGTGTTTACTACCTGCTTCCTTCCTCTCAGCTGGTCAGCATGCTAGGTAGTGACGTTTATAAGGCTTCCTCTCAGTGAAAACTTTTTATCCAGTATTTTCAGGTGTGATCCAACCTTTCACCTTGATTTTTGTTTTGGTTTTTCTTTTCTTTTGATTGGCACATTTTTAAAATTGCAAGGAGGCTTCTTAGTATTTCCACACCAGTCTGAGTTGTTGTAGTGTGAAAACACAGATGATTAATCATTAAATCTCTCTGGAACAGTCTTCCACAAAGTTAGTGACTCGGGTCAGAAACAACATGGAGCATGTTTACGTAGTCTTACTAGTTGTAGTCCCTGGCAGTATAGTATTTTGTAGCCCAGTATGCAGTCAATATTGACCCAAACATTGTCACCAACTGACTGACTCAAACACTTTTAGGACCACTATTCTTATATAGATTCCTAGCTGGGCTAGGAGGGAGACTATTATGTATTCCTAAAACAATCTCCGATATAACTTGGGTTACAGAACTTCACTCAGTAACTCATGTGTTTAGGTCCAGTAAGTGTTTGAGCTACAGCATGTTATGCGGAAAGATTTCTGCTCTTCATGTGAAGACATCAGTGATGGGGAGGATATAAGGTCTTTAGATGTTCTTTCAATACTTAATTATCCTCCTTATTTGCCTTTTTTTTTTTTTTTAAGTGCCCTATTTATAGTTTGAATTAGTCAAGCTTCAGATCCAACTATTAGATCTCATTATCTCCTTTCCTGCTAAATATTGTCAAAAGTCTACTCCTGATATAGGTGCTTTTAGATAAAGTAACTTCTTAACCTTTTCTTGGCTAAACTGGATAGGAAGAGAGGTTCTTAAGGCTGTCAATCTTCCTGTAAAGCTTCCAGATTTCAAATTCTGTTAGTATCATCTCTGAGCCATTTCCCCCTTCAGACATCCTTCTTAAAGTGAGGATAACAGGACTGAAGATCATATTTCGGGACTATTCTTCTGTATACCAGGTATAGAAATAACCAACCGCCTTTTGAATCTTGGGTCATGAAGCTTAAGAAGTATTAACATGGGATTTTGCAATTCCTGCATGGACCCCTCTCATTTTATTTTATTTTTTGGTGGGTTTTTTTTAGAGATGTGTCTGAGAGACAGCTTTGGTCCTAAATTCAAACTGCCTTAGAAGTCAGGCAAAGTAGCCAATTTCTAGTTCAGGCTGTGGTACTGTGTATGAAAACTGCTTTAGATCCACAAAGTCTGAGGGTTTTCGAGGTCTGAAATACTGTTTGGTTCCAGCCTTATTATTGTTTTTGTTGCACTCATTCCAGTGCAACATAGAGATACTTTAAGTTTCTCCAGTCATACACAGAGCTGGTACCTTGTCAGGCTTCCACTCACTCTCTGTTTCCATGATATTCTGATGGCATTTACCAAAATAAAAGCAGAGTTCAGTCCTCTCCCATACATTTTCATTTCTGCTAGCTTGCAAGTTCAAGAGCTATGCTATAGGTTTAGCTGAGAACAGCGGTTGGCCCAAGTCACGGTAGAACTAAGAGACAAACATTTCAGATGGAACATGCAGTGCACTCTGTGGATTCAGACAGTGTTTTATGCCTTCCTATTAGAAATTTCTATGTTTCTGATGTTTAAGAGCACTCTGAAGGCGCTAACAACCAATAGTATCAGGACAGTTAGTAGAGCAATTTCCTTTGGTGCAATAAATTATTTCTCCCTCTTTGGTGAGCAAATGGGTCTCAGCTATGCTGAGCTGATTTGATCCAGAGACTGGAAAAAGGAGAAGTGCAACGTTTAGAAGGGTGGAATGCGGATCCCTCTTTGCTACAAGCATGCAGAGGAGGACTACTTCTCTGTGGTCATCACAGCTAGAAATACAGAGAAACCCCTTTTCCTGGGGGTGATGTGGAGGTACCTTCCCCTTCTCACACAGTGTTTTTTCTTTTAATTAGTTGCTTTCTTCCCAGCCTGCCCTCTTCCTGTGTGTAGAAGTACAATGTATTCAGTCTTAACTTTAAAGGTCTGGGAGAGTGGGAATAATTTTCTGGTAATGCACGCCTTTCTCTGATGCTGTACTTCTCTGTTAGGAACTTTTGACCAATACTTCTAAACATACTTGTTCGCCTAATGTCCACTTCTTACCTAGGAACTGACTATTGGGGACATTGTAAACAAACTATCAGCGGGGAGCTGGAGAATATGTTTTCCTCTATTTTAGGTACATAGTCAAAAAGTACCGTGATTTCCAGTTCGCTCTTTGTCCCTGGTGTGTGTGCTGTGGTAGCTTTGCAGCATATCTGATCTCCACTAGACTGCACTAATGTCAGATAGAAGGAGAGTTTGGAAAATGGAGATGTTTACTAAGGATTCAAGAGAAGCAAGTTCAGCTCTCACACAAGGCTCTGCCCTTGGTGCCTTCTGTGACCTTGGACATCTTGTTTTAGTTTCCCTGCTGTAAAACGAAAAAACATGAGTGCAAAGAGTCTTAAAAGTTGTGAAAATTAGTACAGTGACTGCCCAGATAATTGTGATAATGAAGAATGCTGAGATAGGTGGAAGTCCTGAAACTATTTGCATACCCCTTATTTCTGAGGAAGCATACCATGGAGAGAAAGTTATCTTTTCTTTTTTTCCCTTTTTTTTTTTTAAATTAAAACCAATCTTTTTGTCTTGTCTGGTACATGTCATTATTTACTCATTTTGTGCTATGGCCAATACCTTGTGGTAAGAAGTTCTTGGAACTGAATAGAGGATACAGCTTGTAAGAGATGGATATGAGAAACCTTCCCTCTCTCTATTAATATGCTCTGAATCAGAGAGAAGACAGCTTTTTCCTTCTTTGTAATATGCAAGATGAAAATAGGGTGGTTTGCCTTCTACGACAGCAACTGTAAATATGTGCTAAAGGCTTCATGGCTTTCTGTGTCTCCTTCAACATAAAGCTTCTTTAACAAGAGACACAAAAATATCAGTGCTGAAGAAGGACTTGTTGCATGCCCTGCTCCTGTGCAGCAGCATTCCCCTTGAATATTTCTGTTGATTTGTACAGTCTGATTTTTATCTCTGAAGGGCATCTTCCTTTGGGAACGCATGTGTGTTTGTTTAGGGAGATGGACCTCATGGGCAAAGATTTTCACAGTGTTTCCTGTTGATACAAGCATGAACAAGAGTTCATTTCGTCCTCTGAACTAATAACTCTTCTTTCTTTTGTGTTGGCATCCTTCATATGCTTGCAGCCCATTGTCATAGCAAGGCACACTGCATATAGTTTTATGTACTTTTCTCTATACATGAAATATATATATTCTTGGCAGCAACTAGTTTTTATTGCTGTTGCTTTTTTCTGAACCCCCAGCAGCCTGCACCAATGTTTGGAGTAAAATGCCACTCTAGATGTCGGGATTACATGCATCACCTCATAGAGGACAACTTTTATATTGGGACTGCAGTGCTGGTGGTGTCATCTTGACTGCACTCACTTTTTAGGGGGTCATGGTGGTAGAGAAAGCTAAGGACCTATTTGTAAAATCATTTGAGTACTTTTTGTTTCAAACGTTGGCTTAGGTTCTGGTCTTTGGTTTTCCAATATGCCATATGTTCCAGGCTATAGCTGATTTTTATGAACTTCAGAGGATCCAGACCTCGTCACATACAGCTAATGAGATCACATTTTTTATTTCAGCATTTTTGTGCCCCTTGTTATTACTGTCTGTTCTACTGCCTTCAATAAGGAGGACAGAAGGGAAATTTACTTAGTTTTCTGCAATGATCATATTAAAGGTTTTAAGTCTTCAGCGAGTGTTTCACTGAAATATTCTGCATACCTATTTGCACTGGTATTTGATACTCTGATTTGGTGGGGACCAGTCCAGTGGCTCTGTATTGGTTTGACATGTTTGTGACCCTAGCTGTACCACATTCTGCAAAAAAACCTTCTGTATAACCCTCAAGTATGGACATGAGTAGTAGGGCAGGCCAGGCAGTTGGGCTCTCAGTTGGGCTGGTTCTTCAAACTAAGGCATTTATCAGGCCTGAAAACAGTTTACTGTGACTTTCTTGAGTTTTTTTTTTCTCCTGATCACACATTGTTGCTTATATGCATCATTTGTATTTTAAGGGCACCAGTTTTTTTTCTTTAAAGGAATGCAGGAAACAATTAAGAGAAGGAGGAGGAAACAACAGCACTGTCAGGGTTGCCAAGGATCCATTTTTTTCTGCATAGTGTCTATTAATTATGCTGCTCCTTTTATTAATCCTTTGGCACCTGTTAATTATCCTACAATTTTGGCTAGCAGCTGGAAAGCCACTTCGAAGCATTAAGCATATTGTTATTTAGTTAGTAGAATATTCAATGCATTGAACTGAAAGTCTGTAGTGAGACAGGAAAAAAAGCCCTTCACCCTAAGCCACATTTAGAGCAGCAAGCAATAAAAATATTTGCTTTGGAAGGATCTTTGTGGAACAAAACTGACTGACGCACATACAGGGAAAATAAAATAAAAGCTGTCTAAGACAAAGGGACTGTGAGAGGTGGCCAGAATGTCAAATTAATGACTCTGAGACTCATCCTGGTCCCACTGAAATGAGTACTTAATTTCCAACTGATTTTAATGGGGTCTGGACTGTCCTTTCTCAGATGACTGGCTTCTTCCATCCCCCTCTTTGCTCTTCTCTGATATTATGGCCACTTCAGCCTTGTTCCTCTCTCTTGCTGTCCTTTCCTCTCCCTATGCTTGCCTTTCCTCGTAATCTCTTTTCACCTTATATTTCACTCTCTCTTTGCACAGCTAGTCCTTTCCTAACCAATCCAAACCCACTACTAAAGAAAAAAAAAAATTAAGCCAAGACAGTCGATCCTGCTTGCTGCCACCTGACCGCTTACAGTGTTTAATCTTCTTGATGTTGCATCTTCTTCTTCCACCATAGGATTTTCTTGATGTTTACACCCAGTGGTTAGGCAAACAGGATGAAAATCATGAGCCTTAGTGACCATTACTTTGGTCAACCCTAGTGAAGTGACTGGGCCTGACCCCCTTCATGATTGTAAATTACACCCAGTGGTTAGGCAAACAGGATGAAAATCGTGAGCCAGGGAGACACTGATTATTTCTGCCTCTCACCTAAGGTGGCCTCTTCCACAGGCAGCCTCAGGTGCTCATCTGAATTCAACCCATCTACACCAGGCTGCCTCCTGGGTATTTCTTATGGTGCATCTCAAAAGTCGTCAAAAGTTTGATGACCTCAAAGTCATCAAACAAACAGGCAATTTGGATGGGTGGGAAGCCCAGTCTCAGATTCATTCTTGCACCATGGCTGGGCACAACACAGATGCTACTGTTTTACTTGAAAGAGCTTTATCTGGATTATGTTGGGATGGGAAGAGTGAAACCTCATTACTGATCCAGCTGAGAAAGCTGTGGCCTTTAGATGAGGAAAATTCTGCTCTACATTTTTCGGGCATGGTCTTTGTCCAGCACCTGTGGAAGCCCAAGCCCCTTGTCAGGGCCACTTCAGTTGTCACCCTTGATGTAAACAGCTGGTGAGTTGAACCCTAAATCTGTTACCTCCTTGCTTCTGCCTGGTGACTGTGGCAGAGGCATCCAGGAAAGGTGTGAAAAAACTTGTTGTAAAAGGCCAGTGCTGTGAGCTGATTTCTGCTTCCTGAGAGAGTATTTTAGAGTCAAGTGCTTTTTTTTTTTTTTCTTGTACCTGGTTGTTACTCAGTTGGAGTTAACACAGTGGTTTCCTGCGCTGACAGTCCATGGTGTGTGGATGGATGAGACCCTTCCTGCCCCAGTGGGAACTCATAAAGCAGTGCTGAGGTGGGAGGGTGGGAGACCTGTGCTTCAGGATTCGGAGAGCCTGCAGCGTGGGAGTCCCAGTGGTGCTAAGCCGGTCTTTTACCCTCCTAAAAAGCTTCACTCCAGGGTTTCAAATCTTCAAAACACAGACTCACCTCTATTCGGAGGGGAAAAGGAGCCATGTCGCTTTAATCTGGGATTCAAGCCGATCCCTTGTGGAATTCCCCTGGAAAGTGTGGGGAGGAATAAGAAGCAAAAGCAGCAGGACATTTATGGTATTGCTGGGTTTGAAGCATTTTTAGCTTTGTCTTAAAGGGACGCCGTCAAGATCAGTGAACCTAAAATTAGCTTGCTTTTCTCTTTCCATCCCAAATGCGTCTCTTTAATTTTTCATTTGTGTTATGTTATAAATGCTTCCATACTCTTTTTTTTTTTTTTTTAAATTAATGTAAAGAACCCAGTGTTCATAAATAGGCCTACAATTAAAGAAAACACAGAAGAGAAACTGCATGTAAGCCGTGACTAACCACTCCACAATAACAAACCATTGTGTGGTGAGCGCCTTGCAACAAAACACAAATGTGGTAGTTAATGGAGAAATAACATAGCATGCATGTGATGTCCACTCCCCTAATAAAAAACAGAGCTGAGCCTCTGAATGTTGGAAGAGAGCACCACTGTCCATCATTCAGAGGGGCACATAGTGTGTGAGGAGAAACCTGCTGCAGCTTCAGGGTACCAGGGATTAACGTTATAGGTCATGCATATATACACACAGAGAGAAAACAATTATTTGATGCCCTTTATATGAGAGGCTGGATTTCCTTCTGCTGTACTTGTATGTCTGCTCTCTCCTGTGCTAGCAGTCCTTCTGGTGCTTCACAAATACAGCCTGACAAAATCTCCACTAAGCAGGATTTTACACCCATTTCACAACTCCTCATTTTACTGCTGGAGCCAAAGGACTAAATAATTTAAAGTTTGTTGAAGAAAATTTTTAGTAAAATGATTCCATGCAGATTTGGAGGCTCAGTCCAACACCTCAGCCAACAGCCTCTTATCAAGATCATTTTCCAAAGATACTTGGGAGGGGGAAGCACTTGTGCATTGGCCATTCCACTGTTGTAGATGCTTGTGTGCTGTCTTTCATGGGATAAGTACGTTTGAATGTGCTCAGTCCTCATGTAAACAGTGTAGTGCAGGACTAGCATGCTGCTATTAATATAGCAGTGATCCTTGTTCAAGAACTTACGAGTTATTTATATATTTAATTGGCATGTCGTTGGTGATGTTGTGAGTTAATAAATGGTCACCATTGATTGGGTTTTTAGAATCAAAGCCCTAGAATACTTGCTCAGCTTTGAATCTTTGCTTACGAGTCTTTATGCATAAAAATCACACCCCTGGAACAGCCTTAAGCACCCTACTTTATTTACTGCATATGCCTGTCTGGTTTTGATGTCTGTATACTTTTGTATTACGCTGAAGAAAACTGTCCATTCTGCACTGGCATCAGGGTCAAGTAGCTCTATGGCAATTACACAGACCAGAAAATGAAAATTTTAAATTACACTGTGACAAGTTAAAATGAAATTAATGCCTCTAATGATTAACCAACATATCCTTCCTGCCCTTAGATTGCACAGGCATAGTATGGGGTGTTCTGCAATCAGTGGAGAGGTAGGATGAGGGACTCTGTAGCAAATTCCTCAGTTACGGGCATTGATTTGGAGACAGTGCAAGTCTTCCTGTTTGAGAGTTTACTGAGTGGATCCTTGTAGCTGGAGATTCACTATCCAAATCCCAGAGTTACTTATAGCGCTGTATCCCATGTGCCACAAAAAACTGGACCTCTCCTGTGGGCAAGCAATATAATACCCATGTCCTACATGGCCTTTATCCTGTCCTGCAGCAGAAGGGGCTGGCACCCCCAATACAGGCTTTTGGCATTACATACTCCCTTCTCAAAGGAAGGGTGGTAGTTTCACTGGCTTTTGGACTGTGCACCACTGGACATGCCCTGGAGGTGGAGGAGGAAGCAGTGCATTGGGTAACAGGAGTTCAGTCGGGAGGGTCTGACAATTACACTGACCACAATAAAGACCTGGTCTCAACAAACCAGGTGTAGTCAGCACCACAAGAGTTAGTTCTTTGCCAGAGCGATAAATTTTGCAAATGCTTTCTGGTAAGGATAAGCTCTAGGAATGTGCTCATTTCAGAGGAAAATACTATAAAGCTGGTAATGAAATTGCACTATCTCAGCATCCTGCAAAAAAAAAAAAAAGGTTTATTTTCTTAACTTATTAATATGTTTGCAGCATTCTCACTCTTTCAGTTCTCTAGATTCTTTTTTTATGTTCCCCTCAGGTGTCTTAAAGCTTCTTGTTTGCAGAACAAACCTCCCAAAGGGGCTGCGACCTGGTCAGAGCACTGACATTTTATTTTAAACCCACCAGCAGCAAGAAAACACAGAATATTTTTGAAGGGAAATCTCCTTTTTGGGTTTTTGTATCCCTGAAAGAATTTCCGATGTAGGCAGAGAGTAATTCCCAGCTACATACTTCCTGATAAGGAAACAGCTCCAATAAACGGAGCTATAAATAGCTACCTTTTTGTTTTTTAAAAATGTAGGGAGATTTGTTTAGCGATTCTTTCAAACTGTTGAAAGAAAGGGACAGCGTAGGAAAAGATTCTTAGGTTTGGCACTCTTTGGCTCTCCAGATCAGCAAATTAAGATTTTAATCTGCATCTGTACATTTAATTCCATAAAGTTTAGATGTCTGTTAATTTCTGGTCATCCTTCTCACAAGACTGTAAAATTAAAAAACACCTCCATTTTATATGGTAAACATAAATTTTATTTTGCTGCCTTCATGAGGGAAAAGAATTTCCCGCTTTAAGCAGAATTCATAATGCTTTTGCTATGTGCCTATATTTTAGCGCTTCTCTTTCTATATATAGTTTGTTAAGGTGCTTTGTCATCTCAGAATAAGTATCATGACCTTCAACTGCATTTTTTCACATTTACTGTGGGTGCGCTGTGGCAAAGTCATAGTTACACATAAATTCTTTTTTTCTAAAACAAACTTGCTGGGACAGTTTTGTACAGTTAGTTTTTAAATCTTCTAAATTTTCTGTGTTATCTCCCCTTTTTTATGGTTCTGTTTCATGTATTTTTAATTCCATGACTTTCACTTTGGACTCTTGCTAAAATTTTCCTTTGCCAGTCCTGTTTTTCTTTTATTCTTTTAACATCACCGAATGCATGGTACCTTTAGAAAAACAAATAATCGTTTACCCACACAAGAATTTATAGACATGAATAAATTGGTGCAAGTTAGTGTGAAAATGTCTTTGCAGGTTAGATTTCAGGCCAACCTGTCATTCAGATTACAATGGAAAATATATACGTATCCAGTAGCTTGATTGTTTTATAACAATCTGCTGCTTCATAAACAATTATGTTTATTATGTTTTTATGTTATATAACAATTATGTCTGCTTCATAAATCACCTTGATCAGCACTTAGACATTCATTAGACCTTGGTTTCTGTCCTACAGCAGGGAAGGGTCTGTGGGTCTAGCATGGTCCTGCCTGGCTGCTTTGGGGCAAGTGTCTCCAGCCAAATCCTGAGACATGTCTGGGGACAGGCTTCTTCACAGGGGGGTGTTAGTAGCCTGGGTGGCCTCTTTTCTCACTTGTTCCTGTCATGAGCACTCCCCCTAGTCTTCCTTGGGGGGAATGAGGTGCCCGTGATGGGCTCTCTGCCGTTCATGGCACCACTTGCACCATGGCCGAAGCCCCTGGAAAGGGCGAAGGTGCAACTTCCTCAGTGCCAGGACTCAGCAGAGAGTTGAGGCCCAGCACAGCAGAGAGGAGGTCGAATAATCTCCCTTTTCCTCCTCCTCCTCCTTTCTCCTTCCAGTGATTTCACAGGATCTTATGACTTCTGGCCAAATCCTACCCGCCAGGGCACTCAGCTGCCGTGGGCCCCTCCTCTTGGCCCCGCTGGCCGCGCTTCCAGCTGGCCCCAAGCCGAACAGATTGCACAAGGGGTGCAGCTGGTGGAAGATCCCTCTGTACCCTTATCATTTGTTGTTTGCTGAAGTGCCGTGGCAGGGCTCAGCCTGTGCCCCTCCTCAAACCCGGGTTGCAGAGCCCCTGAGCATGTCGCCTGTACTCCGTCTTCCTTCGTAGGTGCCCGAAGGGGTTTTACCTTCTCCCTCCTGTGCTCCCCTCTTGGCTGCACCAAGGCAAGGTTGATCTGCGTGTGCAGGCCTTGCCACACCTCCTCAACAGGCCTGTGGAACATGCACAATTAATACAGTATTAATTAATTATGGGGGAGAAGTTGCTGCTGGCACAAAAACCAAAGCTTGCAGCTTATAAAGTGAATGCTTTGATGCTGAGCTTTAAAGAACGTTTCCATCAACTCAAGCCAGCAGAGAGATTCTGTGATACTTAAACCCTCCCTCCGTGCATACTCCAGAGCTCAGGGTTCTGCCACGCTGGGCACTAACAACAAAAATAGTGGTGGTGAAGGAGGGTTCAGAAAGCACAACCAGGGATTGACCCTCCTGAATAAAATTACACGAGTGCTGGGTGGAAACATCAGGACTGAACCAGAAATGGTTTGTCGAGCCAGCTTAATAAATGCTTGCAGTGTGAAAGAAGAGTGACCTCCTGGACTTGCTGAAACGTGAGGCGTTGTCTTACTGACTTCAGCAGCTCCTGCAGTTTTATCCAGAATATGTGTGTGTGAGTAAGTGTGTAGGTTTGTGCAGTGCTTCTACTTATTTGGCCAATGTTTGGGGAAAGAGAGATGAAGGAAGGACTGTGTCTTTTTGGTTTTGTGCAATACTGAGAATTTCTCCCTTTCTACTTCCTCCTTCTTGGTAGTGCAGAAGGAAGTAGCCCCAGTCCCTGCCGCTCCACAAACCAGTTACCCATTTCAGTTCTGCCACTTGAGTGGGTCCTTGTGTATTTCCTAGTGGGGGAAATCTCCCTTTATGTATATAAGTTCCTCCCTCCTATTCTCTCTTTCGTTCTAATTTCTTCCAAGCAATTTGTCTCCTTCAATTTTTTTAACCTCCGTGCTGGCTTTCGCTTCCTCTCTGTGCTTCACTGAAGGCATTTTGTCAGAAAAACCCCTCTGTACACAGATACTTCTTTGTTCCCCTTTTTTTTGTGTGTCATACTTCTTTCTGTCTCGCTTCCTTGGAAACTTCCTTAGTAGTCTTACTACCTCTGGGCTTTTAGCTGCATTTTTCTGGGTAGTCATTACTGTGTTGCTGAGTGTGTAATTGTTTAAGGCATCTTGATCTTTTTATTAGAGGTATTTTTTTTTTTACTGCTCTTTAAATACTAATAGGCAGCGGTGACAAATATTCTTATTAAATGCACAGGGCTTGTTTCATCCCTGCTCTGCAGCTTGCTTGGTGGTTTTCACTTGTTGAAAGTGAGTGTAACCAAATCACAGGAGTCATTCTCTACTTCCACTTTGTGTTGTTCTCAGGGATGCAATAGGGGTGTGAGGTAGTGGTGAATGGGTCACACGTAGTAGATGAAATTCAAGGTTTGGTGCAGGATTGAAGCCTTGGAACTCAGCAAAATAGGAACAAGAGATAGCACTCAATGTCTGTTGGAGCTGGAACACTTACAGTCCTCCAAATTTTACACCTCACTCGGTTTTAAAAATCATGCAGAATGAAAAAGAAGCGGAGGGACTGCGAGTGACAGCAAAGGTAACAGTGACAGCGAGACGAGTGTGTTTATGATGGGCAGACCTGAAGCAGTTGGGCCATTAAAGGAGTCAGTATTTGCTGTTGGCCTCCCGCCACACCATTATCAGTGTGTGGAATAGCAATGGCTGAATCTCAAAAAGTTTGGCGGCTGATTCAGTTCAACAGAACACCCAGAAGTAAATCCAGATGTCTTTCAAATTGGTTGGATATGCAGTGTTGTGGTGAGTTCTCCATAATTATGATTTTCTTGTGAGAGCTCTGGGAGAATCCAGCTAATCCAGAATAACCCTGAGAGCACAACTTCTCACCCACAGGCTTTCATGGTGCTCCATCATTTGCAGTAAGAACATGTGAGAACTCAGAAAAGAGTTAACAATCAAAATTTGTTTCAAAGCTGAGAGGTTTTGAATTTTTTTAAAAGCTGACACACATCACGTATCTCTGTGTACATGTACATGTTTAGATGCTGCAGAATGAGACTTGCTCAAGTACTTAGGTTTTATGCACGGAGACCGTTACTCTTCCTTTTTCTCTTGAAGCTGATTAACACTCACAACGTGTTACAAGCATTTCTTTTAGGCAAAGTTGTAAAGTTACTGCCTATGATTAGAAAAAATGGATGCAGAAGATGGTGGAAGGCACCTTTCATCCCACATGTGCTGCCCAGTGGGCTTGTGATGCTGTCCTCTCCACATCCCTGCTGCATCAAGCAGGCACCAGAAGGTTAGCCTGTGTTTGAGACTAGAGGCCCAGGTCTGAACTGGTCTTTCAATCTGCTTTTACCGTATCGAGCGTAGAGTCAACAGTATTGTATATGCTTTGAAATCTCTTAAGTTGACTTAAAATTGTAGATGGGGCTCAGTCCAGCTGCATTTATGCTTTCTTACTGAGTGCACTCCATGGGCCACTTCCCCCAAGACTACTAGTGTGAAGATTAACAGTCTTGGCACCGCTTTGGAAACTGAAATAATCAGTGGTATAACCTATTGTGAATAAAGGTAGCTCATGCTGATAATTTTATCCTGAAATGACTGGGCTCCCACTCTGAAGCATTTTCACAGTACAATTTTATAAGTTGGTGTAAGATCAACAATGTAAAGACTGTAAAAATACTGTTAGGGGTACAAAAC
This sequence comes from Tringa tobata, assembly GCA_033628505.1. NCBI lineage: Eukaryota > Metazoa > Chordata > Aves > Charadriiformes > Scolopacidae > Tringa > Tringa tobata. Next base: position 1,191,964 of record JAHREE010000220.1, read on the forward strand.
CTGTCTCTTAACCAGCGTTAAATTACTCTTATGCTTTGTATAATTTGAGCCTCAGCACAGCCACAATTTAATAGATCCCGACAACTGGAAGAGCAGGGACATCATCTTTCTCTGTGTGAATAAAATGCCCAGCGTGTCTTTACCACTTGAAGTTATGGCCATCTACTAAATTAACTGCTCCCAGTGTCACTGAGAATTGGGGTGCAAGTAAATGATTCATATTTTAATAATATTTTCTCAATTCTTCTTGAGAGACAGCAACTTATTCATATGGGACCACAGTAAAGGGAAATCTTATCCAGAAGGATGTTGTGGCTGTTCAGCAGAAAACAATTATTGATGTGAGTAGCTCATGACTGTTTCATGTGGTTTTACAGTAAAACCTGTGAATGTCCCTTAACTGTAGCATTAAGCAAAGATACTTGTCAAAAATCAGTTGCTAGTCTCAAATTTGTTTAGCAACTCTGCATTGATTTAACGATTCTGCACCAAAGTTGTTAGGAGCTGAAGGTCTAACAGTCTTGTTGAAGCTCGTGGACTTCTAGAGAGGCTTCTGAACACCTTGAGTTTGTTCAAACTCAGTCCCACTAGGGTGTGGTGGTCTCATCCACACAGTATTTTTTAATACGATAGGGGACCTAGCTAGAACAGACTATTTCCCCAGTTTTCCCATTCCCAGGGGACTAGAATGGGGCATAGGACTCTACAGTTTGAGGAAAAGACAGTTTTTAAGTGAATAGGTTGGCAGGGACAATGTTATCACGTGGCTATGAAATCATACTTGGTATGGAAAAGGTGAACAGCGAATGATTACTCACAGTTCCTCACAGAGCAGCAGATCCAGAGATCCGAGATAAATCACTGGGCAACATGTCTAAAAGAAACAAGAATGAGGATGCATCATTACATGAAAGAAATCATTGCAGGAAGATGTTTTAAGGGGTGAAATTGTAAATGGATCTCTAAAAGGATCCAGATAAACTTGTGGAGAGAGGGACAGGCCATTTGGTCAGGATGGAAACAGCAGTCTGGATGCAACCACAGCTCATGACATCCTTAAGCCACAGATTACGAGCAACTGAAGTAAGCAATATATATTATGGAAGAGACTGCTTAACGTTTCCTTATTCCTTGTACTTTCTGCTTATGCAGCCACTACTGAAGGCATTTGGCTAGATGGGTCGGCAATCTTTTCTGGTATGGCAGTTTTTATGTTTTACTCCATCTCGTAATCATCTCCAGTGATTTGACAGTAGTATGGATGCCATCCAAGCAGATATATATTTGGTATGCATATGCTATGCCAGAGGGCTCTTTTAGGTGATAACTAACTCATCAGCTAGAGGCCAAGGATAAAAGTTAAGTGGGGGGATTTGCCTTTAAGCAATTCTGACAAAAGTCTCTTTACACAACAGCTGACTGAATCACTGAATGTAATGCCAAGGGCAGCAATAGAAAAAAAGTCATGTAAATTAGCTGGCGAGAGAACAGGGTAAAGCTATCTGGTGAAGGAGGGAATGAGAGAGGAGGGCAGGCAGCCACCTGCTGGAGCTTCAGCTTCAAGGACCACATCTCCCCCATCAAGCATTTGAAAAAAAAATTCTGAAGTTGAGACTGAGGGGGAAATGCAGAGGGTCTCTCTCCCTAGCATGTAGGCCTCCAGAGGATTGTCATCCCCCCTGTATGCAATTCTGTTATCCCTAGAATTTGTTTCTTCCACACACCAGCAAATGGTTGCTTTCATTTTCCTGCTGTTGTCCAGTCCAAGATCCAGTTCAGCCCATGTCCCTTCTGTGGCCCTGTCTCACCCATGTAATGTGTAACGTGAATTTCAGTTCTGCTTCCTCTCTTGCACCAAACAACAGTTTGGGTTTCTGGGCGTAGTCATTAAAAAGTTATTATTCAGTATTACTTGTGATTTGAAATACTAAATTAAAAACTTACTGGAAATCTGGCAGTGCTTCTGATCTGTCACCTTTGCTAAGGTGCTTCATAAAATACCGTATGTTGTTATTCACTCTGGCCTGGATGTTCTTGGCTCTCTCCCACTTAATGATTCACAAGATGTCTGTGAGATTCATTTTTGTAAAAGTGGTTCCCCCCCTTCCCTCTCTGTATTCTCCCCTCCCTTCTCCTTTGCTTGCAAGTTTTCACTGCAAAAGTTCATTAAATAAACCCCATAGTAGCTTTAAGGGATGGAGTGCAGTCTCTGGCATGCCCTCAGAAGAGATCTAAGATATGATGCAATTTTCCTCCCTGATTTCCAAAGGGGGAAAAGGGGGTTGTTTGGGTTGTTGCTTTTCTATAGCTTCCCCTCCTCATCCACTGCTCTTTCTCAGCTCTCTCTGCGTGTCCTGTGCCTCTCTCCTGAATAAATAGATTATTATTTTTTTTTCTAGTAAAAGCCCAGCAACCTGTCTCCTCCAAATGCTCCTGGCTGTTTTTGGGAAGGGGGATGCAGGAGAAAAGCTGGGTGCAGCTGGGTCTCTGCTCTCGCCTGTGCGAGGGCAGTGCTGCTCGTCTCGGCGCGCTGGCTGCAGTCGGCAGGCAGGGGTATTTGCAGGGCTTGCATGCCAGAGTCTCTTCAAACAGCTCTGCTCAAAGGCATGAGCTGGGCTCACTTCTGAGGGAAATTTCCTTTTTGGGGAAGTTGCTGCGAAGGAATTTCCTGTGTGGGCAGACAGAGCTTCCTGACTTGAAGGCTTCTTGGAAGGGAAACTGTTTCATAATGAAATGATAAATTAAAGACATACCAGCCTGGTTCGCTTCAAAACAGCTATTGAAAAGAGCTCAGGCAGTGCACCATTATACTCCCGTGCAGAATGAAAATAAATTGCATCCTGACAGGATTCTCCGTAGTGGAGCATATCCTTGCCCCAGCCTTCCTCTCTGTACGTCTCGCTTTCCTACCCTCCCTTCCCCTTTCCCTCTCCCCTGCTATTTTCTGCCCTCTCATCTGTATTTCGCAGCCCCCTTCAACCAACAGGGTGTGATGTTGGAGATGGTTTGCTAAATGGATGAGCCACAGTACTCCTTTCCCCACGAAGCAGGCAGCTCTGGTGTAAGCCCTGCGAGGCTGGCCGCCACAGTGAGGACCCCAGATGTAGGTCCAAGAAATGGCACGTGGCTGCCGTGAAAACTGGGTGCCATGGCTTCTGATGGGGTTGTGACAAGGAGAAATTAGGGGTACCACCAGAGTTTAAGTCAGTGCATATAATAAGGAATGTCTTGGTGTGGTCATGAAAATAGCTGGGAGGAAAGGTTGCAGATATCTATTTCCTGTTAAATAAAAGGAAAAAGGGACCTTTGCTCTTATCCCACAAGACACAATGGAGGGAGGGCATCCCCAGAGAGCTCAGTCTCTTAGAGCAGACTTTTCAACAGAGACAATCTGGCTGATATTATTTCCCTGCTCTGCACCATCCCAATCTGTTGAAAATGAAGGCGAGCGCTTGTGGGTCTCTCTGCCCTAAGGGGTGCCTATTGGTGCAAGCTCAGGTGAACTGGGTGAAGACCTTCTATTAGACTGCTTGGGTTGCCAAACACATTGTACATGTAGATGGAAGGTGTGATTTCAAATGGCACGGGGGTAGGGGGAACAAACAAGCGTCACCTTTCTCTGTCTTAACTATATTGTCTGAAAACTTGATGGGTCATTCTGCTCACAATTCCTAGTTCCACAAAGTGATCTAACATGCACTGCTCCAAGTATTGCACGAGCATTTTCTTTTCTTCCTTTTTTTCCCTTCCTCCTATTCGGCTGGCAATTAAAGCTGCTTTAATTCTTTGCAGGAGTACCCTGAATTGGTGTGCGTTATGTGCCTTGTTCTGCTATGAAGGCCTTACTTTTCACCATTGCTTAGAGGGTTTCTTAGGAGTTTTGAAGCATTCAAGTCACCGGCAGAACCTTGCATTATTTTATAGTGAACGCTGCAGTTTTGGGAAGTTTTTCTTAAAAATCTGTCTGCTGGAGTTACGTGCAAATGAAAGAATTTAAGGGTTTTTATTTCTATTTTTTTGAAGCAAGTTTATGGCCTGCATAAAGAAAAGCTAGAAAAGGTGATTCACAGGGCTCAGAAGTCAGATACAAAGGACCCTGAATAGAAATATGTATGATCGTATGTATATGGTGTATTATTTTTTTTAGCTTCGGCATTTTTTACCTTCTTTTTGTTGAAGGCATGTTGCCTCATTTCCAGATTCTTGGAATTGGTAGTCCTGGACCTATTCAAGGAGCAGAACTCCAATATTAATTTGTGAAGTTATCTCATCAATAGCAATGTGTAATCATTTCTTGTATTGTACAGATACGCAAAGTGTAAAGTCTGAAATGTAGAACTTTGCTCGTCATGATTGACATACCACACCACAGCATGTGCCCACAATACATGACAGCATCATGAAGGCAAATCTGGCTGTGCTGTGACCGGGGCTTTCTTATGGCCCTCTAAAGAGGTGGTGCTGCTGCTTAAAGGACAGTTAGGAAGCATCTATCCTTAGAAGCCTGTACTAGGGAGATGCCAGCCACAGGGCTACAGCATGCAGGAGGTTCTCAGAGAAACAGACTTCTGTTGTGTGGTACTAGACTCTCTTCTTCGTTCAGGTATATCATTGGGCCAAAGTAGGTTGACAAATAAATGGATCAGAGCAGAAAGATCCTCACCATGACTTGCATTTTGAGGTGCTGTCTTTCTTAAACCAATGACAGTTGGAAATTGAAGAAATACTCAAGTGGCAACTCTCAATATAGTTTTAAGTAGTACAGGTTTTTAAAAGTTTCTGTAGTCCAGATAGACATCAGCAAAGAATAGTATGGAAATACCTACTTCGTTTTAAATCTGTTTTGTAAGACACCTGATAATTTTTGCTTGCAGTGCTATTGCTTCTAGAGGTAGATGAGGAGTTGAGGATGGTCTCTCAGAAACATCTTCCATGCCAGATACAGTGCCTGTTCAGCTTGAAAGGGCTTAGAGGCTAAATTGTTAGTGTTTGCCTGACGTGGATGACGTACCTTGGCTGGAGCCTTGTGTGGGACATTGGACAGGCTTCTGCTCAGCCTGTTTCGTTTTGAGTTGTGAGGGACCCGGAAGTGTACGAGGCAATCTGACTACAAAGGGCGGGTAAACACTGGGCTCTGGACTTTTATGCTGTCACCACCTTTTGATAGCATTAAATTAATGATTAAAATCAACATACCACGTACTGTTAGCATAAGCTGCTCCTCTTTTTGCCCTTGCTAATGTATTTTGTTCAGCTAATCTCCACCTAAAGAAACTTCATTGCATTTTCTTTATTGCCTGCCTCTTTCTTAGGCTAGGGTGATGTGCACCTCTCTCCTTGTGTGCTTGACACAACCTCAGCCAGTTCTGGGATTTGCCATCCCTCCTTCCCAAACGGTGAACTCCCAGTCTCTCATCTTTCCCCTGCAAAGAACATGGACCTCATTTCTGTTGCCTTTTTTTTTAACAGCAGAAACTAAACAGAATTACTTATAATCTACTCAGAACTAAAATCTAGGTAACATCCTGCAATGGTGGCAGCCGTAGCCACACTAGGAGGAAATCTGTGTGGGACCACCATTGTTGAGCTGCACATAGGACAGAACAGTTCCACTGTGGGTTTTTTTTGTAACAAAGGTTTGCATTGTTAATCAGGTGCCACTCCAAAATCACTGTTCAGCTTAATGATAGTGAATTCCAGTAAAATGCAGGTGGGAGGACACTTAATTTGGGCTGTTTTTTTATTGCTTTAAATGCACACACTGTTTGTTCTTGGCATGATATCAAAAGAGTGCTGGAAGGAAATGAGGTAGAAAAAGGACATGAAAATCACAACTGCACTACTGATCTCTAAGGGTATTGTTCTTACTTCCACATGGAAAGCCCAGAGATTCCTAGCAGACGCTCTTGTTAGGTTGGCAGAAGATGGAAATTTTATATTTCACTTCTGGCAATAGCGGGTCAATAGGGATTTCTCTAATCAGCTAAAAACTAGCAGTGATGGAGTTTAAATAAATTGTAGGTAATTATTCCTATCATAGGAATCGGTCCTATAATGCAAGGTCTTTGAGGACAAAGGAAGGACTGAAGAGCTGACGTAGGATGCATCTTACTACCCTCGCTCTTGCAGGAGACGTTCTAGTACCTTATCCTGACCTCTGTCCACCTGTGTAGCACATATTTCTGCTTGAAATAAGAAAGCTGGAGATGGCGAGAGGTATAGTACATGTCCCCACATGTTCATTTCTCTGTATGCTTGTCCGCTTTGGTGAAATTTCTGTGACTTCCCTTGTGAGACAATTAAATCTTGCCCATAGGAGGCTGGCATTCAGCCTCAGCTTTCCTTTGATCGGGCTAAGTTTCCATCTGCTGAATTACACTGACTCAGACCACTCTAAATCTCTGCTTGTGTGGTGCTTATACCAAATATTTAGAGGCATTTCTCTCACTACTGTGTCTGGTTCTCCTACAGTGCTGCATGAAGTATGGGCAATATTACTGAAACTTGGCAGATTTGGTTTGAGAAAAGTTGAGGAAGGAATATGTGAGCCAAAGATCATTTCAAGTTAGCCATTCTTTGGCTTCTTCTACTACTAGGTCTCGTCAGCTGTCTGAAGAGTAACTGGTATTTTATCAAGCTGGATCTCATCTTGATCATTTGAAATGCTTCCTTTTTCACCTCAGTGTAATTTACAATCACGGATCTATTGCAGCAAGAAAGGTTAACAGGAAAGAAATGTAAACACTCTGACTGTGTTTGACTTCCTCTAAATACCTATATGTTTGTGTTGAGCGAGTTATTCAATTAAGAATAAAATAAAGCTTTCCAGTTTCCAGTCAACCCTGGGAGACCCTGACTTTGAGATAGGTTCATCTCTTGGGGATCTGGAGGGAGAGAGAATTACGTGTGCAGCAGTGCTAGTTGGTACGTTGCCCAAGCTGTCACTATGACAGCGTTTCAACATGGCATCAGAGACAGCTCTACACCAGCTGCATTTGCTTCCCATGAGAAAGTGGATTGGCATGGAGAACCCTGAGGTAGAAAGTGAAAATTATGGACATGAGTTTCCTCTCTTACACAGTCCCTATTTAGGGTTTTTCAATTCTTGTTCCTGATTGTATATGAATATCCTGAACTCACCTACTGAAGGATGTAATGATTTTCTCCAGGAAATCTGTCTCTCTATATTTGAACAAATGTTACTTGAAGGGACAGGGTGAAAAGAGATGCCGCCCCCCATGTACCTCACTTTACTAAAGAGTGGATAACGTAGTGAATCAGTACACTACTTTTTTTAGTAGTGAAGACCTGGATTAAAATCCATCTTAAGGCACAGATAAGAGAGGCAAAGTCTGACTCCTCACGGTCTTTAGTAATTTGCATGGTTTTTTCAATGCTGCTCTTTTAAATTTTTTCTGGGGCAGGTAGCAACCACTATATAGCTAAGCAAGGCATATTGACATTAGGTTTACTTTTCAATTATCTGTCAAAGCCTTCTTGGAAATAGTTCAAAATACTCCCTGAAATCCACAAATGAGAATTTGAAAAGGAAGTATTTGTCCTTTTCACAGAATGTCTTCTCAGTTCAGCAGCTTTGGGACTGTAGCAGTACGGCAGGAATTGTGGCAGGCTCACACTGAAAAGTAGTCTCAAAACACATACGGACCAAGAGCTGGAACACTTGAAACCAGAATCACCTGAATTTCCGTTGTCCCTTCTACATGTGTCAGAGATTCAACTCTGCCTAGCTAGACTAACGTGACCCTAACTGTCTGGTTTAAATGTTTTGGGGGATGGACAGTTAGCCTTTCTGAACCTGGTGAAGAGAGGAGATCTCTCACTTCACGCTGACGCTAATTGCTTATACCTGCGGAAAACTGTAAGAGACACAAAGCAATATTTTTCTTAGGGAAATTTCCTTTCTAAGGATGTTAGTCATATATAATAATAATTATTATTTTTAAATCCAGTATGAGTCGAGGGAGTGCCCTGATTACACATTTCCTGGAAAAGGCCGTTACTGACGTACCATTGACTAATGAAAACTCGCCAGTTAAAAGTAGCTCTTTTCTGTAAGAGTAATTTGAAAATACAGGTCTGTGACATTCCCTTGTTCTTTCTTTTTTAACCCCCTGATAGTGAGTGTCTTTACATCATTAGCAGCTACAAATTCATGGCCCTGTTTGGAAAATACTAAACTATTTTGATACAACAAAATAAGCAAAATCGAAGCCTGCTTGCCATCCTGTTACCAGTAATGCAGCTATGCATCTTAATGCCACAACCTAAAATGCAGGAAGGAAGAAGAAGCACTAAAGAGGCACAACAAGCATGACAGCCGATCAGTCAGATTTCTCATGAAAATCAGGATGATGCTGTAGCTATTGGTGAGTGGCAGCCCTCAAAGAGCTCTGTAGTCCCTGCCTGGGGGTTAAGGATGGAGTTTTGTGCCTGTATGAGAAATTCTGGGCAGGAAAGAGAAAAGTGGTAGGATTGAACTTCTGTATTCCATCACTACTAATTCAGGTTTCTCTAGCATGTGTTAAGCCAGTGTCCAGGAAATCTGGGAGTGGAAGAGCCAGAACTTTTAAATACCATTTTAACTGTTATGTCTAAGACTCTGGGAATTGTGTTGCTTATGCTCAGAAGAGCATGACTTGTGACTGCAATTTGTTCAACTCAAAATGACCTCCAAGCCTTACTGGAAGTAAACGTAAAAAAGAAATAAAAATTCCCCCCCCCTCCCCCCCCCATCCTTCTACCAAAAGAGATTTTTCAGTTTTAAAATGATCATAGTGCAACATTTTGTTTTGAGTTTAACCCCGGCAATATCAACATGACAGAGTTATGCAAACAAGGAAATTTCCATGGGCTGAATTGCACAATTTCAAGAAACAATCTGAGTTATTAAATAAATGTGAACGCTGATGCCTTAGCATTGAAGGGCTGTGCGCTCTCTGTAGCTGTTGGAGCAGAGAGAATAAATATACCTTTCTTCTTCCCTGTTCATTGACTGAACACACAAGTGGGTATGAATAGTACCTGGCTAAGTGTTTGTGCGCAGTGCCAAACCACAGGGGTTGTTCGGAGGGCTAGTGCATGAGATTTACTGTTCAGTCAAAGTAGCAGTGCAAAGAGGGAGATACGAGCAATGCTGCTGTGGGTGTTAAAGCTATGCAATAAGAGTCTAAAGTGTTTCCTAGTGCATTACAGATTTTCCTTTCTACTTCCATAGGATTCTGTATGGTCTATGAAGACAGCTAGCTCTAGGATATAGTAAAGATTTCCAACTCCAACACAAAGATTTCTGTGAAAGATGCAGCACAGACACCAATCCCGCAATGGGTCTGCATTTCAGCTTTCAGCAACATGCTGGACTTAAATAACCTTATATTCTCGCCTAGAAACGTTGAGCTTGCCCACCAGGCTGTGTTCTAGGTGTGCTCCCATAAATGAACTACTAGGCTGCATTGTTTTACTGATGTTTCCACTGTATAAATTCACATTGGGCCCTGTCATGCATGTTATGCCTGTAAGGGCAGAATACCTTTTTTGTCTCTCAGTACTATAGCTTTCATTATTACAAGGGTGCTTAGCCATGGCAGGGATGAGTCTTAAAGAAATTAAGATAATTAGGTGATTGAGGTAAGTAAAAACTCAGTGCCAACCTCTGACTTTGCATGAATGAAAACTAAAACCAGTAATGGCCATGAACAAATTGATCTAGGATAGGTAAGGTGTATAGCTGTCGGATGAGTGAGATTCCAGAAGAGCTATCCAGCAGGATTAATGGCTCAAGCAGTCTAAGGAGCTTATGGGGCTGGTACTATTTTAAACAGGATTGCTATAGAGAGGATTCAATTTGGGGATACTTTCTGAAGGGTGATCCACTTAGAGGTCCCTTCTAAATCAGTGCCTTGTGGCCTTAAAGCTCTGTGTGCTACTCGCACAGATCTGGAGTTCTTGGTGAGGTCTTCCAAGTCCAAATTTGTGAGGATGCCTGCGATGTGTGCAAAACCTGAAATCTATTGACTTTCCTATGGTTATCACATGCCTCAAAACCCCTTGTCCCATGCAGACTGTAGGTGTGTGTATTTGTGGAGGGGATTAGAGTTGAGACTGAGAAGATGAGAGAGGTGAAACAAGCAAAGGGATTACATCTGGAGTTAGGAAATTACAGAATAGGTGCTTGCTGTGAAACCAAGAGGGGAGTGTAGGCAAGATACTTCCAGTCTGCTCTGTGAAAAAAAAAAAAAAAAAAAAAAAAACACACACAAAAAAAAACAGGGATGCAGGCATAAGTTGCTTGCATTGGGACAGAAGAGTGGCATATTTGGCATCACGTGACTTACAAACGTGTGCAAAACACATTATTCCAGCAGCAGAAGTTGATTTTCTGAAGGCTTAGTCAATGAATACGAATGAATCAATATACTCTTACATTTTATTGGGTGATAATCAACTGCTGAGAGTCATCAGCAGAATGATGGATGTGGTTTCTTTATCTGACTGTCAAACAGAGAGTTTATGTGTCATTCTTCACTTACGTGAGTTTGCCCAAGGCTTGCATTATTGGTAAAAACTGTCCCATTTGCTGTATTTAATGATCTACAGGTTATCAAGCTTCCTGCAATCCTTTACTGCCTGTGACACTTTATTGCATGATGCTACTTACTTTCCCTACCTAGAAAAAGGTCCTTTGCAAGGATAAACACATTGATTTTTAGAAAATATTTTGAAATCTGCTGATGAAAGGTGCTTCTTTCCACTATCTCCAGAGTATTGGTAATAATTCAGGCTGAAGAGGATGGAAGAATAGGGAATATGGGTCAAAAGGCACTGAAAATTAGACGTTTATCTAACAGGGCTGCCTTTAGTGTAAAAGAGCTGCGACCATTTGAGGGAGGGTAAGTGAATGCAGGAGCCTTTACACTGAACAGCGCTGAGAGAGACTGGAGCCCGATAATACCGTATCTCACCACATCTGTGTTTCCAAAGTCTGCCCTAGATGGATGGCAAGTCTGTAGCATACAACGATAACTCGGGAGAGCACAGAGGGCTCCCTGGGATCCAGGGAGATCTTTCCTCATTTGTAGTTTTCAGGACTTAGAATGGTGTCTACATTGTTGTTGACAGCTTAATTCTGCTCCGTGGTCCATCCCCAAAATGGTCACAAGAGCCTGTGTACACTGACAAAGATGATGGCTGCATTTTGGAAAATGTTCTGGTGCAATTACAGTAAGTGCGACTAGTTGGCTTTAAGTTTTTTTTACTTCCAGTGGTGAATGCGCACGCTGGGAACTTCAGAAAGAGCAGCTCTGACATGGTTTCCTGTGTGGGATTTTGTTGCGAATTTCTCTTCACGCACGTAAAAACAAATGCAGATTTTGTATTTTCCACAGGGTTTATGTAGTATGAAAGCCAATATAACCTTAATTCATTTGAAGAGCCACTGATTTGACTGTGTTTGATGTAAAGGTGGTTTCGATCTTAATGATCTCATTTCAGAAGGGCGGCAATTGAACAGATATGCAGCAATGCAGAACTTGTGTGAAAGGAAAAAGAGAATTAAGCAAATACTGGTGTTTGAGACCAGTACCAATATTTCTCTTTTGTCTTACTTTAAAGGCCTTGACATGTATTCCTTCCCTTTTGTTACCTCACATCATTGGTATTTTACTGATCTGGGTGGGTTCTGTCAATCATAGATTTCCAACTGTTTACTTTCCAGGTTAATATAAAGATGACTAGTAAACATACAGGTATAAAGAGGTGACTATTAAAAGAAAGTAGCTGTCTTTGAAAAGCCAAGTTCCTGGGCAGTGCCACAGAGGTGTCTTCAACTTTAGAAGACTAAGTGAGCTAGGAAAGACATAAAGTTGTTGCTATTTGAAGGCTGTCTGGTTGTTTTAAGTGAGATTCAGTCCAGTAATGCACAAAAATTCCCAGCTTAAGTAAGCCATTGTAAGTGGAGGACATAAGCTTTTCATAGTCCAGGTATCTTCAAGAGCCTTAGAAAACAATGACACAGTGTTGCTGGGGTTGGTTCGGAGCCAATATTTCCAGTCTGCTCTTTCCCATGAGGCTCTCTGCTGTTCTTAAGGTTACAGGAAATTAGGAAGTTCAGTCAGAGTCTACTGCTCCTGTGGCCCTGGTTGTCCTGGACCAGGTCCTGCTTCATCATATTCTTTGCTTTTTTGTGAGAGAAACAAGGTACTGAAACTGGAATCTCCTTTTCAGAGATAATATAGAAGATAGATGAGGGAATCTCAGGCTGCACTGAAGGAATTGTTCCAGTGAGATGATCCATGTTCTCTGACTTGAAGATTGTCTAATAGGCAGGGACACTAAACAACTTCAACTGGATAAGCTCTGGTTGCAAGACATGAAGCTGCTTCTTCGACAGCTTTTTCTGACTGTTATTTTTCCCCCTCTCCTCCCATACCCCTGAACACACTGGAATTCAAATGTGTTTTTAAGATGGGGTTCCTTATGCCTTAGTCATCCTATCTGTTAGGGTTTGGGTGTTTGGGTTTTTTAACTTTTTTATTCTGTCCTTATTGGTATAGGCTTTGTCTGATCAGCACCACACCAACTCTACTTCTCCAGAACCCACAAGATGGCCTAGCAGATGGGGTATAAACCCCATGTAGCGTACATCATAGACCCACGAAACACCAATTTTTATTCCAGTCATGGATCAGTCTGGGGGGAGAAATGGGGGAGGGAGGGCAGTGAGCAGGGAGAACGAGCTGGCTTGGAGGAACGCTAATAGATTTGGTTTCAGTCCAAATCATGCTAGCAGTGATTGTAAATAAACACTTGATGGTGATTCAGTGGCTTCTGTTAAGTGAATAGATGGTCTCTGTCCTGTCCTCAGTGAAGAACTGTCCGTGCACATCCATCCCACATCGTTACACCAACTGTAGGTGTAGCCATGAGCTCAGGGCTAATCTGCCAGGCCTGGGGGAATCAGAGAGTGAAACAGGTTCTCACAGCTCAAGATGGGCTCTCCATGTCAGGGTTAGCCCATGGCTAAGGCAAAGTCCTGTAAATAGCTGTTCTCTACTCTACATGGTAGAAATCTTGTTGATCACACCACACTTCAGAGTTGGCATTCATGCTTTCCCACAGCACCGACTTCCCTACTGATACAGAAGTGTCATGGAAAGTGATAGAGAAAACTTAACTGAATGGTGCAGCATCAGAAGGGGGAGGGAAGCCAAGAAAAACCCATTTGTCAGCTGAACAAATTAAAAAATTAGAAAACTCAGCATTTTGTCAGTCACTCCACCCCCTGGCATTTCCTTCATGGTTAGGACCTTAATCATCAGTAAAACAATAACAACAAAACATGTACAAGGAGTCCAACCATCAACTATCATAATTCTCTTCAACACAGCAAGACGCTCTTCAACAAATAACCGTTAAGAGATTAAGCCTCTTTTATGAATAAATTGTTTGGTATGCTGAAGGCAATTTGTTTGACATTATTTTTGCAGGATTAAGGAGTCGAAGACCTTGAGAACATGCTAATTGTCTATATCTGGCATAGAGGCAATATTAAAGCCTTGGTAATATTCCACACCATTGACAAAAGTAGCATTCACAGGAGATCGTTTGCTAATGTAGTCCTTGATTTGGCTGCTAATAAAAACAAGTGATGATGCTTTTCATCCCAAGATCCCCGAATACCATTTTTGCTAAGGGTCTTCCAAAACCCGCATAGTTCCCCTGAGTGTCCTGGCTGTTCTTCTCACCGGCATGCTGGCCACTGGCAAAATTTCTTTTTCCACTGTGCAAATACTCAAACTGAGAAATTCCTCTTGAGTTATAACTAATGTTGGGAGAAAATAGTTTGGGTTTGTTTTTTTTTAATTTTCCCTGGGTCATTTCCTTGATCAGACTGCTGGTACAGCTACGCAGACGCTAACAAGGTTCTATGGGAGCTGTATGAAAACAGGAACGTGAGATGGGAGTAGGTAGGACTGATTTATTGTGGCAGTGCCACTTTAAACCAACCTAAAGTGCTCATAAAACTGTTGCTCATGGTACAGTTAAATAGCCTGTTTAAGGGCTTGCTCACACCACTCTCGTGGGCTTCCCCAAGTCAGCTTTAGTCTAGTGAGCTAGCATGCACAGAGGCCGGGTCAAATTGAGTCTTCTGCTGCTGCATCTGAATCGTAGCCAGCCTGGCTACCCCACACCAGCTGCAGCTGAAGCAACGAGGAGTGCAGAGCAGAGGTGGCATCAATAGTGCAAGATGCAGAATCCAGTAATCCTCCTCTGTGTTCTCCAAAACAGTGAAAAACATACTCCCCACAGCCTGATAATAGTACTTAATTGGTTATGATGTTTTTCTCTTCTTTTTAAAACAGCTGATTTACAGGCCTGAAGCCTCTACTCCTCAAAAGTAAGAGCAGCTGGGGGAAAAAAAAGACAAGGAAGCAATTTTTCCTGAAGCTTATTTCCTGGCAGGGCACAGTTTTCAGCTTTAGAAGGATGTATGGGGCAGAAAGAAGTCCTGTAAACATGTTCACATTTGCCAAAGCTCCTTGAGCTGTTGCCTTAGCCTAAATCTCACAGGACACATTGCCCTCTCAGAGGAACTTGGTATGAAATTCTAAATTCCATGCACACAAAAAATAGAAAAAGGGAAAAGAAACAAGGCTGTATCAGATCTCATAAAAAACTCTGAGTCTTTATTATTTCCTCCTCCTTTCTGAATTACTTTTAATCTAAAAATCATGGAAGCTGAGATCATCCCAAGGAAAGTTAGAATAAACATGACTGGAAAAGGCCCCTTGGGAAGATGTCTCAGTCTCCTGCTGCTGTGCAGTTGTAAAAGCCTTCTTGCCTTGTCTCCGCAGCTGAATAGGTATCAATAAAGTACACAGCTCAGAAGAATAAGACAACTTCACTTTCTTAGAGGCGTGATGTGTCAAGTCAAGTGGCAATAAACTCTGTGTCAGCACTTTTCCTTACTATGTATCTGGCCAGCATCTACTTTTTTTCCCCCAAGTATACTGCAGGAAAAAACCTGCTACGTTGCTTTATTCAGGCAAGGCCCTTATTTTTCTGCATTATAAAAGCATTGGTTGGTGTGTGCATGGGTGCGTGCATGGGCATGTTTAATGCTGAACGTTGGATCTTGATGTTCTGACTTTCCCTCATGACACTAGGTGCATAATATCACATCCCACTGAGCTGGACTGAGAGGCAGACACCACACACCTAGCCAGCATAGGAGATGTCCTCTGCAGCTTGTCAAAGGAAACTCATTCAAAATTTAGGAGTTTGTATCCCTTGTGCTGGTCATCACTTTACAGTCAACCTTGTTCAAGCTTCTGCCACGTAAGTGAGGGGCATTGCAGAATCATAGAATAGTTAGAGTTGGAAGGGACCTTAAAGATCATCCAGTTCCAACCCCCCTGCCCTGGGCAGGGACACCTCCCACCAGACCAGGTTGCTCAAAGCCCCATCCAGCCTGGCCTTAAACATCTCCAGGGATGGGGCATCCATAACATCCCTGGGCAACCTGTTCCAGTGTCTCACCACCGTCACAGGAAAGAATGTCTTTCTGGTATCCAATCTAAATCTCCCATCTTCCAATTTAAAACTGTTACTCCTTGTCCTATACTTCCTGAGAAAGAGTCCCTCCCCAGCTCTCCTGTAGGCTCCCTTCAGATATTGGAAGGCTGCTATAAGGTCTCCATGGAGCCTTCCCTTCTCCAGGCTGAACAACCACAGCTCCCTCAGCCTGTCCTCGTAGGAGAGGTGCTCCATTATGGTTTTTAACTGCAGAGCTGACCTTTGTGCTTTGGTTGCTGAAAGTTTTGGCTTTTACCCGTACGTGTACTACGAGGGAGGCTGCACACCTCTTCTGTCACTGTGATTTGTGGCCACTTTTTGGTTTAGATAAGAATAACAGCTTTTAGGAAGCAGAGAATAGACAGCTGAGGTTATGAATTTTGAGATTGCAGCAAGGAACTTATTTCCAAGTGACGTCTTTCAGTGTAACTCATCCACTGGGAGACCCAGGCCTGGAGAGGCTGAAGAATGTGAACACTTCTCCTAAGCACACCTATGACTGTTGGAAGACCACTGCACTGAGCTCAGGTATTGCTGTGGGTGGGATGTTTGTCAGGGAATTAAAAGAGTAGGGCAAGGAGCTGTGGTGGTACCAGGCTTCTGTAGCTGCATGCTATCTATCTGGGGTTTATACGTTGTGAAGGCTACTGTTTGTTGGAGGACAGGTCAGGAGCTGTCTTGTCTTACCTGTCTGTCCTCTCCAGCTCCCTCACTCTAAACCACATCCAAGTTCTTGGCAAAATGCTGGTAGGAGCAGAGAAGAAAAAGCTATAGCATTTTCCCCCTACCAGGCCTGCTTCCTGGTGGTTTTCTTAGGAGGGCATGTTTTGGCGGTCACAGGCTGTAAACTCCTAGATTACTGTGCTCCACTCTGAGAGTGCTTTTTGCAACACAACCCCTGCTCACAGCTCTAAGCACATTTAATTATGTCTCAACTTTTGTTCTGTCTTTCAGTTCAGGGGACTGCTCTTGGAAGTGCTTATGATTGTTAATAGTAAGCTTTCACCATTAGGACTTCACTCTGAACACCAGGAGGCTTGTTTTTCTGAAACGGGAATGAGGTGCTGAATGAGGTTACCCTACCAATAACTCTTCTCACTTATTGATTGTCTGATGTGTGCATTTATCAGCAGCTGATAAATAAGTGAGAAGGATTTTGTTATGATGTAGATCACAGCAGGTCTCAGAGTCAGTCAACAATTTTTTGTCAGTGGGAAGGAGTGAAGAGGTTATCAGTGTATGCACATAATACATTCCATGTTCTCGGTTTTTAGCTGGGTGTGCTGATTGAGTTCTTTAGGTCATTCAGTGTGTGTGTATGTATACATCTCCTTCGTAAACTATTGGTGATTTGCAGAAATTTGTTGCTGCCTACTGTGGACTTTAAAAGATGGATCTTGATCAAATAGCCAGTCGTCATCCTGACTACCTGATGCTTTTCATCTATACTATGTACTATGCCCACTTCGGAAACTGCAGTCATCCCCATGCTAGTTTGCACTATATTTCTCTTTCTTTCTCTGTATTTACTTGCAGATGGGTGTGCTTAAGTATATATTTAAATTTCAGTGCCTTTATGTCTCACTGTCTGAGAATGGGAGAGGAAGATAGGAAGCTGCCAATGAGGAAATAATGTCTGAAAGTTAGAAGAATGGAAATAGTGAGAAGCCAAGCACATTTTGAGAGAGATGTAATGGGGAAAACAAAATCCTGTTACAAATCTAAATGTCACTAAAAATCTTGGAACCCTGAGTGGAAACTAAACCCAGGTACTTGCACATGTACAAATGATTCGTATATCAAATTCCAAGTCCTCTACAGATTGTACAGTGCCCATGGCAGATTTTTCAAAATGCGCAAGGGTAATGACTTTTACTGGATAGGGTGTAACACTGGCACTTTCAGCATAACAAGTTGTCTGGTCCAGAGAGCAAAATATTCCAGGAAATGGTGCAATTGTGTACTCAAAGTATAATACAGAGATCAGTAAAGCTTTCGTGGCATTATTAGACATTCAAGACAATAAGTAAGCACTGAATTGAGTAAAATTGTTGTCCAGCTGGCAGTCATGGGCGCCATGGGCTGAATCTGTCTTCTAGGACAGTTCTCTGACACACTGCCTGCCTTGGAAATGGGAAACAACTTTTGTAGTACCTGCTGATTTAACTGTCTGACACTTCTCCTTATTGCCTTGAATGGCTGAGTATTTGCAGAGCAAGCTACAGCCATCGCTCTGATGTGAGAGAGTAGCTGAAGTCTAGGTGCCATGCTGATAATATCTGCATAGTCCATGAGGGTTTTCTTGGTGACTCTCCAAGGAGACTTTGTCTTGCAGCAAGGTTAGCTCTAAAAAGTCTTTTCATTGCCTTGGGAATTTGCTGATTTTTCTTTCTTTTTTTTTTTCTCTTTTCTTTCTTTCCTTTTTTTTTTTTTCTTTTTGCAAAGACCTTCTCCAAAGCAAAACACCTCTAAAAAATTACTTGGTCTTTATTCTTAGAGGTCTGTTTTCCTTAGAGACTAAAGAAAAAGTTTTGGCTCTGAACCTGCATGTTTGAACTCTGCTGATCTTGACTGATCTGATCTAATGTTTGATATTAGGACGTAACATTTCTGTTGGTGGAATAGAAACATATCATTTGTTCTGCCTCAGTCTCTGACATATGCCAACAGCATCCTGGACTGCATTAGGTGGAGCCTTCCCAGCAGGTCAAGGGAGGAGATCCTTCCTCTCAGTTCAGCCCTGGTGGTCCAGTCCTGGGCTCCCCAGTATGAGAGAGACACGGACTTTCTGGAGGAAGTCTGGTGAAGGGCCATGAAGTTGCTTAAGGGACTGAAGCATCTAACACAGGAGAAGAGGCTGAAAGAGCTGCAGCTATTTAGCCTCAAGAAGAGAAGCTTGAAGGTTTCTTATCAGTGTGCATAAATATTTGATGGGAAAGAGTAAAGAAGGCAGAGTGAGACTCTTCTCAGTGGTGTACAGTGACAATGGGGACAAACTGAAATTCAAAATATTCCATTTAAACATAAAATCTTCTTTGCTGGGAGTCTGATCAAACAGTGCAACAGGCTGCCCAGAAAGGTTCTGGAATCTCTCTATTTGGAGATACTCAAAACCCAGCTGGATGTGGTCCTGAGCAACCTGGTCTAGCAACCCTAGCTGACCCTAGCTGATCTGTTTTGATCAGAGATTGAACTTGGAGGGGATCTCTGAAGATGCCTTCCAATCTCCACTGTTCTGTGATACGTGCAGGCTGATGAACTCTGGAAAAGCTATAAGAATTTTGTACACCGCTGTAGCCTGGTACCTTGCAGGATTTATGAGACATTGCTAGTCAGCCTGTACTCTCCAAGCCTTATGGTAAAGAACTTCATGCTATTGTTGACTATTTTCCTTAGTCTGCTGGGAGGTTAAAGTAAACTAAGCAAAAGGAGTTGCTGAAGTAGGGAGAAGAGGACTATATGGGACTGTAGTTGCTAACCAAGTTTCAGAACAGTCTTATAGTAAGGAATAGTGTGGCCAGCAGGAGTAGAGAAGTGCTCATCCCCCTGTGCTCAGCACTGGTGAGGTTGTATGTACCTCCGAGTACTGTGTTCAGTTCTGGGCCTCTCTCTACAGGACGGACATTGAGGTGCTGGAGCAAGTCCAGAGAAGGGCAACAAAGCTGGTGAGGGGTCTGGAGAACAAGTCTTATGAGGAGTGGCTGAGTGTTTAGCCTGGAGAAAAGGAGGCTGAGAGGAGACCTTACTGGTCTTTACAACTACCTGAAAGGAGGTTTGGTCTCTTCTTCCAAGTAATGGACAATAGGGCAAGAGAAAATTGCCTCAAGTGGTATCAGAGGAAGCTTAGATTGGAGAGAGTCCAATGTAGGGCAACTAAGATGATTAAGGAATTGGAGCACCTCCCTTATGAGGAAAGGCTCAAAGAGCTGGGGCTCTTTAGCCTGGAGAAGAGAAGGCTGAGGGGAGACCTTATCTACGTTTACAAGTATCTAAAGGGTGGGTTGAAGGATGACGGAGTTGGAGTCTTTTCAGTGGTTTCTAGCGATAGGATGAGGGGCAACGGGCACAAGCTGGAACATGGGAAGTTCCACACAGATCTGAAGAAGAACTTCTTTGGGGTGAGGGTGGCAGAGCCCTGGAAGAGGCTGCCCAGGGAGGGTGTGGAGTCCCCTTCTCGGGAGATTTTCAAGACCTGCCTGGATGCAGCCGAGTGATGTGCTCTGGGCTATCCTGCTGTAGCAGGGGAGTTGGACTGGATGATCTCTAGAGGTCCCTTCCGATAATGCTGTGATTCCATGATGAGGAAAAGATTCTTCACAGAAAGGGTTATCAAGCATTGGAACTGACTGCCCAGGGAAGTAGTTGAGTCACCATCCGTGGAGGTATTTAAAAGACATGTAGATGTAGTGCTGAGGGACATAGTTTAGGACTTGGCAGGGCTAGGTTAACAATTGGACTTGATGATCTTAAAGGTCTCTTCCAACCAAAATGATTCTATGATTCCATGAAATTATTTGAAAACCTAATTTACAGGATATCATGTATTCCCTTTATTTTCCTAGTTCACTGAAGTTCATTCAAAAGTTCTGTGTTTTAGCTGGGATAGTAAGCTCTAACTCTCTCTCCCTTTGCTATTTAAGAAAAATTACAGGCTGATGTAATGTCAAATTAGATCTTTAAAGCATAGTGGGTCACATTTACAGAGAAATTCAGGATCACAGAATAATTCAAGTTAGAAGGGACCTCAGGAGGTCTCTACTCCAGCCTCCTGCTAAAAAGGCAGGGTAAGATACGAGGCCAGACAAATTTCCTCAGAACTTTATCAAGTTGGGTCTTTTAAGACTCCAAGGAAGGAGGTCACACTGACCCAGTGCTTGAGTGTCCTCACGGTGAAAAAGATTTTTTCAGTCCAAATGTTTTGCTCTTCAACTTTTCTTTTTTTGGTGAGTGAAGGTAACATAGGTGCCTTTTGGGGTTTACAGGAGTGTATAAGCAATGTAGATCTCTTACTGTCTTGGGCACTTCTAGAAGTCTCCCTATGCCCTTATTTTTATTTTCAAACATGAAAATGCATCTGAAAATCTTACCTGGTATATCCTGGGCTTCATAACTTTAAGAATGTGGAAGCTTGAAACTGAAGTCTCTTCACTTTCCAAAATTTTGTCAACTGTTGTTGTGTTTATAAGCAATTTGGAGGGGCTTTGATTACAAGAGGGTGTGTCAGCATTTCTTTTTGAGCATTTCCTCCTGTTAATTTTTCTCATGTTAATAATGATGAGGTAAGTTCAGAACTAGGGCCATAACATAAATGAAACTTGCAAAGAGAGGAAAGATTCAGGATTCCTTTCACACCGCCTGGCACGTTTCTAGGAAACTACATCAGTAAGGTGTTTTTAAAAGGCAAAGAAGACTTGTGTGTGTAATCTCAAAAGCATTGCGTCTGTGTATATCAAACAGTCTTTAGTTCTGAATAATGTCAGCTCCAATAGCATATATTTTCATGTGTGGCAGAGGCTAATTTGATCATCCTTGTTACCCCTACCATAACTGCTTGCTTTTTTTCTTTTTTTATGGCAGTGTTTGCCTTTGCTCTGTCTGTTTCTTGTTGATCTTAAGAACAGATATTTGCCAAAACAAATGTATTTGAGTGATAAAAGCCAAGAGGAATGTCTGTTGGACCACAGGAAATTTCCTGTGCAGGAAGAGATCTTGGGAACTTCCTGTGGAGCAGAGCATTGTGGGTGTGTTGGCAGAAGTCCCTTTACCACAGCTGCAATTAACTAGAACAGGGTGGAAAATAGTTGGCACTGCCTTTTGCAGTCATATAGTTCAAGAGCCAAGCCTGAACTAGACACTTAAAAAACCCACTGCATGAGCAAATGTTAAATCAGAGTTGGGTGTTTGCAGATGATTAGTCTCATAACCAAAAAACAAGCAAATAGGAATGATGCACAATTACAGGTCACTGGTTCTCATGCTGCCATACTTTGTGCCCATCTTATAGACTAACTTGATGTACACAGGAGTATCCCAAGCTTTGATGCTGCTAGAAGTAGACCTCCTCAAGTTTGGTCCCACATACCTGAGAGTGAACTGTGTGCTTGGTCACTGCATTTTGTACACCACTGTAGCCTGGTACCTTGCAGGATTTATGAGACATTGCTAGTCAGCCTGTACTCTCCAACAGGATTTTCCCATGTCAGTACTGTCCCTGCACCTTTCATGAGGCTTCCTGGTTGGCACTTCCCAGACAAGTTCAAATCTTCAAGCAAGCCATATCCCATGCGTTGCGTTAAATCTGCCTGATGCCAGAAACTTGTCTTGAATGCCAGGTGTTCAAAATGGAAGACCTTTATATTTGGTTCATCTTTATTTATGCCTCTAGCAGGGGTGCATCTCCTTCCCCACCTCTCTGAGATGACACTTGCAGGGCACAGGGGAACTCCCTCTGGAGAGAGGAGTGAGGAGGCAAAACCAAGGAGGGATACAGGATGCTAACATAAAACACTAGTAGAAAAAAGAGGGGAGAGACAACTGGATAATAGGAGGAAATGAGTGTAGTTCAACGGGCAGAAAGAGGAGGGGAGAGAAAGAAAAAGACACCAGAAGCACAGATTTTATAAAAAGGGAAATTGAACAGTCTGGAGAAAAATACATTTTTTCTAATAATATGTACAGAGCATGATTAGATCCTACATGAAGCGAGATTTGTGGGCAGGGTGTCTCAAACCCATTATTAGGTGATGGCAAAGTGAGCTTGATAGGGACACTTGGCAATACATCCTAGACTGAAGTCCCAACTTCATCTGTGAAGACAGTCATATGCCTTCCGCCTGTACCAGTCCTTGGCCTCGCTGGAGAAGGTGCTGTAGAAAAGGCCACTGAAATGGTGCTTGAGGCTGTGGTCTGTGCTCTCTGCAGCCCTGTGCAGAGAGCTGAGCAGCACTAAGGCTGTTGACTCTTCAGAGAGGTCGAACAGCAGCTGACCATAACATTTGAACTTCAGTCTTGTGAGCCTAACTTGCATAATGATCACACCCGGTGATCTGGAAGCCCCAGCCTCTCAGGTAGCATGGTTCTCCTCACAGAGGCTGGATCCTGTGACCTAGCACCCTTGCCCATGCTTTTCTGGTGTTTTTTTTTCTTACAGCTGTATGCGTACTGAGGAACTCTTTGTTTGCTTACTAAATGCTTCCCCACAGGAAATTTCCTGTGATGGAAAACTCTGGGGAAGCTTCCTGTTAGACGAGATGCTGCAGGGGGCAGATAACTGAGACACTCCAGCCCGCAAACCGCAGCAGCTGAGGAGGCGTTGTCACCTGGTGCTTTCTGCTGGAGTTGGCTGGGCGGCAGGAAGAGTCAACCACTTTTCCTGAGTGATCTGGGGTGATAGGACAGGGGAACCGCTCGCTGGAAAACCCATGACTCCTGGTGACTGCTGAGGTCTTTACTAAGGCTGGGCACTGCAGTTCAGTGCAGTTGAACCCAGGTCCCTGGAAGCTATAGATTAATTTTTATCGCAGGGGGACTCCATGGACTAGCTAGGTCAGCTTTTGTCAGACTCTGAAGAAGGCCTGTAGTTACATGTCCCATCGCAAGCTGGGTTGCGAGCTGCTTTGAAGCTCAAAACCGGTTGAGGAAAAAACCACTGCCTCATGGAAGAGCCCCACCTTTTGGTAATTTTCCCTGTCTCCTACCAATTGCTTTCCTGAAGAAGGAGGGTCCTGCAGCCGTACCATTTTTGAGCCCATGGCTGTCCCTGGCAGTCTGTGGAGAACCGCTTTGTATCACTTACCGGGATTTGCTCTTACACTGGTGCAAAAAGAATGGTCTGGGGGACAAGTTAACTGTTCCTACTAACGGCACCCCAGGCTCCGGCAGAGACCTCTTGTCATTTTAGGCAGGGGTTAATGGCTTGCCAAGACTAGAGCTTGGTGACCTCTTAGGAGCCGTTACCTGCGACTGTGCCACAGTGGTTTACTCAGTCCAAGGCTGACAGCATGAAACTTAATTGGGAAAAGCACCCTGATGCAAGAGAGCTCTTCAGGCAAAGGCACATGATGTCAACAATCAGCATGTTGCCTATGTGGTTAGGTGGGACCTTGGGGAACACTGAGGCCAACAAGGTTCCTGAAAATGACCTACATCCTTCCACGGCTCTTGCCATTTAGCCCTGCAATGCTTCAGATTCTTCATATATTATGTCATGATGCTAGTGCTTCTTTGTGCCCCCGTTGACATCTCCTCTGTCAAGAGCAGTGATGACTGACTGTATGAGGAGGTAGGACTTCAGAGTTTTCAGCACAGTCTGTCAGCACAGAGATGTGCCTGCCCCATAAAAATACTTTGAGCTTCCTGCTCACCAAACTGCCCTTTGCTATCCACAGTGTCCCTTTCAATTCTTGAAAATGTTTCTTCTGCCCCTTCAGCTTTCCACGCTGTCTGCTGTAATCATCTGTACCATACAATGATTTTTACAATTCCTACCCCTCAAAGTTACTGGTTCCTGGTAGCATTCCTTAAACCTCATTTTTGGTAGTACTCTTGTCTCTATTTGTGATCCATTGCCTAAATATTGCCAACACAATGGGGTTTGTTGTTTGCACGTATTTCTTCAGTGTGTTGATTTATGCCAGGAATCTATGGCAATTTTTTACCAAAAGATGGAGAAGGGAATAATTATCCAGACATTTGGACTTGAATGTTCCTGTTTTTCTTCATAGCTCATCGTCTTGAATCTGGTGAAGGCACTTCATTTGCTTCATTGCTTTTCTCTTTGTCTTATTTTAGAAGTTCAGGTTGAGATGAAATTAAATTGAACTACTAAGTCCTGGAGGAACTTCTTTAGGTCCGCTCCCCCTAGACTAGGAAAGGCAGATGTTTTAAGCTTTTAATTTTCAATACGGTATAATTTCAATACAACCTTCATTCAACCAGCAGTAGCTGTTTCAGTTTGATTAGTGGACTTAGCTCATAAATGTGTGCAGGCTGGCCAACTGGCCTGGCCAGCCAGTCACTGCGTTGGTGAGATTGGCTACCTGGCTGTCATTTCTTGGCTGATAGGGGACCCCAAATTGCAAGTGCTGCTTCTCAGCTATGGGGCAGACAGGAATGAGGCACTGCTTTTAGTCTCCTGGTAGGGGAAAGGAACAGCTTCAGAGCTATATGTAGCCATCAGTCCCTATATTGTGTAGCCTGCCATGGATTGAAGGCATCTGGGAAAAATGACAAGCTCTTTTTGTGGGGTGAATGGTTGCACCACTTGTTTTTCAGGTTTCCAGACACTTCCCATGATAAGAACTTGGGTTTGATAGTTTTACAACTTTTCTACTTTTTAACTGCTGTGACTGATAACTTCTTTGCCAGGACAGAGAACAATACATCAGTGTTGAACTCTCAAAATGTCTAGTGCCCTAAGATCTGGAACAGACTTGAAGGAAGAGGGGTAGTCTCTCCTGTGCTCTGCATACCCCTCTGCTGGGCCGTGCGGATGGGAGAGGAGTCTGCCTGCTCACAGGTGAGAGTGAGAGGAGCTCAAACTTGGGGGGCAGAGGGAAGAGCCTGGAGCAAAGGGGCTGGTCAGAGACTGGTGTTGCAGACTGGCACAATGAGAAGTGGGGAGAGAAGGACATGAAGTCGAGCTAGGAGGATGGATTTCTTAATCTTGCCCCTCCTCTGCTGTCACATACATTTGCTGTGCAGCCTGCTGGCAAAATGAGTCAGGGTTATAGCAAGGTGTCTCATGCCCTCCTGCCAGTGTTGATTCCTACAACAAACGACAGCGTATTTCTGCTGCTATCAGTTGCCTCCTTAGCAAAAAGTGGCAAAGGTCTGTAGATTTGATCTAAGAGTGCTAGCCCTGCTGCTGACCCATGCAGGTTTCACTATGATGCCATGGTGGAATTTCTGAGGTTTTTTTTTTTTTCACCATTACTGATACTTTAAAAACAAGGGAAAAAATTACAC
This sequence comes from Tringa tobata, assembly GCA_033628505.1. NCBI lineage: Eukaryota > Metazoa > Chordata > Aves > Charadriiformes > Scolopacidae > Tringa > Tringa tobata. The sequence goes on from JAHREE010000220.1 coordinate 1,217,521, forward strand.
TCAATATATATATTCTGTGTTACAGCTACTAAGGTTGTAAATATGAGGAAATGTCAGAATTCACATTGCCTGTACATACATCGATCGTTCGATTATGTGAGCTTTGCATATGCATCAACACATGCAGCATCTAGCAAAGTGGGTACTCTGGAGACTGCACAAATAACTTTACTAAATACTGGTAAAGAGGAAAGGTGATCAACCTATAGCCGGCAGAGAGGATAATTGCAGGAGAAAGCTATTAAGTCTGCAGGGATTCCTGGTCTGCTCACTGTTATCTCAGCATGAATAGTGTTTTTGCAGCTCACACAGACAACCTGTCTAGAACCGTATCAGCGTTGGTAACTACAGCTGGGATGAAATGGTTGTCTTGAAGTATTTGAGAGTTTCTTCCTGGCTGCATTCAGTACATGTGGGTTTGCTGGTCAGAAGTGGTTTGTACCAAATCACATAGGAGGCCTGTGGCTGAACTCGGGTTTCCCTGGTCCCTTGACCAGTGTCTTCCTTGCTAGAAGCTTCTTCCTTCTGCAGCAGTGCAGAGACCTACCTTCCCTTTAATTCATATTTAGTATCCCTGTGGCAAATAACTTAGCTGTTTACATGGGAAAGTAACCATAGGAAAGTATTTATTATATTTTTAGCAGTCTGTAATGTAATTTAGCAGATGGAAAAAACGAGGAGGAGAGCCAGCTCTTTGCAGACCACCAATGTGTGCTTTGCAGGCAGGAGCTGGAGAATTGGTAAGCTAAACTAACTGAGACAGTGCAAAGATTGCTGAACAGACTGTCAAGCTAGAAATGCACTCATGGGCAGACCTGGCAGTTAAAATCACTCAAATCAAGACTAAGCTCTTCCATTGACTGTAGTAGGCTTTGGGTTAAACCCCATTAGGTCCTATGATGTTTGGTTGGAAGATCTGCGTAGTATGGAAGATCTGCGTAGTATGGTATGTGTTTGTAAAGTGTGTTTGTCATCCTATGAAGGTAATACATAAACCTCACCATGTACTTGGACAGACTGAGTAAGTGTGCTACGCAAAGTCCAGGAAAAAGCACTGTTTTGTTCATCCGAAAAATGTGATTTGGTATTTATAATGCTTAATAATACACTAGGAAATCTTCTGCAATATATTGTGTAAACATAACAAAGTCGTGGGAAAACTAGAGTTCAGTACAGATTGGCTATTAAGTATTTTCAGTGAAGTAAAGTGAAACAGCTCAAGGCTGCAAAAAATGATCCAACTGGCAGATTAGTAAACTGAGAATTCGCACTGTTAATTTGTAAATATAAATAGTAAAGTTCAGAAGTTAAATCATTAATAGACCTTAGCTGTCAGTAAACTTTCTTGACATTAATTTTTAATACTATAAAAGCAGCTGTCTGTGAAACAAAATTCTTCTCAGAAGAGGTCAATACCATAAAATTTTTACTGTAATTCCAAAGTATTCTTACGTTGAAAAAAGGAGCTTTTAGCATGGTTATCAAACTGATTCTCGTAACAATTATGGAAAATTTTGCTTACCCCAAAGCCTGTTTTAACCCAAAACTCAAAGTATACATTACAGTGAGTGTTGTGAAACCAAAGCACCAAAAAGCGGTTGCATCTTAAATGCAGTGGATTAATGACAAAGATGCTGCCTTCTATAGCAAAATCTATGATGTTACCCCATCATTTCTGTTTTGTTTAGCTTTCACGAGCTGGAGATTTGGGAAAAATACCAATAAAGTACATCCTCTTATTGGCTCTGCGTAAAGATTACAATTTAAGGAAACTCTGGACAAAAATAACATTGCTCTCCTGCTTGTGTGCATTACCAAGCACACTAGGGTCCTGGTTTATGATTGCAACCGAGACACTACAATTATGCAGAATAATAATGCAGGCCTGTAGAATTAGATGATGAAGATCATTTGATTTCAATTAGGATAGCACCTCCTGGCCCTTCACATGGAGCAGGGCCTCATTGTGTGAGCTGCTGTAATTAGTGAAGTAACTGCATTCTGTCTTTCTGTAAAAACAGGGCGTCAGGCCCACTGATGTTTAGATACTGGGTATTTTTAAGCTGCTGTGACAAACCAGGTGAGGGCTTTGTTGTTAGCGAGTCCTTCAGAATGTGACAAAACTTCATCATAATCCTTTCCAGAAGGAAAAATTGGAAATAAAGAGACACACCCCCCCCAGGTTAAAAATATGTATTTAAAAAAAAAAAAAATTAACCAAGAAAAGGACAGATTTTTCAGCTGTTTCTTTCCCTGGAAGACAGTTATCCAAATGAGACATCCCACTAAGGTCACTGGAACTGCTTGTGTAAATAAATGTCCACAAAAATACGGGTTAAACCATGCAACCCTCTGTGTCTTGTTTATTACTTCAGTGTCGTATTTACTTAAATTGATGCACTTCACTATTCTTCTTCCTTCCCACTATTTCTGAGGGTTTCTTTGCAATTTTACATGTATCTGTTTTGACAATACAAGTGTGAATATCACTTACACTTTTGTTGAGAATTGCTTTTAGTTTGAAAAAACTTAAATTGTTTAATTTAAAAAATGTAAGTAGGAAGTTTCATTTAAAAGCAGAAAGAAAACCCACAGCCATTTTGCCTGAATGTGAAAGAAACCTATACAGAGAAAGCAGAATTCCTTTTGCATTAACAGCACGATTGTCTTTATTTAACATTGTGCAAATAAGAATAGAGTTACCAAAATGTACACTGGCTCTTTACAAGAAATAAAAAGAAATCAATAAGTGTTTAATAGAATGAATGTTGGGATTAACTACAGATAAAGTTTTCCTACAGCCTCTCTGACATACAGAGAAATGTCTGAGAACTGAGGAAGTGGAGAGAGAAGGAAAAAGAAGAGAAAAAATATATGCAAAGCCACTTGGGTAGAGGTATGCAAATGACCTTATCAGGGTAAGCAAAAGGCTTCTCCATTGTGCTTGCCAATTAGGAAATAGCTGCTACGGACATACTCAACTCCCTCTTCCTGAGGAGATGCAGCTTTAGCCTGTAATATTGGCAACCGCACCGTGAAAGGAGATTAAAAATTGTCTCCTCTTTTATGTCTTTTTAAGAGGTTGGCAGAGATGCTAAATGAATCCTGGACAGGGCAAGCACCCTGATGGTATCCCAGTACCATTTTTTTCAATTTCACATGGATTCTAGCAAACCAAGAGAGCAAAGAAACTACTAGGCTTTGACAGAGGTGCAGAAGTAGCCCCAGATTTCTTTGGAGTCACTGGTGTCCTGCCATCCTGATGCGCATTCTGAAGAGAGAAGGGAAAATGAAGAATCCTGCTGTTCAGCCCAACTCAGCCTGCCTGGTCCAGGTGTGCTGCTCTCTCTTTCTCTTACCTCTTACGATTAAAACCACTTGCGCGGTTGGTCAAGCTGAATGGAAACACAGGGAAGCAGCATCTAATCTTACACAGTGTTTTCCAAACACCAAAGCATGTCAAGATTTATCAAGTGTTTTAATAATTAACACAAAAGGAAGACATTATGTTCAAAATGAGTAACGTGAACCTTCTGGTACTCTGGGAAACTTTTCTCTCCCTTTTGTTGCCTTAAATACTACTCTTAGCGCTGCAGCTAAATTGTCAAGATTACCACCAATTTCCACAGGAGATGCAGACGTGCTTTTCAGGACTGAAAGCCAGTGTTTCCAAAACCTTGAGCAGGCATTATCTGATCACCTGTTTAACATTCAGCTGGGTGGAATAAGTTCATGGTGAATGTGGTGGGTTCATGAGGATTTTTCATAGCTAGGGTTTGCCTGTGCCCAAATTGTCTGGAGGCAGCTGGAGGGTACGGTCAGATGAATGGGTCAGCTGAAGTGTTATGCTCTGGATTGGGTCCACACCCTGAAGATGCATCCAGTGTGTTAATGCAGCTTTATTCAAGTTGCTGCGTCCCAGGCTTAAAAGGTAACCATGTGAGTAGAATTACTTAAGCAATTACTTAAGAGGGCAAAGACTGAAAAGCCAGTGTAATCTTTCTGCAGGTTAAAGCAGAGCAACATGCAAAAATAAGAATCTGAACATGTTGTCTTTCTCTCCTTATCCCCATGGTGGGAGAAGGAATGTCTTGGGTGGAAAAACAGGATTTAGTGGAGGCTAGTAGTTGGTAGTAGTTGGCAGAAATGTGTGCATTGGAGCTGCCAGGCTGCAGGGTTGTGGGACCAACCAACCTGGTGGGAAGCCACAGAGGGAGGCATTCCTCAGTACCCAACAAAAGTGCTGAGCCTTGGAGGTCCTTCTTGTTGCATGGAGATGCAGGCTGTGCAAAAAAAAAAATCAACTTGGGCCTTCAAAATGGGCAGTGAACTGAATCAGAGAGAGAACTATAAAGTTCGATGCAAAGGAGCTGTGCTCCTTCTGTCCCAGTCAAGGTCAACACCGCGTCCATGACTGCAAACAGTACAGTCTGGGGGCTGTGTTCATGTATGTATCTGTGGCAAAACCAAAAACAACAGAAGAGGAAGTAGGTCTCAAGAAATGCTGGTAATTCATGTGGAGCTTTGGGCTAAGTTCTTTGCTGATTTGCCCTCTGCCATGAAAATCCCTTCTCTGGACACAAAACTGAAGAGATATGCCCAGATACACAGAAAAAACTCAGTGTGCATTGTCTTGGACTCTTTGGATGCATGTCTCAGCCCGTTCTTCTAGATTCATTCTTTGTTGTTATGTTTTCAAAATCTTTTTTTCTTCAAAGCTAGTTCCTAAATGGAGTTTTTATTGCCCCTTACTGAGAACAACCTGTTTCCCAGTATCGTTTCTCCACGTTAGCAATTGTAATTTCTGCAAGAATGCCATTTAGCAGCGAAGGGGAGGCAGTGAAGCGACACTTGTTCTGCATGCCAGCCCTTCTCTTACACACAGGCTTACTTATAGTTCTGGGAGAGAAGGAGGAAAAACAGAATAACAGCGCTGTGATTTTTTTTTTGTTCAACACACGCTGCTCACTCCTTGTTTTCTTTCTGATAACACCAAGGTATTCACATTCAAACAAAAGACTCCTCTTGCCGAATCAGCCTCCTCCATCCTACCTGATTCCATCAGCAGAGTTGCAAAAATATGACTGTGACAGCACGAAATGAGTAAGGGTAAGGTTGGGCTGCCAAAAGAAGTCTCCCTCTTCACACGGTATACTCACCTCAGGGGTAATGGGGGAAAGAGGAAATCTAGAAAAAGTTCAAAACGAGGCATCAACAAAACATCTTGCTAAAAATTAATCACAGTGCTTTCTTTTGAGAGAGTTAATCTTCAAGTAAAGTAGTGTTTCGGGACCTAGATTAAAAAATTTGGTCAGAGCAGGGAAGAGACAATATTGACAATTAGGACCAACCTAACAGTTGCCCTTTCCAGCTGCTTCAGGGAAGGTACAAGAAAGAAATGCTATAATTTATTAAGGAATAAACAAGCCCACAAATAAACCTTTCTCTGAATTTCCATTGTTTGGTTATCCAAACACCTGAATAACAAGGGTGTAAATCTTTTCTGAAATTGCATTCATGTCCTCAGAAACTCTACATGGTGTCAAACACAGAGAACTGTGTTTTCATGAACATACAGTATTGGAGTCCATATGCTCTATGTTTATTATCTGCCAGAGTGGTGTGAGACATCTAGAGTCTGCAGATTTTTTTCGGGGCTTCACGGGAAAATTTTTGGCACTTTGCATTCCCTAATGTCATTTTGTGTGAAATTGCTGAAGAAGACTTCTCCCCTACCCCCGCCAAATTGACAATGTGCCCATGTCTGCATTTCTGTACCATGCTGTCAGTGCTAAGCCAGTTGACCCCAGCCATGTGAAAAAATCAAAATCGCATTAATAAGCAAAGCATTTCAGAAAAGTAGTTTTCCACTTGTAGCTTGTTAATAAGAAAGTAAAGTCCTGGAATGTGAACTTGCTTTGCACTGACAACGTGTATCTATTAGCTTAGTAATTTCTGTAATGTGGGAATTACAAAAACAGGCACAAAGGGAAAAATAAGTCAGGTCAACCTGAAGAGTTAGGTTAGAAGGTATACTTTCTTCAAAATATAGTTCACTATCCTTCCCTAATGTGGTTGTTCGCTTTCTACCTTCTTGCTTCTCAATTCTGTCTTTCTACTCGCCCCACTCCCTGCCATCTCCCGCTCATACACAGCCTGAGAGGCTCATAAGCTGTGCACTCCTGTGGCAGTCTGGCTTTGACTCACGGGCTCTAGTTACCAAGAAACTTCCCTTCCTCCAACCTAATACTGAACAGCATTTCCAAGAATTGGCAAAAACAGCTTTCATGGGTACTTTATTTGTAACACAGTCAGCTTAACCAAAGAGGTTATCCAGGCAAGTGTTTCTTAGTAGGACAGAAGATATGACATCAGGGATGGCCAAGTTCAGACAAGTCCAGGCACATGACCATTAGGTCTAAATGGTGGATTTTAAAAAAGATGTTCCATCTTGTGCAAGTTGGTTGGGAATCAGTCATCCCAGGAGAGCGGAAACTTGAGATGATTTGGAAGTTATGATACAAAAGAATGAAGCTAAACCGGTTTGGGCTTTGTAAACTAAGCAAGTCTTGAATGTTGGAAGAACAGAAAAGAAATTACTACTTTATAGAGACACCTCTGTTGCTTTCTTAACTTCAACATGATTGTGATTGCACGAGTTCTTGTGAATAAAAGTGGTTTGTGAACAGATACACCTAGAAATCTGGATTTCTGCAACAGATAAGATACATAATTTGACAAACGCCCTTCACAGAGGTGGATGAAATTTGCCAAAATATGGGGGAGCACTATAATGAAAATTTTAATTAGACGAGTTGATGAAAAAGTATTTCAACTACATTTTCACAATATCCAATTATTAAAGAGTGTGTGGGGATTCCAGTAGTTTCAGTTGGTTCCCAGGGGGACCAGCATTGTATGCACACCATCATGCTGTCACTTTGCATGTACATTCAATCCCTTCCCTGTCCCGTCTCTTTATATCGTAATGTCCTCCAGGCAGCGACTCCTCCTTATTCAGTGTTTATACTGCCTGGCACAATTGTCAGCCATGTAAAGAAGCCATTAGATAATTCTAAATATTTCTGACAGGTGATATTTTATTCTCTTTCACAGTATTTAAACAAAGATAAATAGGGTTGCTATCCCTCAGCCCTTCAAAAGAGGGGCCACTGTTAGTAGGACTGAGAGGGGTAACCTTCAGTAACTTCTCTGCTGTCACAGCCCCACAGCCGATGCCACCTCAGCTGCGGTACTCCCAGCTGCAGCACAATGCTTCTCTCAAGAGACAAAGGTCCCCTTTCTCCCGGCACATCTGCAGTAGTTTGTTGGCAATAGTAAGCACAGGGATGACCATCCTTCCTGTGGGAAAGGAAAGGTGGAAGGAAGGACAGCACAAGATGTCGATGTCACTAGGTGTCTATAACTAGCATAATAGGTTTATAGAGTATCAAGAATTGTGAATCTGTGATGGGGTCAGTTACACGTAGTTACTAGGTATGCAGCCTCTCTCACAGCACCTTTGCAATAAACCCGAAAAGCAGGATGAGACAGAACCTCCTTGTGAATTATCTTCTTCATTTGTTTTCCTTTTCATTCAAAGCTTCATCCTCTACTGGAAATGCGTAGGTAAATTATTTGCCTCTATTGACATTGCAATAACTTCTCCAGCCCTGGAAGCAAGCCTTTCTCAGTGACATCATTAAGATTAAACTCAAGTAATACAGTAAGCCCATGCATTTTTCAGTGACACATGTTCTATAACAATACTAGCTGAAGCATTTCCTCCCTTCTCTGTCACCACATCCAGCTGTTACTGTTTTTGCAATATGCCACCTCCCTGCCAGTTGTGTTGAACTGTTAGTGCAGTTGTGCTCTTAATCAGCTCAGAAAGCTGATCTGGCAGAAACCAGTGTACATACATACTTAAATGCAGATTATCTCTCTCATCCAGATGAGAGACAGCATAGCTCCTCCACCAGTTGCACTGGCACATCGAAGGGGTGGCCAGAAAACAATAGTAAGTCAGCGCTATCACTGAACACTACATATTGTCTCAGCTGTGGCCTGAAAGGAGCTGGTTTGAAGGATGGTATAGTGATTACAGACATCCCAGCACTGAGATGGAAATGATCATCTTTGATGATAATTTCTTACCGGACAGAATAATAGAAAGGGATTCCATTATACCCAGTTCAGGAGGGAGGGTATTTCCCTCAAGCGCAGGACTCCAGCAAGACCCCTGTGACGCCGGAGAGGAGAAACTGTAAGCGTGTGTTTCTGAGATCTGAGGCTCTCACAGAGAGGTGGCCGTAGCTCACACAAGTGTGTATCTGCGCTGCAGTCAGGGGTGAGTCGGTGTCACAGCTGCCCCAGCATTTGCCAAAGCCATAGTACCCACAGAGCTCGGCATGAACTGGCTACCACGATGCCAGGCAGGCTGTACTGAACGTGCAGCATACGGAGCGTATGAGCCCTTGTTGTGGTTGGCACCTCGGGGAGCTCGTTCAGAGGGCACCCCAGGGATGACTGCAAGTGCTGCAGCCGTGCCTCTGACTGCAGGATGCACATGTCTTTGAGACACACAGCATAGCATCCTGGCTTCAATCTGACAAGCTCCCAGACAGGATCTTCCCTGCTGTCCCAATTAATAAAGTTGATTTCTGATTCCTTGGGCAATGTTTTTGAGTGTTCCCAAATAGAAGCAATGCCTCACCTTCGTAAGACTAGCACAGAAGCAAGCAAAAGCCAGTTTTTGGGGGGCCTAATATGAGAAGTTAGTGGGTGTGCTGACTACCTTCAGAGCAAGTAGGAGTTAAACCCTGGAGAGGAAGCAATTCACAAGCTGCAGCAAAGATAATCATGATAATTTATCATCTGATAATGAAAGAGCACACACTTAATTTGTTCTCATTATCAATGTATTTCAAGCTCAAGTACCTTAGTACAAGAAGCCTTTTTGTGCACAAGTTGCACTGGAAGGGTAGAGATAACGAGCCCCGTGCAAATATAATGCAGTTACTTCTCCTGTATGGGTGATGTATTGTAGTGCAGTTTGGAGTCCATCTCAGTGGCCTCCTTCTCCCTCTGCATGTGGAAAAGGACTCCCAGCATCTAGAGCTGTGGTTTTAAGCACTTGACCTTTCTCTAGGACAGCAGTGTCTTCTTGGAGAAATGACTGACAGTTTGTAAGAGCTGCAGGGATTTGGTTCATTAAGGAACCATCAAGAAATGAAGCTAAATCTGGAGTTTTTAACCGTATCAGAATTCTGCTTTGCAACATCTTGGGAGCAGGAAATGTCTGCAGCATGCTAAGAGCAGGCTTTTACCTCCAAAGCCCAAGATGTGGTTCAGAACAAGAGTGCAGTGTGCAGTCTCCAGAGCTGTAATTTGTGCCATTTCCCCCAGTTATTTAATATTTAATGTCACCTGAAGGCAGGTCTTTGCATAAAGCACAGAAGAACTCATATACTGGTGGACAAAAGCAGGCTTTTGTAGCCCTCTTGGATTGGGAGTCTGAAGAAGAACGCCCGCGTAGGCAAGAGACAGAGGTCCAAAACTGCAATCAGTTACAGTAGAAGTATGATGTGCCTTTACCACATGCTGGTGGTAAAATTTTCTCTACACTGATTTGCTTAATGGTTACAGGCAAAGTAAGCCACAGTTCTGGCTATGCTGCCAAAATCTGCTTTTACAGTAGCAGCGCAAGTGCAGCTGCAGCTTGCAAGGCTTGGAGCCCCAGTGCAGAGGAAGCCAGCAGATGACATCTTGCTGTCACGGCGTAGACTGTTCTGTAGTGGAGCTGGCCTCACATTCCCTGGAAACAGCCTGGAAAACGTGTTCTTTGTGTACACGCTCCCCCCTCCCCAGCTCTCACAATCACAGTTGAGTTAGGAAACAAAGTCCCAGCCAAAATTCCTCAGGGGAAAGGGACCCAACTTCTTCAGGGTGTGAGCCTCTGAGAACAAAATCTCCTTGTGAGAAGAAAGCAGCTTCTTAATACAGGAGGATTACAGTATCTTGCTATGTTGGTGGTGGTGTTTTGTTGGCATGTGAAACTGAGATTTCTAAACTTTCCATTTGATTCTGCTGTACAAAAAGGGCTTCCTAACCTCTCTCTTTTGAAATGGTAGAATCACCCCTAAGTTTGCAGCCACTGGAAGATTGAGATGACCCAGCTGATGATAGGTTAAGATGATAAATTGCTAAGAGGAACCATCTTATTTTTAGCAGCTGTATTCATTGCAGCTAGCAACTATTTCTTTAGTTTTTTACGTCTTTCTAGAGCGTTGATCAGGTACCTAAAACTGGAGCTTTCGGTTCCATCACCAGTATTACTCCCGCATACTGTAAGCATGGTAATAATCTGAGCACCCCTCTCCACTGTACAGCAATTAGGCAGCAGGCAAAAGACTTAAGTAAAACCATATGTAGGTCAAGACTACCAAGATCTATTTATTTCTAATTACTTACAAATCTTCAACACCCCAGCCAGGGATCAAGGCCATATTGTGTTAGAAGAAAGAAACAGCATATATTGACAGTTCATTCTAATACAGGGTGGTGTTTTTTTTAACCTTAAAATTACTGTTGCCAGGATGCAGCAAGGAAGTGACCCAAGAAGTGGGAAGGAAAACTAGGTGTTAAGGATGTAAAGATACTCTGCATTTGTCCAGTTGTAAAGAGCAGCAGAATATAGCTCCTGGATTGAGTCCCTCCTATAACAGATTCAGTGTATGGGCAGCTGTCCAATGACTTTGTGCCTCACATCTATAAAATAGATATAACAATCTGATCTGTCTGCAGTTGAAAGGCACTCTGGAGTTTTACTAATAGTAGTATCAGCAGTGGCCATATTCAATACAGGAAAACTGTAGAGAATGTTTGTTAGACCTGAATTTTGACCTGGATTAAGATAAATTGGTTTGAAACAATAAAGAGTTGCTGAGAAGAAAATTTAGGTTGCTATGATCTCCTTGACTTCTGCTTGCAAAACTGCTTGCTTCTGGCAGCGTGGTCTTCTGAGCTGCCTGACCCATGCCATTGTCAGGGCTCAGCTAGTTTTGTTTGGGATATGGTTTGTGCACATAAAAGGGAAAAAAGCAACAGAGGACATTTCTTTCAGCTCCTTTTGGAAGGGAGCAGTAGGAAAGCAATGTCTGCTCCATGGAAAATGGCCAAAAATTGGTCGAGAAGAAGTCAGGAGTGGATTAAGACTATTACTGGGAGCAGATCCAAACCAACATTTCCCCATTCCCCATCCCCCTGCCAGCTGCTTGCCTTGCACAAGCCACTCCAGTAGGAATCCCATGGTCACCTGCCCTGTGATAGACACCACACAGGCAAAGAGAGGGGTCGTCTGGGACCCGAACAGGTTGTTTGCTGAGTGCATCAACCGGTGGTAGGGGCTGAACAGCTGTAGTCAGCTGAATGGCCGTGTGCTGCCTGTGGCCCCCTGCATCACTGTGAGGGCTCTGGCCTTCCCCGAATGTGGTGCCCAGATGCAAAAAGCCAGCCTTCTCCCTGCCTGGAAAGAGAGCACTTGTCGGGCTTCTAGGAAGGCTTTGCAAACAACGCGAAAGGAAGCTGTTCTGAGCTGTTCTTGAAAGCTCTTGGACATGGCTCATGGAACGAGTGCCTAGAAAACAGGCTGGTCTTTTCATCACCTCTGCGGTCGCTCGCTTCTTTGGCTGGTAGCTTTTCCCTTCCAGGACTTCAAGCTCTGGCCACTTCAGCATGCATACCAGCACCGTTTACTTAGACTGGTTTGCCTGGTCCTGGATGATTTCTCTTTTCAGGCCGCAAGCTGCCTGTCAGCAGCAGGTAGACTGCTCCAGCATTATAACATTTATTGTGACTGATCCCAAAACGGGGCAGCTCACAGAGGAAAGAAGACTACATCCTAAGGTCCGCTTTTTCTCCAAGCTGACTCCAGATGATACAGATAGAAACAGAAAGGAGAGGGGCAGCTGCTATGGGTCAAATACTGATTTACAAGAAATACAGCACAACTGGCCATGTTAAATGACTGGGGTTGTACTTGAGGCTTTATTCTGACATCAGGTACAAGTCTAAGGACTTCAGGAATTGGTCTGTCTACAGTGTTCAGGGACTTTTCCGTTGATGGGGCAGAGGGTCTTAGACATAGCTGAGTAATTTTGTGTTAAGAGACTTACTTCATTTACTAACCTGTATCTGCAAATAAAAGGGTTTGGCTGTAGAGTGAGAAAGAATATGTTTTTCATGTTGAATTCTGTGGAGTGTGGCCTTCCCTCATTCATTTCCCACTTACAGAGACTTCAGATTTGTGGGGTTTTTGTACCAGTGACTTCATCTTCCATCATTAATCAGCAAGCTATCTCAGCTCAGCAAGCTAATTTAGAGCCTTGCTTGTGCATTTGATCAGCAAATGCAAACCATGTGTAATGTCAGCAGGTCAGGGGAGGTGATGGAACATGGGATTTTCACCTCAGTTCCAGAAAGGGCCATAGTTGCTTCCAGGAAGCTGAGCTTGGCACTGGGTGTGGGGAATTGAAAAGATTTATTTCCCTGTATTAGAGCTTAGAGCTTGATCATTCTAATCAAGCATTTTCCAATCAATATGTTTCTTACGGGCTTTCCAAAGGCTGCATTAGAAAAGCAATTTTATTTACTTTATGACCCTGAAGCCCTAAGGGATTTGGGTGTGTCAACTTCCCCGGGGTCTCTGTACAGACAGTGAGGAGGGATGGGTGACAGGGCACCAGGCTAGCAAAGTCAGCAGGACACAAACCTGGCTTCACAAGGTTTGTTTCTGTAGACGTCTGCATGCACAGAGCCCCCAGAGCAGACACGGTGCACAGAGCATTACCTGCATTGTGCTCTACCTGTAATACCCTGTTCAACAGGACAGCGGGAGACATGAACCTGTGCCTTTCATTTCAGATTACTACCGAAAAAGCTGTTTCGCCCTCTGTTCCAGCAGCGTATGAAGCTTCCCAAAGCCTTGTCATCCTGATTACAGGCAGTTTCAGACCTTTGTAAAGGACACAGAAGCCTCACTGGGATCTCTCTACCTACCCATCACACTGCTCCTCTGTTCCTTATCCAATCGTTTTTTCCTTAACAAGACCTGTAAAGGTGCATTTTCAACTGCTGCCATCCATTTCCCTTGTACCAGTTTGTACTCACCTCCCAAATAATTCTCTCTGAGGATTATCCAGTATTAACCTTTTCCTCCTTTTCTACCTTTGCTTATCTCTGGGCCTCGAAACTGCGGAGCCAGCTCTGTACTGTAGGATGTGTCAGTTCCTGCAGGCCAGCACCAACGAATGGCCACTGATTTTCCACTGCCTGGGTCGAGTGGCACCTGCTGGAAAGAGCAAGTGGCCAGGCATGTCACCGCATATCAGACCTCTGTCCCCTGCTCGTGACAGCAAGTGCACAGGCCACCAGCGATGCGGGGTGTCTCCTGTGGTAGGGCTGCATCTTCCACACGTATGCCAATCCAAGAGCAGCCGCAGAAGGCACTTATGTCAGCTGTCCATCTGCGTGGGGATAGCTAAGCATGCCACAGCGCTCTTTCACCTCATCCCCTCCTCTGAGGAATGAGAAGGGCTTCTTGAGAAAGCAAGGTCCTTCATCTTCCTGCCTTCACCTTCCACAGCAGAGGTAGTCCTGAAGAGCTGCTGGACGCCCCATGGATGGGAACCTCCCAGCTCCTGTAGCTACAGGGAAAGCACTTGTGGGAAGAGGTCCATGCAGCAGCTCCAGCAGAGACAGCACAAAATTCCTGCCTCGGGAAGACCTCAGCGCTCAGACTGGGCTTTAATTTGACATCACCTTCAGCGTGATGGGCACACTGCTGTTGAGATCAGCGCTGCAGCCTTTCTCGGGGGGCAGCACCTCGTGGTTTGTGCTGTCAGGTTCAAGCGCGGTATCAGAACGAGGGCCCTAGTCTGCAGCAACAAGTAATACCTCTGAACAGGGAATTGGAGAGCAGCAGAGACAGCACCGCGGGACTATTGAACCATAGTAATTTTAAGCAGCTGTGCAGCATTTTGCACTTTCGAAGCATTTCAGGTTTTAAGTGGCCAAGCCCCATGACACTTTTTTACATTTTGGTAGTCTAGCTTTCCAAATGAAGAAGTGAGACAGAAGGAGGGGACTTCAAAAAGTTGCTCTGGCAGAGCCTGGGAGAAAGATTTGAATCTAATCCTATGTGTTTCTCCAGACCATGTCACCTTTACATAGAAATGAATAAAAAAACACAACCTCATGCCCCTCCTGCTTGACATACACTATCATATGCAGAACCACATATTACGCTTTACAGCTAACGTGGAAGAATTTTGTTAATTAATAACAAAAAAAGAGAGCTTCAGTTCCTAAAGAGCTACTTGGTAGCAGACATTCAAGTCTTCTGAACTTCTCCATCATCGTTTTCCCACTCAAGGCTTAAGTACTGTCCTATAGTCAGAGCTGGCCAGCCTGATGCTGCCAGTGATGATGCATCTGTCCCTGGGTGTTTGGAAACCAGCTGCTGATTTGCACGCCCTGGCCCCTTTGCTCTTCACCCAACTGCGCTAAGTAGTTTTCGACGTGGGAGTGAGAACAATTTTGTCTGCCCTGCAGAAAGCAGGGATAAATGAGAGATCTGTCTTTACCCCCTTTTCATCTCCTCAGCCTGCCTGCCCGGCAGCCAAGCGTAAGGATGGAGTGCCTGTCCAAAGTGGAACAAAAAGTGAGATGAAACTTATCATGAGCGCTGTTTCCGTCCCGCGTGCTGTTGTGTGGCTGCATCCTCATACCAAAACTAAAACGGAACAGCAGTTCTCAGTGGTACTGTTCATCACACTTTGCATTGGAATTGTGTCTTCAGATTGTTCCAAAATGAGTCAAGGTGAAAACAGCCTACCGTTCACTGTACTTCATGTTTTAGATGTATCTGTTGCATACACCGTACATGGCAACTCATACTGTAAAAAGCATACCCTGTCTTCCAAAGCAAAGAAGGAGATTATTTTGCAAGATTTGAGGTTGGCTACATGTCTTCAAAAAACAAAGTTGTAACCCCACCAGAAGTTTGTGGTCAGATGCAAATATTGCTGGTTGCGTAGTTTTATGTAGGTTACAGTAGGTGAGTGAGCAGAGCACTCTGTTTTTCCAACCTCAAAGCGTGACCATGCCTAATTTTCCTAAGGGGCTCATTGTCAAAAGAAGTGAACTCTTCAGAAACCATCAGGTTGAACTCCTCTTCAGCAGGCCAATACATTCTGCTGTGTGCATGTGTGTGTCTACATGTGTATGTGCTTGAACAAACAAGTTTACTGGCTACCTCAAGGTGTAAATTACCCCATCAGCCCCTTGTCGTTGTACTTGGTTTTGCAAAGCAAGAATAGAAAGGAACAGAGAGTGGATTTCTCCTGCAGTCCAGATGGTTATCAGCTTATGTTCTGGAGCATGAGAATTGATCACTCTCACCATTTATAAGGTAGCTAGTGTAACAGGTGTTAGAAACAGGACTTCAGATGAAGAATAAGCAACAGAATTAGGTAATCTATTAAGACACCAGTGCTCCAGCCTGCGGCATTAGAAAGGTGAGCATGAATTTTGCTCCCTGTTTAATGCATATGAAGCTGTCAGATTATAAGCATGTCTACAAATTATTGTATTTTACTCTGCTGGAGGTCGTGCTTGGAAGCTGACAGAAGACAGAGAATATGCTGGGATCTCTCAGAGCTGTATTCTGACGGTTTACATGGCTTTGTCTAACCTGCTTTCAGCTACTGAGTTCAAGCAGTTTTTGCTGTTGTTTATTTTTACACTGTGCAGATAGGGAGACCAAGGTTGGGAAAGCTTGCCAGATTTCAGCCAGCGGAGCAATAGCACAGATGGGAGCAGAGCCAGGTCTGACTCCCAGGTCAAAATTCACCCTCTGAAGTCCATGGCAATGCTGGCCACTGAGAGGGCAGACTGGGAAAAAGGCAGCATCCCCCGTGTCTGATCCACACCTACAGAAAGCAGCAAAGCCTTCCCACTGATTTCAACAGTCGGTTCAGCAGGCAAAACTCTGTTCTTGTTTTGTAACACAGCACTCATTTTCCTTACTTTATTCTGCTTGGTAAATATCTTTGTTAGTTGAAGACAATGCTGTTAGCTTTCACAGAGAATAAAACTGGAGAGATAAAAAGAGCCCATTTTCCTCCACCGTGGGCACGACAACAAAAGAGAAGATGGAGAGGGGAAAATAAGAAACAGCAGCCAAAAAAGAAAAATTGTATAAGCAGGATTAATTTTTCTTTCATGGAGAGTATAGGAAAGCATTTTCAGGACCTACTGATAGCTATGTATGCTGTGCTATAAAATCCTTTCAGCTGCAAAGCCAACCCTCTCATGCCCTTGTTTTCACAAAACCAACCACTTCTTTTTAAGAAAAGGCAAAGAAGGTGGTATACAAGTTTAGTAAATGCTGTAGTGCACATGAAAGAATTATTTTTTGAATGGTGGTTTCAGAAGCACTTTCAGCAACACTGGTCTGCGCCCCCAGAAGAACCTCCTGCGACTGAACTGGTTCAGCCTCACAAAGCAATGGGCATGTAGTGGAGGCAGGTGACTAAAGAAGGTTTTTTTTGAGAAACTAACTTCCCCAGAAAGTGGCAGGGCAGGGTGGGGAGGGAAATGAGAGAAGAGGAAATGCATCTAGAGAAAAACAGTTAACTTATTTTTATGGCACTTTTTATCTTCCAAACACAATGTTAAGTATTTAATTATGGTATCACCCCATGGGTGGAGAGATGTGGCACATTCACCTGCTCATTTTAGTAGTAGCCAAACAGAACTGAAAGGCTGCTTGCTGATTCTCAGTAACTAGAAGCCAAGTGGTCCTAGGTCACACTACTTTGGAGCTTTTCTCACAAGCTTCGGAGATGCTGCTGAAACCCAGCAGAGACCTGATTTGCAGTGTGAAGCATTGGGACTTTTTCAGAGTTGCCAGCTCAGCACCACATGGCTTCTCCCAATGCATGTAGCATATTCTGGGTCTAGTGCCAATCAATCTAAAATTCTCTTTAAACTTGGTACTTTTGTATTAGTTGAACTTAAGGCAAAAATACACTGTCACCTGCACATGGGAAACATTGATCTATGTTTGTACAGGGAGTGATTTATTAATTCTGTTGTTACCTGCAAGGGAGCACACACATCATATGAAATTATCATATAGCTGTATCCGCGTAGGCCTGATTTTCCAAGTGATGTTTTGTTTTGGTGCTTCATCTTGTGAAGTGCACATCAGAAGTCCAGTAAGATTTCCACATTACAGTGCTCCTTTGGGCAATTTATTACTTGAGTGGCATGGCAAAGGGGGAGGTAAAAGAAACCACACATGAGCATTTCAAGCACTGCTGAGACGGTCTTTTAAACCCTTTCTTAAGTCATGGTCTGGCTTAATCAAGTCTGACTTCTTTCTCATTTAGCTACAGTCAGAGTGCATGCTGCCCAGCAGCAGCCCAGGGTCTGGAGTGTGTTTTCTGCAGGAATAACCCCGTATTCAGCAAAAGATTAACCTTACTGGCATTTTAGATGATGGTTTACGTGTTTCTGAGCAGATCTACACCTCACCCAAGCCCTTCAAAAAGGATGGTCCTACAGAAAACTCTGACCCTAGTAATCAGACCCTAATTCAATAGGGGGAAGAGAATTTAAGTCCTTCATAAATAAATTCATGCGACTGCTTGTTTCTGTGTGGCACATTATACAGTGCTACAGGGGCTGTTGAAAACGGATGGGAATTCTTGCTGCTGCCATGCAGACATCCCTTCCTTAGGTCAGCTCTGACCCTTTCTCAGGCTCGATCTCAATTCTTTTTCCGACTGAGATTCAGTTCTGTATGCAGCTGTGGCTCTGGGACTTTCCAAAGCCGCTGTCTGGGAATCTGGCATAGCAGCAGAATGCAATTCACTGCATATGACCTCTTGCTAAAACAGAAAAAAGAGTTGCCTATCTGTTAAAGGAGTAAAAACCAAAACAGAGCGGTACAAGTCTCCCAGGTTTCTTTTAGTGCTTGGTAGGAGGAGGGTAATCAGATCTCAGAGAATGGTGTGCCAGGAAGGAAATTTCTTCCCATGTACAATCAGCCAGGTGCAGTATGAGGAAGGGAGGTTCGTCTTCCTCTGAAGCATAAGGTATTAGCTCCTGCCAGAGGCTGTGTACCAGAGATCTGATCAGATACGGCAAATTTTATGTTCCTGTGCACAGCATGAAGCTTTCATTTCTTCGCAACACATTGTAGCAAGTCAAACAATGAGTCATCTCACGAGGGGGAAAAGGACAGAAAGCTTTTATCTCCCAGTGGATTGGAGATAATCTCTCTACCTGGGTATAAACAGCTCTTCACCATGCTGCCTTCTCTCCAGGGGAAGGAAGCTATTTTATATTGGTCTGTAATTGAATTGTCACACCTCCCAAGCTGCTCTGCTTAGACCCAATAAAGGCAGCAGGCAAAAGGTCTTTGACTTTCATAGTAACTTGGTTGGGCCCCTGTGAGTAAACACAGTAGTCTAGGCTGTATATGCTATACCGGCTGACTGGGAGAAAAGGGAGTGCCACATTCTCCTTGAAGCCCTGGAAAATCCATGCCCAAAGTGAACATACCCATTTTACTGTAAAATAGCGTACCACCCTCATAGAGTTACACTGGTAATAATTTGTGGCTATATAGGAAACACAAGCCAAAGCAGTGGCAAAGGTTGCACAGCCTCAGTGCTTGTTTTCCTCTCCAGCGTGGGAATAGCCTCGGCTAGCGTAATGGCATCTGCGGGAGGCTGTGGGCCAGTCTGAATGCACCTTTCTCAGCCATATCCTCACTGATAACCATGACACACTGTTCCAGAGGCTGTGCGAAGCAGCCCTTCTTTACAGACCTCAGCTACCTAGAAGGAAGTATTGCCATAGCTCTCTATCATCTGACTACTTTTCGTTATTCTTGATCAATGGCAAGGGGTGTGAAGAGAGAGCACGCCTCTCTGCTGTGAAAGGATGCACACCAAGGATGGATGGGGCCAAGGACTTCGCCTCCTGCCTGCTCTGCGCCTCAGAAGGAGCAGCTGGAGGAAAATCCCATTTCACAATGGAAACCTGGAATGAAATAATGTCCTAGAAGCTTTTTTTCAGGATGCTCAGTCAGTTCTTGTTTCTCAACATGTCACAGATAAACCAAGGTGCTTAAACTAATGAAGTGTTTCACAGTCCAGTGCTTAGAATAATTCTGTGTCAACATGACATTCCTCTCCTACACCTTCCCCTTGAGACTTGGGGGAGTAAGGGGGACGTTTGCCTCTATTCCCATGATTCTGTGATTCGCTGATGTTTGCCTGTACTCCCATGCCTTGTCTCCATTCGGTAACACAAACATGGTCTCTTCCTGCCACAGGTTTGCAGCCCGTTTACTGGAGCAGGGATGATGTGGCACAGTGGCTCAGGTGGGCGGAGAAGGAGTTTTCCTTGAGGCCGATTGAGAGCAACACTTTTGAGATGAACGGCAAGGCTCTGCTGCTCCTGACCAAAGAGGACTTTCGATACAGGTCTCCTCATTCAGGTGAGGATTACTTACAGAAACTGGGATTGAAAAGAGAGAGGAAGCCGCAACGAAATCTGGAGAGGGTCAGAGGAGGAAACAGTCACATTTGTTGGGGGGGACTGGGCAAGGGGAGAAGAGAGAGGACAGACATACTTTTATGAGGCAAGGACAAAAAGGACAAGGAGGGAATGAAATCCTGATACACCTGTCTTGTAGGCAAATTTGAATGCAAATCCAAACCCAAACATCCAACCTGTTTCTAGTTAAAACTCCCTGCAGAACTCCCAGAAAGCAAGCTTCTCTGGCAGCACTTCGTGGCTTCCAGCTCTTCCCTGTAAGGCTTATCTTTTCACAGACCCAACTACAGCAGCAAGTTAATCAAGTGCTCTAGCCTCTTAAGAACCCCGTATTAGCATTCTGCCTCACAGTTGGCTTGGCTGACGCTCTGCTAAAAGTGACTGCAAAACTCCTCCGCGGGGGAGCTTTCCTCTGTTTTACAGCCCCTGTGGGCTTTGCTTTACTTTACCATTTTCTCTCACGTGCTGGAGTCCAGCCCAAGGCACAGCACAGACAGGTGTGCGAATCAATCTGCCTATTGCTCAAATTATGTCTTCATTTATTCACAAAGAAGTTTTAGAAATGTGTATGTTGCCTGCCTGTATTTATATCCCCTGCAGTCTGTCTGCTCCAGTTTTACAGTCAGAGTAAGCCTCTGCCCTCCTTTGTCAGGGATGTTTAACTAAGTGTGAGTTATTGGTTCTAAATAAGAGTTGTGAGCTTTTCTTTTGTGACCGTACAAGGTACTCCTGTTAAATATAAAGTCCCATAATTCAATCACCATAGGTGATCAAAGAGTTTGGACCGAGCAGTGACAGAATTGCTGTTAGGAGGCTTCCAGTGCAAGGCTCACTCGATGCAGAAGTACAGCTGGTGCTGCTTACATCCAGCTGATAAACAAGCCGTGGCACTAATTCTGCATCAAGCTGCTTGGCAACTCCCTTGAATGCACCTCCACAGCCATCCTCCTGCAGAATCTGCCTCACAAACTGACGCTTACGTTTGGTGTATACGAAGTCCTTTAAGCATGTCCTTCATATCCAGGACTAATTTTGTGTGGAAGGAGATGCCAAACATTAATGTCTATTGCCAGTGTAATACAGCAGTGAAAACTGATGCCTAGTAACGTCTTTTTTTTTTTTAATTCTTGTACACCACATTGAATCATTTCATTACAAAATTAGTCCTCCTTAAGGCAAAAGGAGGATTGAAAGTTGGGGATGTGGGCAAGGACTGTAAGGGACACCTTTTGTATCTTGTCTGCAGCTCCCCTTATCATCCCAATGCCTTGCTGCCTACAAGTTATGCCCCTGCTTGTCCCCTTGTGTCCTGTAACAGCACTTGAAATGAGTAGGATTAAAATGTTTGTAGGCTGGAGATGGAGCGTTCCCAGAGAAGAGCCTCTGGCTTGCAAATCCTCACTGTATGCAGAAGGTTAAGCTCTTATTTAGCTAAATTTGGAACGAAATAACCAAACTAAAGGCTTCCTCCCATGCTTTTTCTCTCCTCCTTCTCGCCAGGTATTCCTCACTGATATAAGCCTTCTAGAGGATATCTGATTCAGTCTCTAAAAATTTAGATGACTGTAGCTAAAGGGACATTACCTTAACATTTCCCAGAAGTTACCTATACGTGAAATTTAAGAACTATGAATTAATGTTTGCCATAGAGGCGTTACGTTTTTCAAGAGTGTCGCTTCATAAAAGCTGTATCCTTTCCCTCATGGCAAAAGCAGGAGAACCGCATCCACTCCCCCCAGTGGTCCTAGCAATACAGTGGGCTCACAGCCCCACAGCTATTCTTCTATTTAGGGCTGGCCAGGGAAGGGAGACAGCAGAGGAGGTTGAGAGTGAAAAACGCTTTTCACCTTCTGAACTAGCATTACTGCGTCTGGGTGGTGCAGAAGCATAACTGTTTTTTCAGGTAAAAAAAGAGAGGCAGCCACCTTTATGGACTTTTTCACTAGTCTGTCAGGCCAAATCAGGAGAGGTACAAATTTGCTACCTTACTACTTAGAGTGTTACAGCTCTAGTAACACTAGATTATGCCACTATTGCATTCAAAGATGCAAATTCTGTGGTAAAATCACTTTTTAGCCTTTCATGTACTAAACATGGAAAAGGTAACTGGGTTCTCGAGGCTTTGTTTTTAATTAGATTTTCAGGTATTGCAATCACCTTTTAAAAATGCCCTGAAGTCACTGCTGAGACAGTAAAAGCAGCCAAGATGCTAAAAATAAAGGAAGCTGAACTATGGAAAGCAGAATGGCTTTAGCTGTTTTATGCTAAGACACGAAACTTGCTCACAAATAGAACTTTGGCAGTTTAAAGAGACAAGGGACAAATGGCACAAAGCTTACATTCTCATACAAACAACTACTAAAAAATCCCCAGACACTTGAGAAAACTCTCCCAGAAGATCCAAGGCCTCCTAAGTGAAACTTCACTCATTTCCTTTTTAGATAATACGTTATTGCTGCAGCCTGTTCTTCTGTGACAGAAAGAAGGCAGCAAGCAGAATTAAAAGTCAAGAGACTTCCTACCCTGTGTTGTACATTTTCACTTTGAAACGTGCATCCAGTTATATCAGACAAAATGTATAAGCACCTAGATGTTTCACGTAGGTGTTGTTGGAGGAAGGGCATCAGTAGAAGATGTAATAGATAAAAAGACAAAATAAGCAATTAGTCCATTGGTCTCCTAGATGTTGTGGTACTATGTTCCACTGAGAAAAGCTGTAACAATTCTGGGGCTAGAAAATGGGGCTGGGGGACATGAGGAACAGCCTGCCTTTACACCAAAAAGAAACAACCCTATGGATCTATTCATGTGAGAACATGTCAGCTTGGTGCAATGCAATGTGCTGCAGACACTTCTGTGGAAGAATGATACAGTAGCAACTAACGGGCTATATTTCCCATACAGAGCACCAAGGCTGCCGCATTTTGTTCATTAGTCTGCATCTAATGATCTAATGGTCTAATACTGCCTGTTTCATTGAGTTCCATACACATTCTAGTAGCTAGAAATAACTAGCTTTGGGGTCCCTTTTGGGCTTTTCAGGAGTCCAACCCGTGACACCAAGAGCGACGTATATAAGTTCCTAAGGCACCCATAGCACTCGAGTATCTCCAGGAGTTGTCACCACAGCAAAGGTCTTCAGGATAGTTAAGTCTCTCAATTCTTTTCAAGTCTTTGAGTCTCTATCTCGAAGTAACTCCTCAAACTGAGAGTTCTTCCTCCTGTGGATTTCCTAGAACGAAGTATCTTAGTAGCACACTGCCTCTACCCTTGAGGCACCGGTGTTGCATGGAGAGGCTTTACTGCATCTCTATCTCCTCCGCCCATAAAGCCTAAATTGTTCAGTAATTAAAGAAGAGCACCATCTTTGCTCCCAGCAACTCACTGCATAAATTACAGACTCTATGGACTCTAAGAATTCTGTGTCCTAAGGTGTCTATCTAAAAAACTGAGGCTGTGATAAGAGGAGGTAGGACGCTGAACTAACTACTGCTTGTAAAGGTTTGGAGCTCGTGGATGGGCAGTCATGTGGCCTGAAAAAACCTCTGTATTGGGGTAATAAAAGCCATGTCATGTCATTCTGCCATTTTTCCACAGTCACACACAGAGGCATGATATGCAGCCTTTCTTTTTCTTTTTCTTTTTTTTTCCTTTTAGGGAAGAATCTTGCAAAACAGTGAAATGTAGAATTTTACTGCAAGCATGTTGGGGTCTGAAAATAGCACCCAGGAGCCATGAATTCATGCATGAGATGGCTAAATGAGTCTTCTCAGCAGTATGTAGGTGTTCATTTCCTTTCTCCTGCTGTTTGTCTTTCAGGTGATGTTTTGTATGAACTCCTTCAGCATATCCTGAAGCAAAGGAAAGCTCGTATGCTCTTCACACCTTTCTTCCACCCTGGGAACTCTATCCATGCTCAGCCAGAAGTCATATTACACCAGAATCATGATGAAGGTAACTCTCTTTCATTCTTGTGGGAGCTGCTGTTATAGAGGCAAGTAGGGTAAGGCTGTGAGGAATTATGTCATTTTCTTGTTCCAAAGTTACTTAAATAAAGCTACTCTCCTCCCATTGTCTCCATAGCTTAGGAACAATCAGCTGGTCTGGGGAGTCAGCTGTCCATTTTCCATTTATCTTCTATTATTTTGTCCTGTTTCCAAAGCCTGCTTAAAATCTATGCCAGATGCAGATCAAAAAAAATACCAGAAAGTTTTATTGACCCTATTGATTCATTTATCCTCACTCCTAATTAGGTAGCCAAAGATCCTTCATGGACTTCTAGTATCCTGGAGGTGCAACTAGATGCAATTGTTTGCAGAGCAAGGGAGAAGAAGGCAGCCTTGGAGAGGAACATGTAACTCAAAGTCACTTCAACCTGCAATCTGTCATTGCATCATGCCAGAGTTCCTAGTGCTGAGTGCATCTTGTTGCTCAGCTTTTGAGCTGATTGAGCAATTCATGTTGAAATAAGGTTTTTTTCTGCAATTTTCTCTGATTTTTACTATCCGAATTACTTGCTTATGTTATTGGTTAGCCTTCTAGTACTATCCATACACAACACGGCTGTCAGAGGTGGTGAAGAGAGAATAAATCAGTTTGTGGAATTGCAGATTTGGGCTTATTTTACTTAGTTCAGATCAAAATGGAAGTATGCTTCCTTCAATAGAAAATGGAAGGTTTATTTTATTTAAAAATATACATACTAAAGTACTTCTTGGTTTTCTCCAATAACAGATAAATATAAAGCCTAAGCCTTTTGAAAAGTCCTTTCCAGGAAAGCATCAGGCAGAATTCACTTTTTCAATTCAATTCAAGGGAAAAAGTAGTGTTATTTCTTTTTTAAGCAAGGAAAAGAGAACAGAAGTTAGTTAGGATATCGCCCTAGTCTCTGCTAACTAAGATGCACAATTATTTCAAGATTCAACGTGGGATTGCAAGAGAAAACTTAGGTATACTGTCAGACCTGTTTAAGTTGCCCATGGCCAGCTTCAGCAAGCCAGAATCAAATGGCACCAGCAAAACCCTGGGACTAAGCCAAGAACAGGACAGCAGCAGGTGGGATAAGGACACTCCAAAGTGTTTCCACACAGCTGTGTAAATATTTCAGATTAGAAGAGGGTGCTATAGGTCAGGATGAGGTTAAATTGGCAGAGTTGTGCAAGAGACAATTGCCTAGTGTATTAAGATAGCCACTTTCCATTATAAACATTATAAACATCTCAGTTTTTTTCCTGAAGCTTGGCATTCACCCACAAATATTCCCTTTCTAAATTTCAAACATAAATACTAGCTGCCCTCTCAGACACCCCTACATTAAAGATATGGAGCAACTTTCACTCTAGAGAGGTTTTCACAGGGATGTTGAGTTGGCGTTTCACATGCATCACTTAAAACATAAGTTCTTTGCAATCTAGTCCAACTTCTGTCAGAGCACAGGATGATCAAGAAACAACTTCGATTTCTTCCTCACAATAGTCTGGCTACTGATAGTGCCGCTGTATTTGCTTAGAGAACTCTGTGCTATTACTTAAAATGTTTCTTTGTAATGAAAAATATTAGCTCTTGTTTTGCTGGGAGAAAAACTTCAAAACAAACAAAAGAAACTACACTTTGCCTGCCACAAGGCTCTAAGCAATCAGAAGATCTCTATGCCAAGAATTTATAGGCAGGTGAATTTATTTATTTATGTATTTTGCCATTCCTTCTTTCTTATTCCTGTTTTACAGAGTCACTTGGGAGAAACTAGCACAATTAAGTTTACCATTTTCCCTTAGCAGAATACAAGTCAGTAAAAAAAGGAGAATGAATGTGAGAAGCAGAACTTAACCCTCCATGTTAACAAACTCACAAACTGTAACAGAGGGGTCAAGTGTTACTTTGGCATAATTTTGAGGAGTTAAACTTCATAGGTGATGGGTCTTGGAATAGACTGCCCAGAGAGGTGGTGGAGTCTCCATTCTCTAGAGACATTCAAACCCCGCCTGGACATGTTCCTGTGGGACCTGCTCTGGGTGGACCTGCTTTGGCAGGGGGTTGGACTAGATGGTCTCTGGAGGTCCTTTCCAACCCCTGAGATTCTGGGATCTTTTTTAGAACCCCTTCTTACTCCAGTGATCTTTTTCCATATTCTGCTACTGGCTTTTTTGCCATGATCCTGCTTCTAAATGCTTTCATTTTAAGTTAGTTAATTCAGAATCAGGCGAGACCAACATTTACATCTAGTGGCTTTTTACTAGCTTAAGCAAAGTGGGTTTGACTGTTTGAAATCAGCTGACAGCAGTTTAGAATACTTCCAAGATGCATTGGCCTTGGCTTGGAATCTGCCCTGTGGGCATCAGTCTCTGTCCCTGTAGAGGGATGAGCAATGGAGAGTGAGTGAACTACCTACATCTCCAGTGGTCCCTCTGAGTCAGCACTGAGTCATTTGGTGGGTTGCCATACAGGAAGCTTACACTGTCATTCCCTGCACTTCTTTTATGGGTAAGCACGGAGTGCCAATCTTTGGGATTGCCATGCCAGCAGTTGCTCACTCCCAGAGTGGGTGAGTGCAGCCCCACCCATCCCTTTATGGATCAGATAGGTCAGCAATTTTCCAGGGAGCTGAATTCCCTTTCACAGCTTTCCCTTCAAGAAAAGAGTGTTGGTCACTCAGAATGAAGAGCCAGGCTGCTGAGTGAATCTATTCCCGCAGGAAATGGTATGTGCTCGACTTACAGTCATCAGATGTGCCAAGGAATGAATGCGATGAGGATTTTATTCTGTTCAGGGTCATTTGTGGCAGTGGAACTGCTTGGAGCTGAGTTTGAATTGTTGTATGGTAAACAGCAACTTCGGCCAGGAGGGGATTTTTAGTTAAGTATTAAAAGAGAAAGATCTTGGAGGAAAGTGAACAATAGTCTGTATCCATTTGTGTTTTTTCCTCTTGCTGCTTTGTATAGAGTTCCTTGATCTTTACCTTCTGTCCACCCTGTCCTGGTTTGGGATCAGCGTGGTTTGGGAGCAGACAGATAGCCCTGCTTCTGTTTGGAGCTTGACAGAGCCAGCTCATGTTTGCGGAGACCTTGGTGGAAAGCACAGCAAGGCAGTCATTTCTACTTTCAAGACAGCTGTTCCCCACAGCCAAGGCACTTTAAATAAGTAGGACAAACAATACAATATTCTGGTCTATATTTACAGGCCAAGAACAAGCACAGTGCATATACAGGGATGGGGGTGGATGGTCTGTAGTTGGGGGTTGGTTTTCTTTCTATTGTGGCAAAGAAATGAGACTTGAAGAAAAGACAGCCACAGAGGTAGGTACAGTTGTAAATTAATTCCTCTTTGATCTTCACATCATTTGGTCTATCCCACATTAGCTGGCCACCTTATATTTAAAGCTATTTGGGTTTAAACAAGAATGATAAATAGCTCTGGAGTTTCATGTCGTCCAGCTGTTTCATTGTGAGTACCTTAAATAGTTCTATGAATGCATTTTTCTTGTCTGGGACCACAAGTGTCTGAAAAAAGTGTTCTGGAGCCATGTAGTTTCTGCCTAAAATTTCAGATTTTCCTGTAGGCTGGCATCCTTGTATAGATGAACAGCCCATTGAGTAGGGAAAAGGGTTGGTGCTATGTCACTGCCTGCCACTACGTTTTCTCAGGACTAGAGCTTTTCCTGTTCAGGCATTTCCCTGAGTAAGCGCTGGTCCCTCTCTTGATGCCTGCCTGTGTTCCAGGGCAGCAGGAGCCCCTGCCTCATCACCTTGACAGGATCTTCAACAAGTATCGCTGCCTCCACAAGAGAGCAAGAGGATGGTTAAAGAGGATCAGAGCAAACGGAGTGAACAAACAGGCAGCCACAAATAGGCAGCTACTTTTTTCAGTTGTTGACATGTACCCAGCAGTTTCCTTCTCTTATCATCCGAGGCTTTTAAAAAAAAGCACTGAAATTTGATCTTTGTTTTTCAGATAAAAACTTGTTAGTCACTGCACTTTGATGGTATTTTCCTCTTTGTCAGTAATTTCCCAAGTCAAAATTGATGGCTGTAGCTAAGCTGAAAGTTTGCACTGTTTGCATCAAGTATTTCATTTTGTGAGAGGATTGTTAGTACGTGAAGACATTGACCTAGAGCCATGATTTATCTCCCCACTACTGTTAAGAATCACAGCTGGGGAAATATGCTCACGCAAAAGTGGTGCTAGAATCTCCTGCTGAAGAAATTAAGTGCTTATATGGGACAACCCAGCAGCAAACAGCAGAGACTAAATAAAACAAGGTGAAAATATCCTTATGAAGATGTTACATGCTCTTAAAATCAAGGCAGGGATAAAATTTAGCTAGCGTTTTACAAAGAGCTTACTACCAGTGGGGTTTTTTTGGATAACTCAGTCCATATTTCAGACTAAGATATTCTCTACCTTGACCCAAGCCACTACCATCTAAAACTTAATACCCAATATTTTCCTGGAGACATTTTCCCTTTTTATCTCTGCCCTCTACCTTACAGTGCTCATCATGGTACAATAACAGGAATCACATGTAGAGACATGAATGTCAGGAGATAAGGTTTGAAGCGTTTGCACAGAAGCACAGTACAGCTGAATCAGATCGTACTTTCTTCACGTGCGTTCCAGTAAGCTTCTCAAAATGAGATTTCTCTTAACACATTCCCCCAGGAACTACCTTTACAGGTTGGTGGAGGGAGATTGTTTTCATGGTACTGATTTTATTCTGTGTAGTAGTAACTATCTGCATTTATATGACGCTTTTCTGGGCATCTGTAGGTCACACAAATGAAAACATTTCCAAGCTGACAGAAATACCCAGTGAGCCCAGCTAGCAGTTTGACAGTTAGATCCTATACTTTGATCACAATATAGACAATCTGTTTGGGTTTTTTTTCTCCACAGACAGCTTTGTCCAGAGACCTTCAAGACCATCCACAGAAACAGTCCACCACAACCCCCCAACCATTGAACTGTTGCATCGTTCTAGATCACCTATCACCAACAACCACCGTCCATCACCAGATCCTGATCAGCGGCCACTGAAGTCCCCTCTGGACAACACTATCCGTCGCCTCTCCCCAGCTGACAGGGTGCCAGGAACAAGGCATCAGCAAGAGAACAACCACCAGGAGTCCTATCCTCTCTCAGTGTCCCCGATAGAAAACAACCACTGCCCGCCTCCTTCTGAGGTGCTTCAGAAGCCCTCCAGCCCTCGCCAGGAGAACACCAGGGTCATCCAGCTGATGCCCAGCCCTATCATGCATCCTTTGATACTGAACCCCAGGCACTCCGATTTCAAACCACCAAGGTTGTCCGAGGATGGGCTACACAGGGAGGTAAAGCCAATCAACCTGTCCCACCGAGAAGAGTTAGCTTATATGAACCACATCATGGTGTCTGTATCCCCTCCTGAGGACCATGCAATGCCAATTGGAAGAATAGCAGGTATGTGACATTCTCTAAGCTATACCAAAGTTGACACTCTTCATTCATAACTAACTATGCTGTGCATTAAGAGCTTCTCATTTCCTTTACTACTCTGTGACCTCAAGAGTTTACTGGCATTCTGCAAGTTTCACCACATCTGTGGTTTAGACAGTTAAATATGATCAAACCAGTTTCATGGCAGGTAAGCAAAGGTGCAGAGTGACTTGCTTGTGACCACAGAATGCGTGACATTTGTGTCCTGACACTCACTGCCTCTCTACCCACTGGCAATGCATTTGTTTCCCAGGATACCCATCTCCATCTCCAAAGCCTTGTCCAGCAAAGAGGCAATTTTCCATCCCTTGCATTCATGGTAGTGTCCAGTTCTATGGAAAGAAAAAAATCCTCTGTCAGTGACCTTTGAGATAATGCAGTGTCAAGGCTGCTATTCTGGAGATGGCGGGACTAATGAAATACCACCTCAGAGTCCTACTTCATAGCTTTCCTGTGCTTCTCACACTAAGATGGTCCCTTTTTACGGAACAAGGTTGCCTTTGTCGCACACAAACCACAGGCATTGTCTCACTTTTGTTATCGTAAATAACTGACATCACAGCAGCTGAATCAGGAAGCTGAGGTTACAGAAAATGTTTTTTGTACTTGAAAGGGAACTGTAAATAGATCGGGAGAGGGGAAAGGGGAATCCAACCACTTCAGAAATATGCTGAATGCCCCAGTAACCAGTTTCTTTTGAGAGATGTAAATACACACCACACCCAAAAACATTCCATGCATTTATGTCAGCAGCGAGCTAACGTGATACCCAGCTCCCTCCACAAAGGTACATTTTAAAATATCTTGTTCTTTTTTGTCCTTACATGCCTTGAATTTTTTACAGATTTGGTGCTTCCTCAGCTTTAATGAGGAAGATTTTCTATTTTCTTAAGACTTACCACTTTAAATTCAAAAGATACATATCTCACCACCTAGTCAAATATCAAGCACAACAATAGCCATGATCCTTTCACATAGTAGAGAGATGGGTTACAGAAGTCGATCTTCTGACATTTTTGCCTAGCTGACATTTGTCTCTCTTCTTTTGATTTTTATTACCCACACTATTATCATCAAGTTAAGACATATACTTAATGTTAGGGCGGAGAAGATACCCTACTGGTTGCATCACTGGAGATTTCCTTCCGAAAAGTACTGTTGGAAGATCAGGACGGTTGTTAATTTTTATTTTTCAAAAGGAAATGTTCTCTAAAAATGAAGCCTAGACTGAAAAGAATATAAGAAAAAATATGGGGAGCAGGTGGTGGTGTAACTTTTAAATTTAAACCCAAGAGTTTTCTTACATAATTTGGAATCTTTGATTTCTGCACATTGTGCACTGGGTCCAGTGACACCAGTCCAGTAACTAGTACTCCCACATCCTTCCCATCCCTATGTTGTTTGCAGGGCAACAGAGCCCAAGCCCATGGGTAGTTGGGCGTAACATCATTGCTTGGCAAATATCTTTAGCTGTTTAAAGTGTTATAGATGGGCTATATTTGCATGCTTAGCTGCTTTGACTTGCAGTCTCGTGGCTTTGCTTAGACCCACCAGCGTGGGTGGTATGTGTTAAAGAGCTGGTGAAGTATTTCATGCCAAAAAGACCTAAGGTGTACTCAAGCGTTCAGTTCAGATGAAAGCAGTGCTTTATGGCCAAGGGTTGGGGGGATTACAGAGCTGGCGGTTGCTAGCATCTTGGATTTCTACTGATAAATTTCTCAGCGTACTTCCATCAGTACCCCATGTCCTTCAACTGTAGGTGCCAACAAGCGTCATTTGCTGTACCGGCACAAGCTTGTGCTATTCTGGTTGGGTTGTAATGGCTCATGAATTGCAGCTGGCCCCTATAAAGGGTTCACAGCCAATTTAAAGGTGACAAAGCCCAGATTACGACCAAAAATGTAGACAGCCCATGTTTCATACCTGAAGTCAACCTCATTGCTGCCACTGAATTCAGTTGGCAGCCTACTTAGCCCCCCTAGAAAGAAAATACACTGCTTCCCCCATCTCACAGCCTGCAGTTTAAATTAAGTGATTTCATTTTAAGGGCATTTCTTTTTCATGTCAGCATAAATCTATTTTCCACCTGGGTGTCCTTATCTTCACTGACACTGCTATAGTTAACATGGAGGCTTTTGACCAAGCATGGTTTGCCACTGCAAATTGAGAGAGACCATGAAAATTATAACACTTGGGTCTTAAACTGCAAATATGCATCAATACAGATGTATTGTTAAAAAGAGCTTTTTAAAAATCACTGTCATAATTTCCATTTTATGGATGAGGGAGACTGATGGGTTGGGTAATGAAAAGGTTTACCAATAGTACAGTGCCAGAGCTAAGTGCTTATCTGTTTACACTGGTGAGGACTGATCCTTGACTTTCTACTGGTTAACCATTTGCATGCAGGTGATTTTCCAGGGAAGTGCCATGGGCTGCTGACTAAAACACTGGGCTAGGCTCCAAAACATGTTCTATTCCCACCTCAGATATTTTAAATTGTAAAAGGAATTCTTCCTGGACGTGAGATACCTCACAGCCTCATAAACATGTTTACTTGTAGATGGAGTCTGTTTTTAAATGGAGCATGCAATTACTTGGTGCTGAGAAAGAAAACAATGTTTTCGCATGCTGCTATCCACAAATACTGTGTTTTCAAGGCGTCGATCAATAGAGCTCTGGACTTCTTGTCAGACAAAATAGTGACATCTACTCAGCGGCTGACTAATCTTTCCTACCTTTTTATGTAATATTGCTTCTCAAAATATTAATTTTACTGGTAAAGCACTCTCCCTTTTACAGCAAAGAATTTCAAGTTGAAGATCTTATTCTCTTTTCCTCCAAGGCACTTTTCTAGCAAAGTAAAAGGCATAAAGTATCTTTATGTTACTCATTAAGGTCCCATATATTATTCATCAATGGCTAGAATTTTTAAAATTTTTAAATTTACATTTTTAAAATTACATTTAGCTACCTTCTCAACACAATATGCATGTAACTTCTTTGCTGTAACTTTGTGGGAACTAGAGGTCATTGTGTTGGAATGGTCCAAAGGCAGACTTGCATCCCTTGTAAATACAACAGGCAAGGGTTAAGCTAATGTAATTCAGGCATCGAGAGTCATCTAGCTCTGATAGCATTTAAAAATATTAAAAATGCCTCAGAAGGGGAGTTTAGCAGAGCGATGTAATGGACAATTTTCACCACTCAAAGCAGCAACAGTGCTTGTTGGTAGTTAGCTCCTAACTTGGGCTCTAGCAAGCAGGCAGACTATCTGGCTTACTTTTACCTCTGAATTTTTTTAATAGTCTGTTGTGGTTCTCCCCCACCCCCACCCCCCCGCCGTAGTCTCCAAGAAATTCACTCTGTGGGGAAAAGGAATATACTTGTCTTTTTTATTCGGGTTGGTTTATTTGTTTGTTTTTTAAATGCACTTGCAGTTTCAGTCAAGAGAGGTGCCTGAAATTAGCTCTTCTGCAGAATGGAAATTCCACTCCCCATACATATCTGACTGGGAGGGTTTTGTTATCAAACATTTTAGGACTTTGATAGCTCATAAAAGGTACTTCCCCAAGGTACAAGGAGAGGCGGGGGTTATTGCGTTGGCAGGCGTTCATAGCGTGTCATGGCTGAGGCATGCCCTGTGGCCCAGGTGGAACCAGAGCCACCAGAAACCATCCTTGCAGCCATCCTGAAGTTCTGCCCCCATGGCTTTCTTTGGGAGCTCTGCCCTTGACTTCAACCAGGGCAGGTTTTCACCATAAAACTCTATTTAGGTCAAAAAATGTCTTTTTTTTTCAGATATCCACGTCTACCTGAGTTTCTTAGCATGAGGGAAAAGGGGAACTGACATATTAGATCTCACCAGAAACCTGTTGGTTGCCTAAAGTCACAGAAATCCCTGCATGAGGCAGTTATGGGATTATCTGACTACAACAGGGCTGGTTTCTTCCTAACTTTCATCACATAGAAGTTGGCTTAGAAACATTAATTTGAAAATTAATCTAAGACATGCTGGAATTCACCTCACTTTTGATTCAGTCACTTAAAACTTGCTAACACAATCCTGGATGTTTCTTGTGAGGGGACATACGTTGCTGAGCAGATTCCTGAGATTCCCAGCTCCCAGTGTCTTTTTCTGTCCTAGCTCTCTGGGACTGAAAGGCTTGTTCGCTAATCCCCAGCAAACGCTGGCTATGAAACTTCAGGGTATAGATACCCCTTTACTGAAGCACTGCCCAGTACAGATACTAACCAAACAACTGCACGGGTGGGAAAGTCAGGTGCCAGAGAGCCACGGTAGGTGCAGCTGGGCTCCGGTTGGAATTGGGACCCAATAAAACCCATTAAGCTCTGTGTTCACTCTGTGTGTGTCTGAGGCAGATCCATCCCATTCGTACAAGCAGCTTGGAAGGATGAGCATTGCTGTTCCTCTGCAGAGCCCCACCCTGCCTATTGCTTTTGGTTCTGCTCTGCATTTGGGGGGAATCTAGAGGCAGGGGAGTCTGGAGCCTGTTGCTGTCTATTAGTATGCTGTTCTTATCGACTGGGTTACCTTAGCAACTGGGCCGTATTTGACTTCATGAGCTGCCAGAGTTGTTTCTTCCCCTTCAGGAGTCAGAGGAAAAGCCAGGTAATGTTTAAACTGTTCGGAGGCGTGTTGTCTACCACCATATTGGCTTGGCCCATAAAACTGGGAAACACTGCTGTTGGAATGAGGACAGGCAAGATTCTTACCCTGCCAAAGTCATGAAAGAGATCTAACTCCAGCTCTGCTCCTGACTCGCAGTTCCTCTCTCGGTGTGCCACACACCCAGGGAGTACAGGGGCATAGCATGAACCCACAGATTTGTAGCAAGGCATGTACAAGTGCCTTCTCAATAAAAACAGTCTGACTGCCGAAACTGAAAATGCATCCCTTATTAAGAGCACATCAGCTATGAATGACTCACGTTCTACTAAAATCTATGAAATAGTGCTTACGATGGGTGTGGGCTATTTGCTAGCTTATGGGGAGGTCTTCTACCCCAAAGCTCTGTAAGGATAGCAGTTTGGTTGTTCTGTGTGGGGAGAGAGGTTGGAGGGGAAACAGGACCAGGAATTCTCCTCCCCCTTTGTTCACAAAACTTATTCACTTCTCATAAACTTGCGTGGGAGGGGAAAACACAGGAGTTAGTTGAGTGAATCTTTCACAAACAGCACTTAAAAAAACTGCTAATCAGCTAATACTTAATTTTTTCCTTTGGAGTTGAGCTGGAAAGCTTCTTTTAAAAGAGGAAAAGGAAAATAAACTTAGCTGATCAAACTATTAGATTCATAACGCTAAACATTTAGAGCTTAAATATCACAAGTCACCACACTTCAAAGCATAGCACCTCGGTAATTGGTGTGTCTTCACCTTATCTATAAGGAGCAAAGCCCCAGTGCCCACATTGCCTATATTTGCTCTAGATGTGTTGATGTGACATTTACAATTGTGTCAAGTTGTAGGATAATCTTTTTTTTCAACTGTTTTACCAGCAGAATCCTTTGTTTATTTTCCTTTCTGTACAAAATAGCTGTACAGGCACAGTTGCTATGCAATGGCACATGCTGGGTGGTAGGGAGGGAGGGTGGGAATGCAGGTAGAGTATAGGAAAGGGGTTAAAAAATGACAACTAAGCACAACTTAGAAGTTTTGCAGTAGCTAATACTGTTAGCCATCACATAAGGGATGCAGCTTCCTCTTCCATTTGATTTTTAGGGACATAGGGTGCTTAGGGACATAGTTTAGTGGTGGTTTTGGCTGTGTTAGGTTTACGGTTGGACTCGATGATCTTAAAGGTCTTTTCCAGCCTAAATGATTCTATGAATTCTATGAATTTAGTGTTTGCAATACAGTAATACCTATAGGCTCTATTGTGCTACAGTCCCTGTCCCAAAGAGTTTACTATCCAAACAGACAAGGTAAATATAAAGAAAGGAAGGCCACAAAAAGGTAAAAAGTGTTTTTTCACATCTACAGGTTCCAATTTGTTTAAAAATTTATTATCCAGTTTTAAACTAGAACAACCAAGACCCCGGACAACTGATCAGTTTGCTATTTCCCTGGTTTTGTTCATCATTAAACGTCGCATCATGACAGCAACCCGAGCTGGCCATAAACTCAAGAGGCCAGGTACTTACCCCCGAGCTATCTACTGCTGCTTTTGTCTGTTGCAGCATTTAAAGCCAGTGATAATGTTTCTATGATGCAGCCACTTCTGTGTCAATATTCTAGTCACATCTTCCAAGCAAAGGCAAAACCTGCCCAACTATGCCCATCTCCTACTGGGACAATAACCTGGGTCCTTGGACCCAAATCATTCTTTCTGATCTTTTATTGTGAAGGGTATGAATTGCCTACATGTATAAGGCAGTGAGCACAACAGGTTTTAGTAGTAAAGGCTTGAACTTAATTTCCTCATATAGTCATTTGGTGGTTGGTAGGTGACTGTATTCCAGAATGACAATACTACTTTGCAAGTAGAAACTTTCTTCTGAAAGAAAGTCACTTATGTGGACAGACATGGCCACACAGACCTGCCGTGGCACTTCATATTTGGGAATGCTTACACCAGTCAGGTTCTTTGTGTACACCAGCCCCCAAGCTTAACTGTCTGTACAGTGATGTGCATTGCTGTTTCATTCATTACTATCCACCCTTCCAAAGTTGCATCCTGAGATTCACTGTGGTGCATTCTTTATCTAAACTGAAAATCATTGATCTGTCCTCCTTTGTAGCTGATGACTGCTGTCAGAACAAGCTGTAGAGACTTAGCTTTTGTTGTGTGCTTCCTTAGCGATATTCGGATTTTTTAAGATGGCAGCTACCATTGCTAATGCCTATCTGTATACATGCCTGAGACTGGCCACTGTCCTTAGGCATGATCCCAGCAGGGTTTGACAGCATGTAGTACTGATCAGTGGGCTTTTGTGAAGCACAGAGTTAGGGGGCAACTGTGAAAAGACAGTCTCAGCAGCTGAACAGTTATCAGTTATAGCCTGTCAAACTACAGAAAACCAAAACAGTGGTTCACTTCAGCATACAGAGTGGTGGGGGTTCAATGCCTGCTTTCCAGGCAGTTGACCCTCCTTCCCCGTAGGGCAGCAGCTCATACAGACAGATTGGAGCCTTGAAAGAACCTGGAAATCTTGGTGTAGGCACAGCCTGTCACTCCCATTTGGATATGACAATGATAATGTCACTGGCCTTGTTTCATCACTTGGTCTTGTAGTCATGTACACTTTTACATTTGCAGTATATGCCACGTCTATTTTGAGCCCCTTTTGGAAAGCCAGACCACTATAAAGAGACTGAAGTATGGATGAGAATCAAGCTCACAGAGTTTATATTCATAGGACAAGTTTTCATTATAACCTTGAGGGTCATCTTAACATGGCATTAACAATTAATTTCAGCATGAAAGTGTGCCTTCCTTGCCAATTTAATTAATGACACTCAAGCAATAGCTGAATGGCAATGCTTGGATGGGTGGTTGCAGATTTTATGTGAAGTGTCTTGCTTTATAGCCAGCTCCATTCTTACCGCAGAGTTACAGGAGCAGAAATCACAGTCAGGGTTTGCTCTGGTCCCCTCAAGAGCCAGGACTGACTAAGCTATAGGAAAGCTCAGCCATTTAGATTTCATCAGTCTCATTGCTGTACTAGAGCACCTACATGCCATGGCTAGACAGATGGGTTCAGAGTACCCTCAGCCTCCATTGGGGTCAGCAGGATGTTTTTAATAAAACATTTAATAAAAACATGCCCCTTATTTTCCCCTGTATTTTGCACACTTTGTTCAGGCTAGAGTTGTGTCAGTAATTCAGATTTTCTTCTGCAAAGCAAACTTGTATCACTTTGAATCCTCTTAGTTAAACCATGAAAATGCACTGTAGTGTTGACACTGCACTTCACTGTCTTCAGAGACAGGCCTATTTAAGTCTGGTTTTAAAACTAATCGGTCAAAAGTGGCATAAAAAAGTTTGCACGAATTTGCGTTAATTCAAGTGCACACCTTTAAAATGGTAAGACTACTGTTTTCCATCTCTGTTGAGGGAAGGGGAGGAAGAGACAGTTTGGCTGTGTCTAAATGTGGAGATTTAACCTTAAGAAGGGGAGGTCACATTTCAGTTTTCTGCAAGGGACCTATCAGAAGTTGCAAGTTTACAGCTTATGAAGTCCCTTCAGGAGGGGCTTCCTGGGAATACACCAGGAGCCACGTCCTCCAGCCATGCTCACACCTCTCAGAGTGCTCTGGGCTTTCTAATTGAGCACAGAAGTGAGGTTCTTGGGCAGTAGTCTCACACAGACAATTATTTTCTGCTGTTGAAAAAAAAAAAATCCAAAACAGAAGTCTAAACCTGAAGGGTGAACTCAGCTTGTGACAGAAGATACCGGAGATTCTCACGTTGTGGGGTCAAAAATTTTTACTCCTGTTGGGAATGCCTTTGCTGTAGTTAAGTTATTCCTGTCTTTGCCACTTCACTAAAGTACAATTCAGAAGATAAAACTTCATCCTTAATTCTTAAATTCCCATCACTAGAGTGTTTGGCCAGTTTTCCAATGTCAAGGTGGTTGTGAGATGTTTCTAGGATGTGCGTGTGAACAGGCAGAGGCTGAAGTTCTTTCCCTTTTCCTAGCCATCACCCTTTGTGAGCAATAAAAGTGAGGAAAAGCCACAGGAGGATCAGAGGCAGGTTTCTTTAGCAAGATAAATGGAAGAGTGCTTTCTACCATTGTGGTGGAGTGTTGTTACACTTGAAGCTAATACTGGAAATACCTGTCTGTTTGGTGGGGACAGGGGGATGGAGCAGGAGAACGGGACAAGGAAAAAAGAAGACATTTTTCAAATACAATAGAGTTTAGCTTGTGAAGTCTTCGTCTATCAAGCTGCCCCTGGCCCATCCATTACATATTCTTTGTGATCTGAGTGCTCTTTTTTTCAACCACATGAGGGATATGAACCTTTTGGATCCTACTTCCCTTTACAGGTTTTTATTGCCAAAGACAGCGCTTGGTCTTGTCTTGCTGCGCTACTTTTGCACCCTCACAGCAAAACTGTCTGCAGCATGACAGCCTCAGGTTTCTGCTCTCTTTCTGCCTGGTCTCCCACACAGCATTTGGGTACAAGACAGAAGCAACATACAACTCTCGTATTGTGCAATCTGGCAACCTCTTTCCTCAGCTCCAGCTTGAATTTACTGAGCTGAACAAACACTTGTCTGTCAAGAGGTTTCTCCACACAGAAACATTGGCTTTACTGTACTGGCTTACCATCCTGCTTCCAACATTCATGCAGACAACATTGATGGAAAGAAAATTCTTTTCCCTCAGTAACCTGGACGTGGGTCACCACATAGGGATGAGCAGGACTGCTCCATCTCGGGATCAGTGTTCCCTCAGTGCTCAGAGCCATTTAACCCCTTAATCATGAGACTTCATTACTTCTTTACTGTAGTTTTGTCTGCTAAAATAAGTACATCATGCTCCTAAAACAAATAATAGCATCAGCCAGCCTGATGAGCTTCATGCAGCAGTTAGATAGCTCGAAGGTCCATTTGGCTTGCCCAGAAAGCTGTACCTGTGGCACAGTATAGGATATGGTTAAAATGCAATTAGAGCTCATCTCCATGGCAAGCCTAAACCAGGTCAGGACTTAGGAGTTGTCTCCCAGTCTTTTTTATTTTCCATAGAAGTGAACAGCCATTAACCTGTGTGATTTCTTGGTTTTGTGATTACAGATTTCTTTCTGAAATCTGAATCAACTCTGGTCTGGCTACAGTTTAAACAAATCCAGATGCGCCAAAGTAGCATTGTCTTCTCAGAAACTTAGTGATCTTCTCTGGCAAGGGGGACGATCACAGACAGCAGGCGGAAGGTCCGCGGGACCTTTGGGGCCTCTCCCTCTTTCCTCCCCATCCTCGCCTGCTCTGCCAGTGTAGGTGTGCCACCGGCTTTGTGCTGGCTTTAGCATTCACTAGATCTTCCTGCACACAGGTTCAGCTCTCAAATAGCATAAAGGCAGCTGATGTTTTTTGGAGGGTTTGTTTTCTTCTGTTCAAGTGATTCAAGTCGGCTC
Organism: Tringa tobata; assembly: GCA_033628505.1. Taxonomy (NCBI): domain Eukaryota; kingdom Metazoa; phylum Chordata; class Aves; order Charadriiformes; family Scolopacidae; genus Tringa; species Tringa tobata. Next base: position 1,256,726 of record JAHREE010000220.1, read on the forward strand.
ACGGAGAAATCTAAAAACAGAGCCAGCACGAGGTAAGCAGCAGGAGGAAGGAAGGAAGGATAAAATGGAAGGGAGATCAGGACCTTGTTCTCACAGCAGCTATGGCCAGCTGAATTCTACCAGTTCATCGTTTCAATACCATGAGCATCAGCACATTTGCTGTCCTAACCACACTCCAGGTGTGTTTGTGGAAACCACAGTACTGGAGAACTCCTAGAGAAGTTCTGTTCAATAGTCTCAGTTGTGAACAGACGATATTTGCTTCACTGTGAACAAATGCAGCGGAAGCTCAAACCACCTTGTAAAATAAAGGGGCCCGAGCTTGGGAGAACTCTTCAGCTGGTAGAAATCACAGAACCACTTAAGTCAAATGATATAATGCGGGAGAAATTTTAGGCTAACCTACTCAGCAAGGGGTAAGGCCTCAGCTGATGTCAGAGGGAGTATGACAACGTTACTTTGGCATGATCTCATCCTTTCTGAAGCTATGTTAGTTTCCAAGTCAGTCATCAGCCAGACCAAACGCATTTTATATAATGATCTTCAGTGCAAAATGTGGGTGGGTCTCGCAAAACATTTCTGTGGTTAAGAGAGGAGTTTGGTAGTTGATACATGAAGAAGGCCAGCCCTGCTTCTGCACCATGGACCTCACTTAAACAACAGGGGTCTCAGATGCAGTGTGTGTTTTAGGAAATATTGCAGTGCAGGGGAATGTTATATTCTGAACAAAAGAGGTCTTTCACATGTGTATGCCCATACTGTTAACAGCATTATTTAGTCTAAAGGAGTACAGATGTAAGACCTCTCACTACTGCAACATCAAGACTACCTTGGCTGAATGATGCTAGAGAAGTCATTCGTAACGGCTGGACAAGAGTCAAAATACTAGGAACCTAAGATCCACGATGTTTAATTTATAGATCATTCTGATACAGTATTTCAATTCTAAGGGATACGTGTATTACTATCATATAGCCATTAGGAAGTATTTATATGTCAGTGTTCTTTAGATGTCTATTCAGAAGACTGTGTCTGTAGACATAAAGGATATTTGAAATGAAGAATATTTAATGCATGCTTCCACTCACACAGTGTCTATTTGACTGTCACAAGGGATTCTTCATGACAATATTACAGTCTCCTCTTCCGTAACATTACCAAAGCAGTGCTGTGAGTGCGAGCACTAAACAGAGCTTTTCAGCCAGAAATTGAGTTTTACCACCCAGGAAAGTGGCTGAGGTTTGGGCACTTCTGCCCTGCGAAAGGGGGGGGGGTAAAACTAGAGCAAGGAGGCAAGCTTGCTGCATCAGTGAGGTTTAAAGCCAACAATTGGTGTTTATAGAAGAGATTTATTTCTACTCCTCAAACTCCAACCACTCTATCTCCTCTCCCCCACCCTCTCCAGAGCTGCGCAGCTGCTTATTTTTCTTGTGCCTGGTGTCAACCTGAGCCTGAGTGGGGAGGCAGCCCCCCAAGGCTTTCATCTAGCTCTGCCCTCCTCGGGACTGTATAATACATGGCTGTCATTAGCAGGAGTGTGAAACTGCTTCCTCTTGCACATGTAGGGCAGCGCTTATGGGGGACATTTGGAGAGCCAGCTAAGTACTCTACACCTTATCACTACCTTGTGCATAACTATAAAAATCCCCTCTAGAAGCATTAACTGCAGGAGGAAAGTTGTAGCCATGCCTCTCCATTTGAAGGTAGAGTTTGCCCTAATTCCTAGCTAATTTTCTCATTCACTCTTGCCTAGTAGGCCAGCTGAGAAAATGGTGGGACGTGGAAGTGCCTGCCATGTTGCTGGGAGCCACTCACCACCTTCCCACTTTGGCCAGGTTGTTTGATACTGCGTCGCCTTAAAGCCTCTCAGTCCCTGCTCTCTCCTCACCTAAATCCCTTTACCTTCAGATTGTACAAAGTTCAGCCATCTGAGTTCGCTTTAAAAAAAAAGTACATGTGTGTGTTAGGGGGAAATGATGTTTCCTTGTGCTATGGAGACATAGTTACTTTCTACATAAGCTTATTTTAGCCAAAAGGCAGGAAATTGCAGCATGCCCAAACAATCTAGGTACCAGCCCTGACTCAACTCTCCAATTGAGTCTCCCACACTTTTAAACTTGCTGGGCCTCAGCAACATCCGTGTGCTTTCTCATCATCACTCACTAGCCAACAGACACCCTGTGGAGAGTCCCCCCATGTGATTGCTCCTTTGGAGGCCTTCTGACAGCCAAGGAAGTGATTTAGTCTTCATGGAGTCAGTCACACCATCCAGACTTTCCTCAGACAAGTGGTGTTACGCTTACAAAACAACCATCCGCATAAGAGTTCCTCTCTTTGTTTCTCCATCCTTCCTGAAAATGCATGTAACAATTTTTACCTTCCTGGGGGATGCAACCTTCTGTATTGTCTTCACCAGCCTTCTGTGGAGGTGTCTCTTTCCCCAGTGGAGAAGCTCCTTGTAATAGCATTTTCTAGCATTGCCTCTTCTTGGGTTTTCACCAGTTTCATGCAGTTTAGTCCAGATGGGCTCTACTATATTCTAGATTCATTACACTCAGAGTTATCAGATAGTCTTTGACCTGTGGTCTCTGTTGTCCTATTAAGGATGGTCTCTACTGGCCTAATAATGGTACATTATTTAGTGGCTGCTCCTCTGGCAGTCAGTGAGACCCCTCCAGAGCCTCGTATTTTTTACCGTGCTATCTGGGGAGAAAGATACCCGTGGTGTAAATTGTGAGTGCCTATGCTCAAATTCCTAAAGGTCTCCCATGTGAAATCTGAAAGAAGGAAAACTGATTTAGGTACTCTGCAAACAGAGCTCGTACACTTAGCTCAGTTGTGCTGTCAAGCATCAGCTGGCCCATGGTAACTAACAGTGTGTACGCTCACAGCTCTCAGCAGAGGTGAGAGCAAATGCAATGAGCCTAAATCTTTTCCACAGGTGTCTAAAGCTAATGATTTTTATTTCCTGCTTGCAGTGGCTTGAGATGCAGTGGCCACAGTTGCCTTGATGCATGCCTGCTCATTAAATTATTGCAACTTAGTCATATATCTAAATTTGCTGATAGACAAGCGTACCTTTTGAGGACAAGTTTTTAAGTGGTTGTAGGAGCCAAGCAGAATTTTCAAGAATTTTCCATTTTCTTGTTGAAGCAAACAGAGATTTAGAGGTCTAAGATACTTGGGTGGTTGGGTGGTGGTTTTTTTTGCAAATTGCACTAGCCTACTAAATACCTCTGCAAGTCTGAGCAGCTCAGTCAGTTTAGAATATGGGATGGGGCCCTTAATCACTTGGGACTTTTCTTGTGAAGATCTCAAGATGCAGATGGAGTTTGCTCATTTGAGGAATATCTATATTCAAGCTTAGCCTGAATTCATTCTAAAAATTAGGTGAACAACAAAAAACAAATCTGCACTTGAAACCTACCTCTTCTCAGAGTCTGAAGCTCTGTTGTTAGTCCAATAATTTGCCACCCAGACATCTTGGGCTGAATGTTTTTGTGCTTTCTTGTTTTTGTGAAGGAGGAGGGCACTCTGTGTGTGAAGTAATGATAGCCAATGGAAAATAACGAAAGCCATTAGGTTGGACTAGGATTTACTTGCTAGCCACACTGAGGTGAATGTGCAGGCCTGGCACTGTGCGATGCACATTGCATGTGCAATTCCAGTCAACTATTAAGGAGCCACCAGCTCCTTGAAACTCTTCCAGGGGCCACTGTAGAGAGGTCTGACATGCCCATTGGTAGGAGTTGTATTTATACCCTTGGACATCTTCTAGGGCATAGTTACGGCAGTACACTACTGATTAAAAATAACATTGCAAATAATGAGGTGGAAGTAAAGTTTAGGGTAAATCATATCTCTGCAAAACTGTAAATTTAGCTATAAGTTACTATAATCGGAGAGTGTCAGCCCTGGGCTGCATGTTAAAGAATATGATGGAGCCTGACGTTGACTTGGCTTTGTGGGAGTGCCATCCCAGCAGCTGACCCCAAGGGGGGACGCTCCTTCCAGGACTAGCAGTAGTGGCACCAGCAAAACCAAACGACTGAAATTCAGACGCCGAATTCCTGCAGCACTCTCCCCATGGGGCCTTATGCCAACCGACCACCTCAAAGCAAACTTCCAGCACAGTCCAAAAGCACTGGTTCAACAACAGACCCACACGTCCTTTCTCTTTTCCCTTAGGTTTCTAATATATTCCTACCTCAGTCAAAAAGTGTCTCTTTTTTTCCTTGATGAATATCAGCTAAGTCAGTGTTTTCTGACCTGAAACTGCTCCCACCAAGACAGACCTCTCTTGCAGTTGAGGTGGGGCCAGCCTGAGCCCAGCACAGGTGTTTAGCCCAGTCCTGACCACTGATAGTCATGGTGAATAGATTCACCGCTGACCTAGAGACAATCACAGTCACCTTTACGGTGATTTTAATGAAGGACTGGACAGAAAGAAAGTGTGGAGATCTTTGAGAAATGCCGATCTAAAACAGTGAATTCAGCATGACTACTTGACATAGACTATGCAGGTTTTGTTGTTAAAGTTATCGCACATGATACAGGATGATGAAAAAAAAAAAAAGGTATTTTTTGGAATGCAGCAGTATTACTGACTCTGATGAACTGGTAAAATATGCCCTGGGGAGTCAGAGCTAGACGAATAGAAAGAAAAGCAAAATAAATAAAAGACAGTAAAAGGTTTTGTTGGCTTTTTTTTTTTTTAATTAAGATTCTTGTACTAAAAAATAATTTTCTATACAGCCTTTCATTGAAAGAGTTTGGGAATGAATTACACATGTGTCAAGGAACTACTTACTCTCTTACTCTTCTGTTATCTGAGCACCTCCTACATTATTAAAAGGCACAAACTGATAGAGCAATATAATTCCTTTCCTTTGTTCCTTATAAATGAAGTATAGAAAAGAAGGGGTTTTTTTCTCATATGTGCATGTCTAAGAGACGAAGTGTGAGTGTGTGTGAGAAACTATTGATGGAAGGGTGATGGAAGAACTGGGGTTTGTGAATTTGTGAGAGGAAAGATGACAGAAATTGAAGTGTTAGTCCCAAACTTTCAATTTCACGGTCTTCTACAGACCTCCTGTGTAGTCCCCTTGTGCCCAGGGCCGCACAAGGGGATAGCCACAGCAGTGTTTGGCATTGCAGCCTTCAATTGCAGCCAGCTACGTGCTGGGTATCCGCAGCCCTGGGGTAGGCAGCTGGGCTATGTAGGCGACTTGGGGTGTGGAGAGAGGGAAAGGAAGGCTTCTCCACATCCATGTGCCAAGAAGGGACCCACCTAAGCTGGTCGTTGGCAAATGCACGCTGAGAATTATTTTCTGTCCTGGTGCCAGCTGCAGGTACCTTGTTCTGGGTGAGAGGGAGGAAGCTATCACTGAACAACATTCGCATCCATGAATGAAAAAAAAAAATGGAAATTGGTTTCATTTTATGAATTAAGACCCAGAAAAATTTCAAATGGAAACAGACATTTTTTTCTGTGAAAAATGTTAATGAAAATAACGTTTTTCCAACCAAAAAAATAGGACTGTCTCTTTCCTTTCACATTCCTCCTCTTGTAGATGTCACGGATGAGGTGACCACTGGGGTAGGTTTCAGCCAGAACGGAAACCTACAATTTCTGCCCAATGTCATCTCTTCAAAACGCACTGCTGTGTTCTCTGCAGGACTGGTAGGGAGAGATTATAGTAAGGGCAGTGACAAACTAAATTCTCGGTTTAGAGAAATTACAGGTTTCAGAGATACTCTTTACAGTTCAAAAATGGGAAATACCATCAATAATGTTAATATCTCTAACCCTTTCAGGTGTGCTCATTAAATGTGTTATTCATATCCCTTTTCAAAAAGCATTTTATATTTTTATACTGAACATGTCATCATCCCCGTCGTAACACATACCAAACCCAGACAGGCTGGAATAGAAAGGTGGGCTGACAAGAATCCATTTTAGCACCTAGAAGCTAGGTTTCTTTGGTTGCCTGCCCTTCGACCACTCTAACAAGCCATCTCTCAGAAACTGGTTTTGCTTTCAAAGTAAAATGCAACTATATGTCCATCTTAGGGATCTGGACAGTTGAGCTATAAAAACTCTGATGTTTCTGACAGCAGCAAGAACCCCCAGCTCTGTGCAATTTGCTTTCCATATTTGATAGTTGCCAGTTATTATGCTGTGCTGCGCACACACACATTGCAAGCAAGAAGTAGGAGCAGCTCAGCTCTTGGCTTCCCTGGTCTCAAGAGACTGCCATGGAACTGAAAAGCACTAAACTAAAACCTAAGTGTCTGTTAGACCTTTAATTAGCGACCTAAGGAGTGTTTGCCAAGAGGAAATTCAATTATCCAAATAGAAAGTATTTAACCTCTCAGTCACACTCAAGTAATTATAATACTTGGGGTTTTTTTCAGAAACCTTAAGAAATAAAACAAAAAGCAAATTCAAAAATGATAGGTGTCAATTTTATATCACATGGCATATATAAAGGAAAGCTGTAACATTGCCCAAGCTTAGCACAGAAAGGGGCAGCCTCAAACAGGGAAAGCAGGTTGCAGAATTCCTGATTTCCCCACTGAAACAGCCAGGAGCAGTATAAGGGCCAACAGTGGTGGGTTTATGTGCATCAGTACAATAATAAAAATACAACTAAGAGCAGCAGGTCATCTCATGCAGCTTTTAATGTGATAAGATGCTCAGTCAATGTCAGAAGGACTAGAATGCATCAGAAGAAGCTGTGTATTGAAGAGGCTGTATATTTGCAAACATCAGTGGATACCAATGAAGCCATTTGCATTTCACGTTGCAGCAGCTGTTTCAACCCTGATCGCAACTGTCCTTTCACTGCACACCCACCCACAAGTTTCCAGAATTAATCCCAAGGTAAAAAAAGTCAATATTTTCTTGCTCCTCTCTTCACAGACTGTAGGTTGCTTTGGGATTATGTTTATCAGCTGCTTTCTGACAGCCGGTACGAAAATTTCATCCGATGGGAAGATAAAGAATCCAAAATATTTCGGATAGTGGATCCCAACGGGCTGGCCCGGCTGTGGGGAAACCACAAGGTAAGGAAGCAATGCAGTTTTCCTCCTGTGGCACTTCACCTCTTGTAACATCACAGGATTCACTTATAAACAGGGGAAAAAGGAAGAAAGCACGTGCATGTAAACTGCTGTTGGAAAGTTGTAATCTTTCATTCTACACACATTAGAAATATAAAGCATCCAGCCCAAGCACTAAAACATATCCTTCATATAGAGAACCTGTTGGTTTGGTTTAAAGGCATTTAGTTATAAATGCATTTAATTATAAAATTAAAAGGAGCTCAAGAATTAATGGTCCTTCTCTCTCAAGACATCTTATTTCTTCCTGAAACCCGCTCCTAAGGATGTTCTGGTTAGATGTGGTCTACAAGGAGCTGTATACCACATCTCAGCAGGAGCTGTCTGTCTGTGTTCCTGCCTACACCAGCACTCAGACTTCACACCCTGTCCTGGGACAGGCACCAAATGCCGCAGGATTATATATTTCCTTTTAAGAGGGTAATTCAGTTACTGATTTCGGCAGTTTGGTGCTGAGTATGTAAAGATACATCTATATGAGTATATGCATATGGGAATATTCATATGAGTATATGAGTAGTCAGCATGGATTTACAAAGGGGAAGTCATACTTGACCACCCTGTTACCCATCTACAATTAAATGGTTAGCTTGGTGGATGCAGGGAGAACAGTGGATGTAGCTTATCTTGAGTTTAGAAAGGCTTTTGAGACTGTCTCCCATAAAATCCTCATAGACAAACTGATGAAGTATGACCTAGACAAGAATACAGTGAGGTAGACTGAAAGCTGGCTGAATTGGTGGGCTGAAAAGGTTGTAATCAACAGCACAAAATAAAGTCACTAGTGATGTTGCCAAGGGGATTGATTCTAGAGCCAGTACTGTTTAATATGTTCAATAGTGACCTGGATAATGGGACAGAGTGCACCCTCAGCAGGTTCTCAGACAATACAAAAAGCAGGATGAGTGGCTGATAAACTAGAGGGTTGTGCTGCCATCCAGAGTGATCTGAACACGGTGGAGAAATGGGCTAATGGGAATTTCATGAAACTTACCAAGGGGCAATGTAAAGTTCCTCACCTGGGGAGGAATGACCTTAGGAGGTGTGGGACTTTACATTTCCCCTTGTGAGGTTTCGTGAGACCCCAGGTGTGGCACTGTTTTACTAGGAATGTGGTCAGAGACTGGAGCAGGTTGCCCTGAGGAGACTCTGGAGTCTCTATTCTTGGAGATGTTCAAAGCCAAACTGGACACAGTCCTCAACAACCATCTGTTTGAGCATGCTTTGAGCAGGGGGACTGGATTAGGTGATCTCCAGAGGTGCCTTCCAACCTCAGCTATTCTATGACTCTGTATATGAGTATACATGGCCTGTAATCTTGATGAGGTCAAGATTTTCTCATGCAACTCAGGACTTAAAAGAGCATCTGTCTTAGAGGTCTTGGGCTGCAATGCTGGGAATGGAGAGTTCTGCCCTCCCCCCAGCTCCATGCTGATAATCGGGCCTTGCCATCATGTCTCATGCTGGGTGTCTGAAACTGAAGCTGTTGCAGACCACTAGCCACTTGGGAAATGCAGTGGCCTTTTAGCATGTAAGAAATGGGAAAAGCACGCATGCTGTTTCAGGGGGCTTCCCAGTGAGCAGAGTCTGGATTTTGCAGGGAAAACGTTGTCCTTGTTAGTGTTTAATTGCCACAGGAGTTCTTTAAGTGGCCTCCCTTAGCAGCGCTGTTACCGTCAGGGCAAGCAGAGGAGGTCTGCTCTTAGGGGATGCTTCAGACAGGTGGATCAGTCTCACTTAATAAAGCCAGGACAGCCCTACAGACTTCTACCTGATCTTGGACTGACAGAGCTGTGCCAAGCCAAACTCCTCTAACACGGAGACTCACAGAACAAAAGCATGCTTCTACTAGTTTGGCATGTTTTGCCCATGGTAAGGCGGCTGCCTAATACTCGTGCAAACACGGTTTTGCCAGTATAGTTGTCTCTCTGCTGGGATTTTCTTTGCCAGCATAGTAACCAGTCCTCCTTCTACCAGAAGAATGCTCTTCATGTAGATGTAGCCTAAGGGACTGATCCTTCTGTCCCAAGTCAGTACTACGGGGGCCGCCCACATACAGCTCTGCCAGTGCCCATCACTTCTGCCTTGTGATACTCAGCTTCAGCAGGGCCATACCCCATGCAGTGCTCTGGCTATGGCCTTTAGGGTCAGAAGCTCCCAAAATGAGGGGGAAGCTCTGTCATAGAAGCAGATGTACCACCTAATGGGCTTCTTGATTTAGACCTGTATAACCAGAGGAGAAACAGGCTCTAATTTTCTCCACAATGCTCTGTAAGCATTAACTAGTTAATGGAGGGGAATCCCAGAGGAACAGCGCTCTTAACAGGGATTGCTGACAGATTCAATCATTAGCCACTGTTCTTGGATTTTTACAAAAGGTAGTTTCATTAAGAAAGGCCTGTCAGATCCCACTTGGCATAAGCCTCTCCCTCCATCTAATATCTCCTCTTGTGGTTGCTGAAGCCTTTTGTTATCTGTGATCCAAGAAACTAGAAAAACCTCACTTCAAATTTTTGTTGGACTTCCTTTCTTAAATTGCCCTGAAAGAAAAGAGACACATAAAAATTTGATGAGGAGGACTGGAGGAGCAGGATGGACCTGCAAACATCAGAAGAGTGGAACATGTAATTTCTTGAACTGACTTGGTTACTTTAGCTTGCTGTGATAGTTCTGCAACTCCTTTTGGGGCTTACGAAGGTTTTAACAAATCATCTCACCACATTTTTCCTTTTTCTTTTTAAAAAAACAGAACAGAACAAATATGACTTACGAGAAAATGTCCAGAGCCCTACGCCACTACTACAAACTAAATATTATCCGGAAGGAGCCAGGACAAAGGCTTTTGTTCAGGTAATTTTTTCTTTCCTTTGCCATTCCTTTTTACAGACAATTAGTTTTTGAAGACGGAGGATGGAATTGTGTGTGGGATACTTCATTGCCACAGCTATAACATAGGTGACGATGGGCACAGTAAAAGCTGTCTAGACCAGCGCTTCCCAGCTTTCAAGACAACTGCACCAATTTACAAAAATACGGGCCTGCTTCAGTGATCAGTGGAATCAACAGAAGTCTTTTCAGTTGCTTCAAGCAGGCCGCACCATTGTTTAAGACCTTAGCTAAATGATTAATGATCTCAGCCAAAGTGCTGGAAAACCCACTCCAAATTCACTTCTCAGATACAGCTGCTGTGAAAGCAAAGCAGGGATCAGGCAAGTGCATCAGCATCACAGAAGTGCTGATGCCCGTGTCTTCAGCAGTGCTGCCTTCAAGGAAGAGAGAGACCTGCAAGAGATGTTCATAAAAGCTAACGCATTGGATTGGATGATACAACCAAGAATTTAGGAAATAGTGCTTGAAACAGCATTAAAGCAGGGAGTTACTTGTCTAAATTTGAGTGCAGCTGGCAGAGAGCGCGAGCACTCCAGTTGTCTTCAGACAAGACCAGCGAATCCTGGTGCATAGGCCTGATCCACAGAGCACTGAACTCAGACCAAAGACTGCTTTGATGTCAGTGGTCTGGATCTAGTAATGCACTTGGAAATTATATCAATAGGAAGGTAGTCTCAGAGTTTGTTTTCTTAAATAGCTAACAGAGCCACTAAAACTATCTACAGCTGAAAAGGTTTCTGTGGAATATCTTGTTTATGTCAGCTCTTAGAAGGAGACTTAGATGGGGGAAGGAGAGTGAAGGGAAGAAGGAAATCACAGGCAAAATCAACTGCGTGATTTTAAATTTTTTTGGTGGAAAGTTAAAACAAAGTTGCTCCATGAGGAGCAGTACCGAGGAAGGGAGCCTGGATTGCTGTGGCCTGGTGTGAAGACTGTGCTGCCCTGGGGGAATTCTGTGATGCTGATCAGTGAATGTGCTTATCTTGGAGCCTCTCCTTTGGTGGAGGCACAAACAAAACAGGAGTCCGTTTCTTCTCAACCAGGCTGCCTGTTTTCTCAAAGCTGCAGAAACTTTATACCCTTGGAGACCTCAGTTCCTCTGTCAGACTTGCCCAAAGTTGACCAACAGGTTCAAAGGTCACCAGGGAGCATAAAACATGAGCATATAAACCTCATTTCCTTCGGAAACTGGAAAAAAAAACACAACAAAGCATTTTTTGCGCAATTCCCAATAAAAACTTATTGATGTTGTTTTCTTAGACCTATTTATATCTGAAGAGAAAAAGAAGAACAGCTGCAAAAAATCAAGCCATTAATGTGCCTTTCTTGGCTATTTCTCGCAAGCACAGAAATAATAGGAAATAAGACTTCATAAGTAACATGCAGGCAGTTGTCATCTGCAGATATCTGTACAGAGCTTTAAGTAAAATGGAGTCAGAGAAGGGATTTCTAATAGGTTGCCTGAGTGTCTTCTGCAGCAAGAGAGGTCACGGATACTGTTTCTTCATTAGCTTGTATTCTGGGTTGTTTTTTTAAAATTTAATCAAATGCTATTGCAAATACCCATGCTTTTAGTTCCTTGACATGACTTCAAACACAGACCAGAAAGAATACCCAAGGTGCTGTGGTGCAGTTTGCATCAGCCCATTTCCCACATCATTTAGGAAACGGATAAGACAGAGGGTAGGGAGGGCAGTGGGATCACTCTCTTGTTTTGATTTCATCCTCACACAAGGTCAACAAGACAAGCACAGGGTTTAAATCAGGGCACAGTCTGGCCCGTAGGCTTTGGTGTGTTTTCCCTGTGTAGCCCAGCACTGATTCACCGCTTCTGTATGCTAGTTTTTCACCACCATAACACCATTTAGATCAGCAGCATTCTACCAGCATACAAATGGGAGTGACACAGCAGTGTGAGTCACAGCCCTTTTTTTTTTTTTTTTTTGCCTAAATGCATATGTGCACATGATTTCCAAATTTAGAAGGGGTGGCAAAAGGTTAGTTCCAGGCTGTGCTATGCGTTTGCTGAGAGACTTCAGATTTTTCAGACAGAAAGCCCTCAGCTTTATAACCTCAGAGGCAGAAGAGGAGGCAAGTCTTGTCCATTAGCTTCAGCGGTGATTTTTCTGGGTCAGTGATAGTACCAAGGCTCCTGTGAGTTGGTTTTGTTTTCACTGGGGTGAGAATACTGAGCATATCATCAACCTGAAATAAAATCAGCTCCTCTGATTAACACATTTTGTACTGCTGAATGTTAGCCAGTACATCGTTAATGAAAGACTGTGAAATTTTGTAACACTTCCAGCATAAACATCTTTCATCCTAATTTCTCCAGAAGTATCCGTGAGTTAGGGAAGTGATTTGTGTTTAAACTAGGATTTCATCCTTCCTGTGCTGCTCTCTCTTCCTACTCCATTAAATCCAGAAAGAAAAAGCAGAGCTTTTCCGTGCTATCTCTGTGCCGTAGGAGGCAAAAGCATCCTGGCAAAGATCAAGACTGCAGATGTGATCTGCAGGCTGGTGGATGTCCTTTCCCATTTCCTACTGCTGCCATGCCTCCCCAGAGGCAGTTTCTGTTTCTAGCCCCCTGTGGACTCACTGCATCAAGACATCAGCACTGGGAGCCGTGGCATTCATTTACAGAGGATGCTGCTTCATTACAATTACACTTGCTACAATAACACAGGAAGAGACTGCTTTTGCTCACAGTTCCCTAGCCCAAAAGCTTTTTCTTTCAGGGCTTTTTCCATTTCCCAGAACTTGTTCTGACTTGGCCCTTGGCTTTTTCCACCACTGTTCCTCTGCTGTTTCATATTCCTCTTCACTCACCCACACACAAGCCTGCACAAACCAGTAGCCCTCTGCTTCTCCATGCCCTGCAAGTGCTTTTGCTCTGAAATGTGCTGGCCATAAAGGTCTTTAATGTTACTGTCACCAGACACCATGAATGAGTGTACCTGTGGCATCTTACATGACAACAGCAAACAATATGAGGGGGAAGTAGTAAATATTATAATGGAAAAGACTATGGGGCTTGGTTGCTCAAATTTGGACTTTCAAGGAGCAGGGGGAAATGCCTGTGAGTTTTTGGTTTCCTTTCAAGGTATGGAGGAGGGAAGACACCAGTAGGCTGAGGAGAAGCTGGGAAATACTAAGGCATTGGGAGGATACAGCAAAGACGATTTGGGAAGCTGTAGAGCTCAACGTCTTGATGCAGGTAAAAGCTGAGACCACTGGGAAATCAGCTTGTTTCTGTTTTGCAGGTTCATGAAGACCCCAGATGAGATTATGAGTGGCCGAACAGACCGCCTCGAGCACCTTGAATCCCAGGAACTGGATGAACAAATATACCAAGAAGATGAGTGCTGAAGGGAACTGGTGCACTGCCTCTGTGGGTCCGTGGGAGAAACATCTGCCCAGAGGGCTGGCACAGTTTGAGAGGGGAAGCAACAACACAGAAGCAGTATTTGGGGTCGCCACTTAGCTTGAAGACCACGCAGAACCTGAAGCACCTTAACAAAACAAACTAACAGGCAGAAGTGGTGCTGGCAGAAAAGTAAAGGGGAGAAAGCCTGGACTTATGCACTACTTCACTGTTCCTACAAAGTCTCCCTTGAGTTCTTTCTTTCTTTTTGGTTTGTTTCAGTTTTGGGGGGTTTTTTGTTGTTTTTTTCCCTAATAAACATGCAGTTTGACTTTCCTTATCTCACATAGGACAAGACATCAGATTATGCTTTTTTTTTTTTTTTTTGGAAGGCTTTCCTATGGAAATAGAGCGCTTTTATTTTCTCTGCAAGTCTCATGTCATAACACCGCATAAAACAATAGCAACACAGAAGGGATTTGCTCAAGGGTTCCAGTTTGCTCGGATCAATTTACATGTGTTGCCACTGGGAAATGTGTTGAAGCTACCAAAAGAATTCACCACACATACCTGTCAAATGAAGAGGAGTCGCCCTTCATGTGTGGGGTGGGATATCATCCCAGCATAGCTGGGGCTCACGACGAGTCCTGTGAGTGGCTGTTAACTGCTGGAATATGGACCAAAACCAATCACCTAAGTGCTCCAGGGAGGAGAAAAATAAATGTGACAAACCTCTGCAATAGACTGATGTTGACGTTTTCCCTCCCTCTAGCAAAGAAGTGACAGAATGGAGCGGGAGGGAAGGAGGGCGGGTGGGGACAAATACATATACATATATGTGTGTATATATAGAAATATTTCACACAGATATATATATATGTAACCCCCAGAATATATTCACAATGCAGAATTTCAGCTCAAAGCCTTCTATAAAAAAGCAAAGGCTCAAGCATCTGTAATTACAAAAGGGAGGGGTATTTTTTATACCTGCTGGCAATTTGGGGGTGAAAGGTGAAGGACTGTTCCTTACATCATAGGGAGAAAGCAAAGGGACCCATCGCATGGTTTGTGTTACTCTGAAACCTCTGCAGGATCATTTTATGCTGGTGGAGAGGTAGACGATTCACCAATCTGAAAACTGATGGTAGAGAACTAGAGACCAAATAGCTATACTTTTATCTTGTAATTGATTTTGGCTTTGTTTTGGGATTTGTTTGGGCTTTTTTTATGCCTCCCACTACCCTCCCCAACCCTGCAGCTCTGCCATCGTGGGAGCTTGTCTCAGCTTGCCCGTTTTTAACATGATTTAAAAGATAAGAAAAAAGGAAACCCTACAGCTGTCTTGCTTTCTTGGGTTTTGGGTTTGTTCTGATTGCAAGGTGCCCCATTTTTTACAACCCCCAATTTGGTTTGCTGCACTGAGGGTGCTTTGCATGAGGCAACGAGCTATGCCTAGTTGGTCACAGGAAGCTCAGCAGTCCTGGATGCCCCATACAAGAGAAACTACTGGCCTTTTTCATTTCACATTGCTTGGACCACCGTGTCAGGAAAGTCTGTGGTGTCCAGCGATCCATCATCAGTGATCCTCTTAATGGAAGGAAAATCTACCAGCAGGAACCATGCTTGCAGAGAGAGATGTATAGAGAAACTGTGCAGGCATCACATGGTGTCTGGAAGACAGCACGTCCACACCAGTTCGCTAAAAGCAGAAAGCCTCTTTTATGGGAACATGCATACTAAAATGGAAAAAAAATCACTGGGCTAATCTAATCCATTTCAACCAAAAAACAAGGTACATTCCCATGATAGAGCTTTTATCAGCTATTAAACCAACACAACATTTGATCTTGCCACATATTTAACAAGAGGGTTAATCTATCCAGGAAAAAAATGGCACTTGGCAATGAATAGTGTCCCCTGTGTTTAAACAGAGATAATCCAATCTCACAAAAGCCTTAATATTGAGTCACAGGTCGTAGAAGGAACAGCTCTGTTAAGGAGGCAGATAGGCATCCTACAAAGAGGAGAGAGATTTTTCAGAGCCAGTATCTGATGAGGAACAACAGGGCGTGCATCCCTCCCTGAGCTTTTCCCAGCCGCGTTGTTTTATTAAATCATAGTCAATATGTTACAAGCCCCAGCACAGCACGTACTTGACTTTTTCTGCCTTGAAAGAAAAGACACAGGAATGCCTATCAGAAAGATGAGCAGACAACCTGTCACCTGTCTCTGCCATGACTCTGACGTCCTTGGAGCTCAGGAGGTGTGAGATTGGGCGACACTGAGGGGCTTCAGTGGTCACAGATCTGAAACCAAAGGTCCCTTGAAACCAAGGGGCCAAGGAGTTATTCTGCTCTGTCTCCCTGCTCAAGGACACCCAAGCTGTGGCCATGGCTGTGGAGCTGGGGTGAAGAGGGAGTGGTGAAGAGGTGAATGTGAATGGCAGATGAGGTATGATCAGAAGCCTAAAGGAAGGCTCTTGCGGGTTTCTTGTGTCTCTTAGAGTGTTCAGTGGTAGAAAGAAATGAAGTTTGTGCAGAGAATGATTCACATCTTTTACTGCTCTGGCTGTGACAGCTGCATAACTGAATTATTTTCATTTACCTGCTGCAGCTACTGTTACAAGATGGTGAGGGGAAAAAAAAAAAACCACCAACAATAGGGACTTTTTATATAAAGTGCTCCAATCAGCCACAGGTTTTTGTCGTGGTCAAGGTGCACACTGCAAAATGCAAAGAACGAGAGACAATCCACCAGTATAAGCCCATATGCTCACTGTGTGTGTTGGCAAACAAGGTTCGTCCTCAGCACTGGGTAAGACAGGAGAAAGTGAGGAATTCCAGAATCACACATATTGCTCTGTAGGGAAATATTGTAGAGGAAATGTTCACCTTTACCAAAAATGCAATCGCTTTCACCTGTAGCAACTAAGTCAAAGGGAAAAAGAAAAAAATTTGGTGTCTGTTGGAAGCTCTTCCAGTTCACATGTAAAGGACATCTTAGGAAAGACAACTTCTTCTCCATTACAGCCACAGAGGAGAAATTGTCTCGAGGCTGACGCTAGTTGGAATAAGAATAGCCTTTGAACCTGGAGCAGGCAGATTCCACCAAAGCCCCTTCCTGGCTGGTGCTGTCCCCTGCCTTCCAGCCGGTCTGTGGTGCAGCACTGAGTGGCTTGGGTGACACTGCAGCTGCCTGAACTGCAGGAGCTTGGGACCTGTTGTGAGAGCTGCAGGGTTTGAACTGTTCTTGGGGTCTTGGAAGCAAGTTTACCAGCTATGACTAAATAAAACCAAACCAGGTTAGAGCAGCTGCAGTAGATGGGTTCCCTTCTATCTCACATCCAAATGGCAGATACATGGAGTGCAAACACAGCATTAATGCACTGAGCTAGACGAACGCTTGACTGCCCGTCTGGGATAGCAAAGGTAACGTCTTTCCACCAACCCTGACATCCATCTTCCCTCCCCAATTTCTGATTTCCCAGGGTAGAATCTGCCAGCAGCAAAGCAGCCAAACTTTCTGCCTTTGCCACCAACGTAAGTAGGGAAAAAAGACTCTCATCATTGGAGACACTCAAAAGCCAGCTGATCACAGTCCTGGGCAGCTGGCCCTAGGTAGCCCTGGTTGAGCAGGAAGGTTAGACCAGAAGACCTGCAGAAGTCCCTTCCAACCTCGGCACCCAACAAAGCATCTTCACACTGCAGTTAAGTGGGACCTTCATTGCCATCAGCTTGCTGCAAGTCTGAACAAGGCACAAGCCAGTCAGGTAGGACACGCTGCAGTTCCACAGCAGAACATTTTCATGACTTAAGTTTGAACCTTTTTGACTGCCTCTCCATCCAAAGAACACTACCAGGGCCCCTTCTGTGAACATTAAGTCGCTGCCACCCTCCGTAGATTTCAAACTCCATGCATGCATTCTCCAGATCTCTGTGTCAGACTGCAACCGTGTGCAAATCCAGAATGCATCAGTTCAAGGTCTTTTTTTTAAAATAAAATTCTAGTCTGTTTTTATTGATGATGGCTTTTTGTTTTTTTAAGGTGTGGGGCTAAGGGACTGAGTCAACTGAATGTAACAAAACAAACAAAAAAGCCTATTCTCAGGGCCAGTGAGTTGCAAATAATTTTTAAAATGCCTGTAATTACATCATCTCAATAAAAAAAAATTTAATATAAAAGTGGGAATGCCAAATTTTGTTGGTGCAATCATTGCTACAAGGTTCTTTCTTTTTACAATACCCAAGTATCAAGCTTGGTACAATGGGTCTTTTGCTGTGGGAAGATGAGAATATGGTTTGTGTGTAACTGAAATTATTGTTAGAGGTTACTGGCTCTCTGAAGGTTGTTCAATAAGAATGGCACAGTGAGGTGGAAGTTTCTACCCTCCGTCCAGGGTGCCCTCAAGTAAAGACAGCGTTCTCAACTAAGGATGATGCCTCTTACAGAATTTGAAATAGTTTTACTGTGCAAAAATACTCATATCCTAAAATAGTTGTTTGGATTTTAACCACTTTTTATCTATTCCATGTGATGATTTTTTTTAAGTAACAGACTTTCTCTTCAAAAGGTACCAAGTACCCAAGCTGCATATAGCAGCTGTTTTCAATCAGGAAAAGAAACCTGCAGGTTTCCCATGCCCAAGCGTGTATGAGCAGTGTCTGGGCCTTCTTCCCCGGGAAGCCTTCTTCAGAAAAGTTAAGGCTGTCCCTTGGCTTATTTACTTTGCTGCCTGTCCTTGGAGAGGAGCAGAGCACCTCACTAGTGCCTAGATGAGTATACCTCATTCTCCTCACTTCTCTTAATGAGGCTCTAGAAGCAAAGAAACCAAAATGAAGCCGTGTTGCAGCTCTGTTGCAGCTTTTCTATCCTGCTAAACTGGCCAGGTCAAGGACTTTGAGAGCAAGAGATTTTCCTGCAGTATTCATCTTTGCAAACCAGTCTCAAAACCTCACTGCCAATACACTGCCCTTCCAGCACATGGGGACCTTATTTTCTTGTCTTCACCCCTAACCGGCCAATGGACAGGGATGTTAGTGCCACCAGGGACGTTGCTGGCTGCAAGCTGAGGTGGCACAAATGGCTCACCACTGTCCCTCACTCCCTACAGCACTCCTTCTCCCCTGAGGAGCAGGGTTACCAGTGCTTATGGCAGCGTGAGGCCTGTGGAGGGTTTCTCAATGCACTGCTCCACACAGGTGCCACCAAACCCCACAGCAAACGCCTCTGGCCAGCAAGGCCCCAGCTGTGGTACATTGGCCGTGTCTGGTGATCTCTGCTGGGATTGATTTGTGGTAGGTGAAGTCATTCAGATCCCAGCTACAACTCAGGATAAACCCATGATAATCTGGCTGATGTCTGGGTTATCCATTCAGCTGCTCCTTGCTCAGTATTTGTTCTTGTTTTGTTTTGTTTTATAATTTGTTGCTTTTAAACCACAAGGCAAAGGAATAAGCACTAAACAAACCCCTCCCTGAACTAAGACATCAAGCAAGAAGGAAGCCAAGTATCTTGCTCCATAATTCAGTCCTTTCAGCCCATTTCCCTTCATTTCAGAAGACAAAATAGATGTATTCTACTCCCTCTCACAGCAAATACTGCAGGTTAAAGAAGTACAGAGGAAGGTCTTGGTGGTTTTGGTTATCACTCCAGGGAGGTTGAGACTTAGCTCAAGAACTAGTTTTGAGCCCAGAGAGACGTTAGAGACATCCTTTGGAGGCTGAAGGATAGAAGAGGCGCAGCAGCATATGCGCTCCCATTTTCTTCTCCCATTTTCAAAATTCATTCAGCTGTAAAGGAAAGCTACCAGGCCAACACCAGTGTGGGGATCACGGATGACACACAAATACAGGCTGGGCAGAGAATGGCTTGAGAGCAGCCCTAAGTAGAAGGACTTGGGGGTGTTGCTTGATGACAAGCCCAATGTGCACTTGCAGCCCAGAAATTCAATCACATCCTGGGCTGTATGAAAAGAAGGGTGGCCAGCAGACCGAGGGAGGTGATTCTCCCCCCCCTACTCCACTCTTGTGAGACCCCACATGAAGCTCCAGCTTTGGAGCCCCCAACATAAGAACGACATGGAACTGTTGGATTGAGTCCAAAGGAGGGCCGTGAAGATGGGCTGGAGCCCACTCTCCTATGAAGACAGGTTGAGAGAGTTGGAGTTGGAAAAGAGAAGGCTTTGGGGGGACCTTATAGCAGCCTTGCAGTAGCTAAAGGGGGCCTACAGGAAAGATGGGGAGGGTCTCTTTATCAGGGGGTGTAGTGATAGAATGAGGGGTAATGGTTTTAAACTGAAAGAGGGGAGATTTAATTTAGATACTAGGAAGAAATTCTTTGCTGTGAGTGTGGTGAGACACTGGAACAGGTTGCCCAGGGAAGTTGTGGATACCCCATACCTGGAAGTGTTCAAGGCCAGTTTGGACGGGTCTTTGAGCAACCTGGTCTGGTGGGAGGTGTCCCTGCCCATAGTAAAGGGGGTTGGAACTTGATGATCTTTAAGGTCCCTTCCAACACAAACCATTCTATGATTCTATGAACCTGTTTGCTTATTCACTGGCTCTCTGCATTAGCACCTGGTTACATTGCCCGCTGAAGGGTAAAGCTTAGGTTGTATGTAATGTTTCGCTCTGCAGGACACCAGTTTCTTCTTGTGATTCTTGTCAGACTGAGACAGGCTAAACATACAAGTTGGGAAAAAAAATAGTCTGGCAATTGCTATAGAGAACTGGGGCAGTGGACACATTTACTTCAATGTTGTCCATCTGACCACAAAAGTGAGTGCATGCCTCTCTGCCAGCATCAATATATTCCAGCACAGGAACCAGCCTGAGATACCAGGCAATTTAACACCAGGCAGACCCTTTTTCTGTGACTGCACCAAGTTGCCTCCCACAAACTACAACCAACACTTAAAAGGAAAAAAAGAAAACACAGCATCCTCCCATGAGACAATAGAAGTCGTTATGACCGATATGATCAGCTGTAAAACCTGCAGGGACACATCAATCTTTCTGTCTCCTGCAAACACCTGTGCATAAAGTTTCTCAGCATCTCAAAGTGCTGGAGAACAGCCGCAACAGGAAGAATGATAACTGTTCAGGAATTAGAATTGATCTCCTGCTGCCTGATAAACACTGTTAGCCTGGGGTTGTTGACTTGAAGCCAAGCTCTGCTAAATGGACAAAGTTTTCAAACCAACCCTTCCCAGTGTTTGACAAGGTAAAGGGAAGGAACTGGCATGAAGACAGCTCAAACAAAGCAGGTATTGTTTCCCATGGGTTCCATAAAGATGTGAGCACATGACCCATAAGAAGAAAGTGAGGAAAAGAAGCAGGGATGGCATGAAAGCGGAGGCAAGTAAAGAGTCGGTTCAGATGATCACAAAGATGAAAGCTGGGAGCGTTCACCACATGCCTTGAACTTGCCTTCCCAAGGGCAGGACCAAGGTCAACAACTTTTGCTTCGCTAATGCATGCTTGCAGGATATGAACCAGTCTCAATTCAAAGACCTTCAGAACGAGGGCTTCACCTCCTCTGTACTAAAGGTTAATCATCCCCCGCATTAAAATCTGTCCCTTCCTTTCCGTTTAACTGTGTCTTAAGTCCACTTCCAAACACTAACTCTCATTACACATTTCTTCACTACATTCCTGTAAACTGTAGTATTCCCACCCATTCGTGAAGATCCTTAGTGATTGCAATCAGTACAACTCATACTCTTTTTTCCCCAACTAAATAAGCAGAATGCAAGGGAGGAACTGAAACTCCATTGTAGAAGAGCTTCCTAAAGGGGCTGATCCTGGCTTAGAGAGCTGCAGGATGCAGCCACACTTCTTTCTTGGGGTGCTGTTGGGGCTGTTCCTGCAGGAAAGGCTCCAGAGAGCACCTCGGTCTCTTGGGAACTGGCTGATGTGAAACTGAAAGGGGAAAGGGAGAAACCCACATCAAGGTGCCATTTCAGTCCTATGAGAGTTCAGGTAACCCAACAACTATATGTCTTCCAAACCTCCAACTAGGGTGGGAGGTTTCCCCCAGGCCTGGGAATGACTCTGGGAGATTGCCTGCAAGTACAGCAACAAATACATCAGCAAAAGAGGCTGCCCCTTTCCTTATTTCTTTTCAAAATGTTCTTACGTTTGGTGAATGCTCTTGGGAACACGCTGTCTCACATATGAAGGTTTCTTCCTTGTCACATACCTCCCCAGTTCATTTGCTCCTAAAAATTCATAGGAATCAGCAAGCAAGAGTAACAGGCAACCAAATTTCACATGGCCAGGAGGACTTCACCCAGCATTCAATTTACATAGTTCAACCAACCAGTGAAATTTGCTCAACATTACACGGAAGAGGAGGAAAACAGGCCTGACAGATCCGCCGTTCCAGTGTGTTGTGGTTTAACCCCAGCCGGCAACTAGAACCACGCAGCCCCTTGTTCACCCCCTTTCACCTACACCCCTGAAGGGTGCGGAGAGGAGGGAAAAAAAGGAGAGGAAAGGGAGGAAAAAACCCTTTGGGCTGAGATAAAGACAGTTCGATAGAAACAATAACAGAAAATGAAAAACAAAAATAATAATAATGATAATAATAATGACACAGCTCACTCTCACCGCCCAGTGAATCGGCACCATCCTGAGCCCCAACCGCAGATTCCCGCCTCTCGGTTAACCCCTGTTTATCTACTGAGCGTGACATCTATGGTATGGAATTTTTCATTGGCCATTCTATAATTCTGCCTGTGCTTCTAGGGGAAGCTGAAAAAAGTCCTTGAATAGCGTAAACATCACTTGGCAACAACTAAAACCAGTAGGTATTATTGACATTCCTTTCACAGCAATCACTCGAAAGAAAATTAACTCTTTCCCAGCTGAAATCAGAACATGGTGCTAACAATTTCATGTGTGAAGCAACACCTTTGGTCTGCTAAAGCCAATGGAAATTAGGGCTGTATAAAATCTGTGCAACAAACAGATCTGAGTGGTATCCACAGAAAATATCCTACCCAGGAAAAATTGAGGTTTTGCTACAAAAATAAAACTTGACCCCCACAACTATCTCCTCAACCAAGCCAACCAGTCAAAACCAGAACAATTTGTTTAGATGCTACTT
Organism: Tringa tobata; assembly: GCA_033628505.1. Lineage (NCBI taxonomy): Eukaryota > Metazoa > Chordata > Aves > Charadriiformes > Scolopacidae > Tringa > Tringa tobata. The sequence goes on from JAHREE010000220.1 coordinate 1,279,212, forward strand.
TGCAGAGACCTGGATTCAGTGCTGACATCCATCAGCTCCCAACACAGGTGAATGGACAGCACAAAATCAGACTCAGACTTAATTATAGAATCATAGAATCATCTAGGTTGGAAGAGACCCTTGGGATCATCAAGTCCAACCAAGGACTTATCAAGGACTTATGTGTCCACGATTCTCAAGTCATGTGTTTTCCAATTCAAAGAGTTCCATTAGAAATGTTTTCAGACCAAAGGATAAGTCTGGCATACAGAAAAGAAAGACTTCATAAAATTAAGCCAAGTCCATGTCAAGACATAAGAACATACTGCTCGATTTCCAAAAGGACTGATTAATCCACAGTTTTCACTGAAGTCAACAGAAATTTGGAATTTCATCTGGAAATTGGACTCTTCCTTCAGGCTCCTATGTCCATTGATTCTCTGTTTGCATTGCTCTTTCTAAATTGCTCAGATCTAGCAGCTTCGCAGAGTTTTCCTTGTCTAATGTCAAGCCCCCACTACGTCCACATGGTCAGCCAGTGGCTGCCACAGCCTTTGCAGGAGCCTGGCTTGGGGAGCAGTGCTCATCAGGGGACAAGCAACACTCCTTTGGAAAAGCTCAGCACAACAGTTGGTCTCTACAGAGAGAGGACAGGAGCAAAACACAAGTGCCACCTGAGCTAGCCAAGACGTGCACCGGCCTGGTGCGACGTGCTGGAGATGTGCATCCTTCTGTTTTCACAAATGCTTCTGGTTTGGGAAGTGCAGGTGACAAAAACACCCTAGCAAGGGAAGATAAAGCCAGCCTTTTACCTTCATGTTAGGCGTGACCCAATAGAGACGTTTTTGAGTGATATTCGAGAGAAGAAATGGTGAGTTGCTGTAGGATGAATTCAGCTCTCATGCTCCAGAACATCAACAAAAGGGTTGGGGGGATCCCCAAAAGCAGTGTCTGTGGCCGAAGCAGATACATGCAGCACGGGAAGGGATGGAGGGAAAGAGACCCAGTTCCTGCTGAAAAGCAAACGAGAGAGCGTGGCTACGGGTGTGAGATGCTGATTAAGAAAGGGTAAATATTTATCCAAGAGAATTTTAGAAAGAAGGAAACATTTTTCGTTCAGTTGTAAGTCTTGCAGGAAATTATTCATTTTTCCAATGAAAACATTTTCTTTAAATTCAAAACAACTGTTTTTCTCCTGGCCTTTGTTTACAAAAGAAGGAAGTGTCAGCTCTGCCCTTTTTCATCCATCCTCCGCAAAACGTCTTCATGTCTTAGGTTGCGAAGTCACCTTTTGAAAAGGAAAAATAATAAAAAAGAAAGTGTTGTGAGGCTTTGCTGAGCAGCTGTAGCTGCGGAGAGAAGGGTAGAGCAATCCTGCTCTCCACCTGTTGGAGATGGGGGCGAGGTTATTTGTAATGAGCTCGTTAGAGCCAAAGGCTTGGTGCCAAAAAGGAAAGGGGAAAACCAATTGATTCATCTCTTCAGGAGCCATTTAAGCAGTCCTAGTCAGAAAATGAGCATCTTCTGTCTCTAGTTCACTCCTACTCCACTTTAACACTCTTTTATTTCATTTCAGACAGATGCCTCTTGTGGATCCCAGATACACAGGGTCTGTATGCAATGAGTGAGATGTTTCCAGTCCACAAAATAACTGTCTTGTCATCTTTGGCTCTTTTATCTTCCATTTCATAGTGTTGCCAGCATCCCAGCGTCCCTAGGAAGCCACAAAAGAAATTCACAGGCCTTGTGCTATGACTGTGGGCCTGGTCTGTCGCAAAGCTCAGCTTCTCCATGGAGTTCGTCCCTCAGAGGAGACATCTGCCCCTATCCTCCAATGGGACTCAAGCCAAGAGGTGTTACCTCTGGCTTCACAGATTGTCTCAGCTATTGTGGTAACAACATGACCTATCAAGACAAACTATTTGGCTGTAATTTAAATCTTACGAATTCTAAAAAAAAAAAACCAAAATTGAATATAAATCAGGGGCCACAGACATGGGAACTGTCCCTGAGCATTTAAGCCACCTCACATCTGCAAAAATTATCAGTGTCTTAACATGCAACCAAATTGAGAACACACCACGGCAAATCCATCCAAATACAGGAATGGATGTGCCTGTGTGGGAAAGAAGAGGTGTCAGCCCACCGGGAAGCATGAGTTGTTAAAAACCAGCAGGAGACAACACACTGCTTCCAGGAGCAGCTGCAGAACCGAGAGGCACATGCAGCTGTGACTGAGGATAACAAGGGGGAAAAAGGATAAAAATATGGTAGAGAACCAGCTTCCCATCCCTGGCCGCTCCTGTGACCCATCTTCTGGAGCAGCCAATGCAACCTGGCTTACCCTAATTGGCAGCAGGGAGCCTCTCTCCCACATCTTCAGCCACAAATGTCAGGCTGGTAAACCCAGGTCCTCCCATGCGTTCCCACCACCCTCCCACTCGCAACACCAGCCCTTTGGCAGCCACCACACACACGCTGACCTAGGAGAAAATAGCCTGAATAGAAAGAAGAAGCTGGTTTTCAGCCACTTCAGTGCCACAATCTGACTTACCACCTGGCTGCACAAAGAGCAATGCTGCTGCAGGACAGCTAGGTGCAGCCCAAAGAGTGAAGAGGGGAGGACTTCAATCTGCAAAGGAATTGGGAGACTGTAGCCCAGCTGGATCCCCACCTGGGCCGGATCCTTGTCACCATTTGCTTCCCATGGAGCTCTACACTGCCATTTTCTGTGTATTTTCTGTCATATAACTACCCATCCCTACCCAACATAGCTCCACAGCAGCTCACTTTTAAGCAACCCAGGCTGGAAAACTGAATTCCTGGGCCATGGCACGCTCTTTGTGTGTTGCAGAGCAGCAACACTAGTGGCTGTCCTGCTATCTGAGCAGGTGCAGACAGCTGGCCAGTGTCCTTCAAAAGAGCTTGTATATGCACAAGGATTCCAACTGCAGCCGTCACCATTTATCGTCTCTCTTTCAGTTATGTCCTCCCAAAATTGTTCTTTGCAGCCATCTGAGTGCAGCCAACAAACCCAACAGGTCTGCTTTAAAGGAGCCTATAGCTCCTCTGTCCGAGGGCTAATGACTTCCGTGGCTGGGCAGAGGAATGAGAGCAAGGCAGAGGGACACCAAAGCCACAAAGAGCAGCACAAGGCACTCCTGTGGTGTCTACGGGGAGCCCCAGTTCCCAAGGCTGGACCCTGCTGTCTTTCACAGGCACTGCCCTTTTACTTACCAGGGAACACCACATCTCTCCAGACAACACTCTTGCCCTCCACCAGTGATCTCCTGTGGCAAGACCACCCGACATGTAGGCTTTAGAGAGAAGCCTCATCCTTTTCAAGATAAAAATCACCGTAAAGAGAGTTCACTTCAGTACAAGTTACATCTGATTATCCAAAACACATCACAGTCTCGTGGCTGTTTCCTTGGCACTGCGACACGCACTTCTAGCACCCTCCAAAAACCATCCCTTTCGTCTTGGATAAGGAGTTGGCCACAGAAGTAAACACCTCCACACAAGATTGCTGTAATTCCCAGGCTCTGAAATCCCCAGGATATTTGTTTGCCAGCTCCCACCACTATTTTGATCTCTGCAGCCTCAGTGAAGATGAGCTGGGGGAAGATGATGGGTGTTGCAAGCTAGACAGGTGTTGTTCTGCTCACAGGGGCAGCGGGTACTTTCCTAGTGTCCCCAATTGCCTCTGAGCAATTCTCCCTCCCCTTGAGCCCTTCTGGTCCTTTGCTGCATGGTGAAGGCCCAGAAAAACACTGAGGGGATTTCAGCGGGGAGAGGTCAGTTTTGTCCTTTAGCATCATGTGAGGAGCTTCCATTGCCACAACCTCACGTGACAGCTGCCTCCAGAAATCCCCTGTGACCCCTGCAGGCAGCACGCAGGCAGCAGAGCCACGCTGAGACCTCCAGCCTGAGCATCTCTCCTGGTGCGCACCCCACCACCTCCTGGATTTGACTGACTCAAGCACAGGATGAATCACTTTGCCAAGCCAATAATGCAACCAAATAGGCCTGCCTCTGGGTCCCTATGCTCTGTTTCTTCCCCTAAACTTATCACATTCATTAATTTAATTTAAGCCTGCAGGCTGTATAGGGGTTTTTTTGCACCTTTGCACAAATATTACACTACGTGCATAGCCCTTTGGTTGCATTTATAGTCAACAACTTTAGCCCCCTCTTCTGAGACCTACAAAAAAAAGCACAAATGCTTGCCAAAGACAAATTGTTTTCGTTCTCTGGCCTCCCCCTACAAGGAGGTGAGAAGGATACTGCAATAGGTGGTGTACTCCCCACCCACATTTTTTTCCTCACTGCCAAACATATTGCATCAGGAACAATTAGAAATTTTTTCTTTGTGTGGGCCTTAAGACTATATGTAAAATGCAGAAACATTATTCTTCTTAAGAAACACACAAAACAAAAAACCCCCCACCTCCTACGTGATCTTTGGACCAGCTTTCAGGGAACTGGTTTAGCTGATAAGGTGAGAAACCCTATTGGTGTGATAGCTACAGCCATTGAAACAGAGTGGATCTCCAAGCCTTGGGAAAGGAGAAAAGAATGCTCAGGAGCTGTTTATTCCATCGAGGAGACAAAGATACAAGGGGAAAGAGTTTTTTGAAAGTTACAGCAGCACACACTCACCACAGAAGGAGATCGCGAAAAATACAGCCTAGGTCTGCAACAACTTCTGCATTGGCCAATGCTGGCATGCTGTTCCCCAAAGCACCTCCCCAGGAAGCAGAGCCCTGTAACTCAGGGTGATACACTGGCACAGCAAGAACGAAACCAGATTGACATCCATCAAACACCTGACCCAAGACGGGAGCTGCAACATCCAGTATCGCCATTGCGTGCAGAAGCACAGCCTCAGCAGACATCAGCATGACAGCCCAGCTAAGATCAGCACAGGACTCTTATCAGACAGACAAAGCACTGAGTGACAGTTCATACCCAGACACTTGGGCAGGCGCAGGCAGCGCCCTTCCGAAGCAACATCCTTGGCTGGAAGAGGTGCTTCATCTGCAGTCTGACCTGGGTCTTGGGATATATGCTCCAGACAAAGAACGACTGCATGCATAGAATCATAGCATTGTTTAGGTTGGAAAAGACCTTTAAGATCATCAAGTCCAACTGTTAACCTAACACTGCCACATTACCACTCAACCATATCCCTCAGCAGCACGTCTACATGCCTTTTAAATACCTCCAGGGGCAGCCTGTTTCAATGCTGACAACCCTTTCAGTGAAGAAATTTTTCCTAACATCCAATCTAAACCTCCCCTGGTGCAACTTGAGGCCATTTCCTCTTGTCCTATCACCTGTTACTTGGAAAAGAGACCATCCCATAATCCTTTGTAAGCATTTGCAGTGAATATTTCCAATAGTAGCTTCATTTTTTTTCATGCAGTCACTCTTTAATGTGCATTACTACTCAGACCTGTCCTACACACCCATATGAAGCACTGCCACCTTGTCCACTTACAGCAGGACTTCACAGGAGTTTCAATTACCAGTAGGTGAACTGCTGGGCTGGAAGTTCATATCCTTGGGGTCTAACTGGAGTCAGTAACTCCAGTGGCGTGGGGCCGTGGGCTGGGTCTGGACTGACAAGGGATGCACTGGCAAGGTCTACCTGGAGGTGAGGCCAGAGGGACAAAGTTTGGCCCCGGATCTGCATCCAGGACCCCCAGGAGATTTGTACCCTGTGTCCTGACCAAGGTCAGGTTTTGTTCAGGATCAAATATGCACAAGCTCTTCATCCCAGAGCTATGGTTGTGATGAGGTGGAGCTGAGCAGGGCAGAAGCGCTCGCTGCTCGTGTGCCTTCAGCTCCAGCCCCAGGCCGAGAGCTGAGTCCAGCAGCCTTCACCCCCTGAGCTGCTGTGCCTGTGCCAGTCCATCGCCACCTTGCCAAGGGGCCTCTGGGGTCCCACGCTTCTCCAGCTCCAACGTGCCCCCACTCAGCACTACTGGCAGCGGTGGTGGCCCCAGTGAGCAGTAGACACCCATCTATCACGGGGGTTATCACTTTCTCTCCTCTGACACAAAGCAAAACACTCCCCACCTTGCTGCCAGAAACCCTAACCACATCACAAACAAGGAGGAATCTACAGAAGTATTCAAAACATCTGGCTGTTGTGCCACCACGGCAATTAAATCCACACTCACTTTCTCACACAGCGCCTGGAGGGAAACCAACTGCATGGCGGGGCATAAGAGGACATGCCATGGTAATCTCGGGTTCCTCATAGCCCAGCTCCATGTTGCAACCTCCAAAACCATCCTTAGCAGCAGGCCTTGCCCTGGGAGCCTGGCCCACTCTCTCCATGGTGGGGTCCCTCTCTTTGGAGGACAAGCCATGCCAGAACTGGCCTTGCGCCCACTAAGGGCTGCAGTGCCCAGGGTGACCCTGCCTCTCCCGGCATCCGCTTTTTCACTGTTTTTTTGGAGATGAGGTGAAGCAGTGGCTGAGCAGGGCCGGGGAAGGGCAGTATCCTCCTGGGCACGACCAGCAGGCTCATGCTTTGAGAGATGGCTGTGCCGGGCCGGGCTCCTCTCCCTGGCCCTGGCTGAGCCCCCTGCTCCAGAGCGGTGGCTGCTGCCTCCCCCACCCCGGGTGAGCGAGGCCATCGGTGCAGCTGAGGTACTCGCAAGCTCTCCATCCCCTGCAGCCTGCCAGAACAAGCCCGGCAGCTTCTTCCTTCCTTGTACATGCCACGGAGCAGGGCTCTCCCAGCCGCCCTGCCTGGGGATACCTGCGTGCCGATGGCACCCCCCATGGAAAGTTTCTCACGGATCTTGCTTCCATCAGAAAAAAAAAAAAAAAGGCAGCATGCCACAACACGACCGGGCTACAGCAGTGCCTCGACTTTGGTGGCATCTCAGAGGGTGCATGGTGGATTCCCACCAGCCCTTGGGCAGCCCAGGCATGCTGCCCTGGTCCCTGCTGCCTGCAGTGCAGGATGAGCGGCCCGAGGGGGCAGCTGGGCTGTCCAGTGCCCAGACTTTCCAACCCACGTGCTGCAGGCTCCTGCCTTGAACCAGCCCCAAAAATTCCACTTGGAAATTCCCCATCACCACCACCAATACTCACTTTTATTTTCTGCTTCAGAAACACAACAAAAAAGAAGTTGCAAAAGGGGCGTTTAATTAATCAACTGCATTTTGATCTTTTCTATCACCAGCACCAAATTTCAAGTGAGGGAATTGAAGAGAAGAATAACTTTGAAGCCAGGGAAGAGGGCATGTAGTGATAGGATGAGGGGTAATGGCTTCAAACTGGAAGAGGGTAGATTTAGATTAAATATCAGGAAGAAGTTTTTCACTTTGAGGGTGGTGAGGCACTGGTACAGGTTGCCCAGAAAAGCTGTGGATCCCCCAGCCCTGGAGGTGTTCAAGGCAACTTTGAGGTCTGGTGGGAGGTGTCCCTGCCCAGGGCAGGGGGGGTGGAACTAAATGGACTTTAACGTCCATTCCAAACTAAACCATTCTATGATTCTGTGATTCGTTGAAAAGATTCCTCCTGGAGGGCTGCACAGGAGCTCTCCAGCACACTTGCTGCCTGCTGTCTGTGAACAAAATGCCAAGTCAGCATCCAAACGTAGCTCCCGTTATCTCCCGGTCACTCCCGTTGCTTTCAATGCCTTTGGACAAGGCACACATTCTCTCAACTGTCTTTTCAGCAGAAGCTTCTAGTTTATTTGCAGCCCACAAATACCTTTTTGTTCCAGCTGATTTCACTACTTGGTAGAAATACGCTCTTTGCAGCATGGGTAACCTGAGCTTTACATGGATGTGTGGTGCCTAATAAAACAGGCCCCTGATTACTGAACTGGAGTTCCTAGAAGTTCATTCAATAGAAATAAAGAACAATTTGGCAACTTGGCTACCAGGCTCAGGCTGCCGGCCGGTTTACAAATCAGGAACCAACTACATGAGACTAAAATCCTCTTCCTGGATTCAGCTGGATGAACTATGTTCGTGAACACTGTATTTTCTGGGAAAAATGGCATTTTGGATGGACTGACAAGAACTTCAAGTTCAAGTCAAGTGAGTAAATAGTTTCAGCTGAAAAAAAAGCAGGAAAAAAGATTTATAGGCTTGAAACAGTTTAGTCTGGCAGAATGAAAAATTATTTGTTTTTTGACTTTTCCCTTCAGGATGGCAATTCTAATTTAAAAATTGACCTAAATTTATAAAAGCAAGATTTTAAATAACAGGAATAAGAAGGAGATTATACCATTCTGGATCATATAGTATTTTAGGATAATAAGAAATATTTGGGTTTCTTTTTTCATTTTTTTTCTAGGGCAAAAAATCCTGATCTTTACCTTTAACCAGCACTTCTCCCAAAACCATTCACCTTAGCCACTGAGAAAAACCAGGATCACCTCTCCACTGGGTTTTGCAAGCATTAAGAACAACTCGTTGCATATCTTCAAGGTCAGCACTTTTGGTGTGGACAACCTGGACCACAGAGAAATGACTCAATACGTTCAGGGACATAGGACGGGCAAGGACAGTCAGAAAGAAACTGTAGGTCTTTTGATCCTCATTTTCTTGTCAATAATATAGTGGATGACACTGACTGGGATGCTTTTTTCTCCTGCTAAATGATTGCTTAACTCTCTTCCCAGGGTCCATTTGAGGAGTGCTTTAGAGTCGCAGCATTAGCAACATGGGAAAGTGAAATGCAGAGAGATTTTTAAGCTGTGTTTACATAATAAGCAGCCTGCAAATTTGGGGCGCCTGTGTTTTTGGCTGCCTGACTTCAGATACCTGCAGCCTGATTTGCATGAGTATTACGCACCCAGAACTCCTACTGAGATCAAAAAAACTAACTTAGTACCTCTGCAAAAACAGGTTGCTGGTATCCAAAAATGAAAGCATGCAAACTCCAAGCATTTTTCCAAAACCTGGGTCCGCTCCCCTCGTCCAAGGCAGCTGCTGAGTCAAATGCAGAGTTCAGCCTCAGCAGTTCCTGGCAGAATCCAACCCAATTTCTACCTCTACAAAAAATCCCGTGAAACATCTCTTACAATTTTGGATGCTGCCCGTTGTCCTCTGCTCTCTGTTTGGGTTTTTTTCAATCACCAGTGTTTCTCCTAGAGCCTGGAAGTACTAAAATTTCTCCACACTCGCTGTGGACCACCTACATGACCATACCCATACGTAAGTACAAAAGCAGTCGGTTTAGGGCAGACACTATGAAGTTTTGCCAAAGAGAAGAAACGCACCAAAGCTGAACAGGGAGCTCATTATGTCCATGGGCTTTCACCATGCTACAAGGTGGGTGCTGACTGGGCTCAGCAGCCTCAGGGGGCTCATGCTCTCTGTGCTCACCACCCTTCCATCAGAAAGCCGCAGCAAAGATTTAGCAACACTTCCTGCTTTTCTGGGAGCAAGGTGGACTCTAGAATGTTCTGCACTGACTGTCTGCAATGTCTACCTGTGGGGTTTTGCCTGCTGGGTTTTTTTTTTCAAGTGGATGGAGGCGTCTGTGTTTGGCTCAGAGAAGGAGCATGCCGTGCCAGAAAGGGCAATGTCATGCCCATGTAGTTAGTCTAACAACGACTGGGCTCCATCCAGCTGTGGCAGGACTGCCGGGTGGTTGCTTTCATGTGCTTTTTGTTTCATGTTCATCACCCTAGCATCTCAGCAGTTTGCATCTTGTTTAGCAAAGGTTTAACCACAAGAGCTCTCTCCTTGCGAGGAGGGGGAAGGGCAAGAGGCTTAGTGCTTTACAGAGAGAGGGTGGGGTACAGAAATGAGCCCAGCAGATTTCATCTAGCCTTGTTTTCGACTCTGATGTTCATCAAATACAGCTCGATAGGCAGACAAATCTGCTGCAGCCTGTGGAAAGGCAGTGGCAGGGTCATCGCACCGGGACGGCGGTGACCAAGGGAGCTGCCCCAGGCAGGGCTCCAGCTGCAGGTGCTGATGATGTTGCAGAGAGACCATTGCTGAAGATGCTCAGCAGCTTTTGCACCCTTTGCCTTTGTTGCAGGCAGAGTTAAAAGCCACACTTCGCTTCGGAAGAGGACGACAGACAGAAAGCCAGGAGAGGGTATTAAGAAAAGAAATCTAACCATTTATAAAAAGCAGCTTAACCCAGGTGGCCATATGTACTCTGACAATCTGTTCTGGGCAACAATTGTATTTCCTGCAAGTTCTTTTACTTATGTCAGTCCGTGTTTCAAATCAGCTTTGACACAACCTCACTGACAAAGGCTTTGAAGCCTGAACTAAATGTGCTACAGAGATCATTATTCATAACCACTCAGACAGAGAGGGAATATTTTCCTTTTGAAAGGTCTTGCCAAACCTGTCCTGTGCTTTGTTTGCTTTCAGAGGCACCATGGTCATTCTCTGGGAGGAAAGAGTGCTACTGGATGGAGGGCAGAAAGGGCGATAGCAGTCTGGCAGAAAACAGCCTTCAAAAATCACCGATCAAAAATTCACTAATTGAGAAAGTACGGGGACCGTCCCAGCTGGAAACCACTGTCACATGGACTCCATCTAAAGGACCTTTATACAGAAGCTTCCCCAGGGAGCAGCCTCAAGCCCAACTCTGTGACACCTTGATCTGCATCTATTTTACTGAAAGTTAAGCTGCAGTACTTTATAGGTCAGTGGCTCTATTTGCTGTGGCAAGGTGTGACCTAAACAGCAAGTATTGACATACTTGAAGAGCACAAATCCAAGTCAGGACCCAGGGAGAGCAGTAATCAGCTAGGATTTTATAGGATTGGCAGGGATGGGGCTGCATACATACATCTCAGAATGGCTTTGAAGATAGATAATTTTTACATAGGAGAACGGGGTTTGGCTAAAGTTTCCTTTCAAATGCCCCGGGGCCCAACCTGCTCCCGCTAAAGTCTCTGGAAAGATTCCAAGGCAGCAAGCCGAGATCCTTGCTCTCTGTGCCTACTTTTCTTTTACTGCCTTTCCTCTGCTCATTTGTCCTCCACTTATTGCTGCTTTTTTGTTTGTTTTGTTTCCTTTCTGAACATTTCTGTTGCTGGGTTCAACTAAACCTTCTTCCAGCACAGTCTCATTCCTTAAAATGTTGTCAGCATTTGTTTCCTGTACCCACACTCTTTTCTTCTCTGGGTCTGTCTCTCTTTAGGGTCTTCTCCTCAAGCATTTTAGCATTGCTGCTGGATCCTCTCTCCCAGAACTCCCATTAGGTATCATTTCAAATGTACCTTTCCTTTCTGGTGGCTTCTACCTTGCCTGTCCACTTACAAACACTTCTCTGATAAACATCATGGTGCCTCCTGCTGCTCTCTTCTCTTTTTTTTTCTTTCAGTGTCTCTTCCATATTTATCTTTCCTCCACTTCCACATCTTAAGTTTATTTCTGCCTCAGGATCTCTGCATCCTTCCCACTGCCTCATCTCATCTCCTGTTTTTCCTTCCCTATCCACATCATCCCAGTCTCCTCATCCTCATCTCCCATCAGGTTCTTTCCTTGCCCCTTCATATCAGCACCTGCCTTTCTTTCCCTGCTACACACATAATTCCCCAACGCTTTCTTTCTCAGAGAAAGAGACAAGAAGGGGAAGGAGCCTCAGGGGGATGTTTTTATTACCTAAATTGGATAAGTAATCTCCCAATGCAGTTCTTGAAGAAGTGTAGGACAACTTAGGAGGTTTATTACGTGTTGTCTTCCTTTATTGGATCTGTAGGGAGCGTAACTCGCTCCACCTAATTTAGTAGCCTGGAATTAATGAAACCACGTGAATATCCTCTGCACAATTTCACTTTTGGTTAGGCCCTTGCGAAGGAGGGAGGGAAGGACAAGGTATCAATAACACAAGGAAGCTGATTGCCAGAGACCAGGCAGCCTCAGCTTCTGGTGTACCTGGTAGGCATTGGTGGGGTGCAGGGAGTGGCAGCTTTTCAGAGATCCAAAGGAGAGGAAAATGGTTTTGCAGATGTGTAGGGGAATGTCTCCCAGCCAGAATGGGGCTTTGGGCTGTGAAAGCCAGGTCACCTTTGAAAACGGGCCATGGAGGACAGACCTATCAGACGAGAAGGCCAGGGTCAGCCTACTCTTGAGAGGACCTGAAAAGCAGAAGTGGGGAGGAGTCATCCAGCAGAAGGAGGAAAGAGGTAAGCAATGTGGTGGTCAAAGCAGTGAGCCAAAAGAGGAGGTTTTAGCACCATGTTGTTTAGGAGGCTGGAGGGGATCTGTCACAGGCACCCAGGCTACTGCAATAACAGTGAAGGGGGCAACACCAAGGGCCCACATCTAGGTTTTCATTGTGTTGGCTGACAGACAAGGAGATGCTGGATTTGAGAGACGATGCAGGCAGAAGCCCCAGGAATGCAGAACAGCCTGGATGCTGGAGTCCAGTGAGACAGCTGAATTAAAGATGAACAGCTTGCTACTTTAATTCCCCACTCTGGGGACCTCCTCAGACCATCTGTGCACCTCTAATATTACCTCTGCTTTATTTCCTGTGTCCCCACCAGGTCCTGGGCTACAGGTGCTCTTGTGACACTTAGTATATGTTCACTGAGGACAGAGCTGAACAGAGTAAGACACTGCATCTGCTTCAGAGCCATAAAATATTGCCCCAAACAGGATACTGGTTGGGAACCCATTCTCTAGCTTCCCATATTTTTCACATTGCTGGCCTTGACCAGCCCACTGAAAACCTTTAAGCATTTGGGTTATATTAATCTGGTACAACACAAAGCCTGGAGGACAGAGGGGTAGGAAGCTTGAAGGCTGTGCGCCTTTTCACAGCTGATGTCTTTATTCTTACCTCAATTTCTTCAGATGACTTCCAAGGCTATTAAATAATATTCTCTTGCCAAAGCCAAATAATATTTTTGAAATGACCAAACCCACCCCTATCCTTTACTGAGAACCACTTGCAGCTCTTGTCATTTCACCCATGAAGAAATGGAAGCATTAGATTTTCCTTTTTCTTTTTTAGTGAAGGAGAACCCCCCAACTCCAGCTTTTACCCAAGATCTGACAATAGACAGAGCGAGAAGGGTGGTGGGAAGGCTCTCAGTACTCCAGTAGTGAACAGACATGGGAATTTTCCAAACCAATTAAGAGCTAAGAGGTACAAGAAGACGAATATCATAGAAACTATGGACATTTCAAAAGACAATCAGTCTTTGAGAAAAAAACAAACCCCAAGGTTCGTAAAGGTTTCCCAGGGTAAGTGTTTTTCCTCCTGCCCTGCTATTTTGCCTCCCCCTCAGCAATGGTATACAAGCACCTTGCTTTGTCAAAACTACCAAGCGTTTCATGGACAATGCACCCATAGTGACTCCAGAACAAAACAAGAAAAACCTTTCAGCACAAGGACTTGCGGAGGTGGGGGCAGAACAAAAAGCACAAAGGCCCTGTGAGGGATTGGAGGAGAAGCTACTTTGAGTGCGCCAAGAGAAGGACCCCTCACCCTTTCTGAGACTTTCTGGATGTAGCCGCAAAGCTGCTCTCTGACTCCAGCCCTGTGAATTTCCACTCCAGCCTTGCTGTTTATAACCAGTACACAAAGCCCTTATCTTCCAAGCACAGCTTTAGATTATAGAGAGGGCATGCTGTCAAGGGAGACTGTCAAGGCTAATGAGCACGGGGTTAAACCAGTGCTGCAGCAATGGGACACTGCTTGAGGAGCTGCTCGGCAGTGAGGCTGGGTTTTTAGCACATCCAGATGCACACTTATATCTGTTTTTCCCCTCTCCCTGGTTAGCTCCATTGCTCTGAAGCTATAGCTTGACTACTTGAATATCTAGGCAACAATAAAAATCTTGGGAGCCTGCAGGAACACAGTACCTGCTGTACCGCCGCAGCCAGGAGTGCCTGGTGGGACAGGGAAGCACTTGCACAGATGGGAGGTGTGTGCTTTTCAAAACATTCTGGCTGTGAACTCTTTTTTGGTGTGTATATGTCTTTGCGTTTGTCTTGTTGCATGAATACCAGGACTTTCAAGCATTCCAGTTCACATTCTGGCAGCCAATTCTGAGGGCAAATGCAAGCAGCTCACTTAACCCACGAGGGAATGCATAAAAGCCATGTGCTTCCACAGCAAACACTATGCTTCTTCCCAATGTAGTAAAGAAGGAGCACCCCACTGAGGTGACACCCACAAATCCAGTATGACAACCTTCTGCCCTGTGTATTAATTATCCAGCCAGAAAGTAAGAATTTCCATCAAAACTATTGCTTATTCTGAGAAAAAACCTCCCATTCCTCTGTGTTCTAAGGTTACTGCTTCACAGCACAAATTAGGAGAGGTAAAATTAGTTAAGTGGAAAAAAGAGCAACCTGGGAATAAATTAGTCTATCATCACTATAGATGGAAGGCAGCTTAAGACTGCTGAATGTGGAAATCACAAACATCCTGGTACATATTTTTCCATTCATATCATACATTCAGATAAATTGAAAGTGATCTTTTGTATCATGCTTCCTCCACCTATCCAATGCAGTCATTTCCTCTAATAAACTTCCTAGTGCTTTGTGTGGTCAAGTGTTAGATGTCCCCAAGGGATGAAGTTTCCACCACTTCCTTGGAAGACATTGCACATCTCTCCATCAAGGAGATTCTTGATATTCAGTTAAATGTTCCTTTTTTCAGAGCACTCCCATTACTCCTGATTACCCCCCTGCATACAGCCTTAAGTAAATCTGTTTAGCATTTATTTTTTTCTAACTGTGGCAACAGTTACTGCATTCCCTCTTTGTCATCTTTTGACTACTTTATGGAAAAAAAATCTGGGATAGCATATTCACAGACAACCTCTCCCTCCTTTTTTTTTTTTTCATTGCTACTCTTGAATCCCCTCCAGCATGCCTCTGTCTGCCTAGAAGTGCAGTACCCAGGATCAGGGCAATACTCCACATGCTCTGCCTTCCCACATGTAAGAGGGTGCCTTCCCACAGATTGCCCACTTCTGCAACTTGAGAAATATCACTTCCAATCAGCTAGCTGCTATCATTCCTCAATCTCTTCAATGCTACTTATTCCTGCTGCATATTTGAGTTTCAAGTTGTTTTTTTCCAGTTTGCATTTTTACAAGTTGGAACTTGCATTGCTGTTTTTCCAACCATTCTTTAATCTCCATTGAATTGCTTCATATCACTTTCCTGTCTATAAGGCTGTTCACAGGATTTCCCAGTGCAGCACTTCCCAGTCTTTCACTTCTTGTCAAAAAATTTAAAAGTATATATACAGAGACCATCAGAACAGCTGGAACCTGCAATGAAGGACTACATTTGCACAACACACAAGATCTGGCTCTAGTCCTCCTCTACTGCTCTGTTTGTTTTCTAAAACTCAAACCGCCACTAAAGGGCTCACAAACTGTTTAATGCATCCCAACTGCAAGTCACAGCAATCGTCCATCACCCACAGGTTTCACTGAAGTGCTGCGTGCTCTGTTTGGCATGGAGAAGCCACCACCATCCCTATTAAGGCTGCCATTAGAACAGCATAAGGACATTCGTGTTCATAGAGCCCATTTCCATAAATTTACAATACAAAGTTTAGGAATAAAAACTGGATGTTCCCTGCAGAAGATGTTAAATCAGCCTGAATCTATCACAGAACTCTGTGGTATGTGATTAGACACCCGCTCTATGCCTGCCGCCAGACCACCACGTTACCACACGGTGTTACCACCTTACCACACGGTGTTACCACGTTACCACGTCCAGCTGTTGCAGGCTGGCCTTGACCTTATGGCTGAGATGACCACCTGGGGCTAATTTGAATGGGGACGGTGTGAATTAGACACCTGATGACAGGAGCTGAGGATGCCCAAGGGACAGGTGACCCGTGCGGCTGCCCGGAGCCTGTATGCTAACTTCAGCAGCCTCTGCGCACGCGTGTGCATACGTGTGCCCTGCGTGCAGAGCTCACTGCAGCTCCAACCATGCAAAGCAGTCAAGGAAAAATCAGACCAGCTTATCTTCCGCTACTCTTCCAAGAAAGCGTTTTCATCTCTTAAAACATACAGGCAACCTTGCTCATGTGACATTTCCTTTGGGATTAGAATTTTGAGGTCTTCTGAGAACCTCTGCCTACAGATTGCACTAACTATTAAAGCGTTCAGTGAAGCAGATTGTGTATCCTTTTCTTCCTTTCTGGAATACCAGCTTACCAATAAAAGGACTTTTTGTCATGTGTAAGCCAGGCTGGCATGCCTTTGTGCTCAGCACCTTAACTGTAGAGACCATGCCACAAAATAATTAACACCACCAGGCCTCCAGCCATTCGTGTATTACTTCACACAAACAAGTGGTACGTGTAAGGTGAGGTCATGCACAGGCACAGACCAAAGCACGTGCTTCGTATGACTACGGTGCAATTTGTCAGCTGCACGCATACACTCAAACTAGCTTTACGCTTGGTTCCTGCTAGCAGTGTAGAAGTGGTGAGATGCTAATGAAATAGCTGAGTTGGCAGGGAGAGCTGCGTGGCCACGTGCCAGCAGATTTGCAGCGTGGTCTCTTCCAGAACCCCCCCAGAACCCCTGCAACCTGCAGCCCCAGCAGCACAGACATGCCCTGCCTCAGCAGCTACTGTCTGGCCAAGGCTGGGGGAGGTCCATTGGTAACTTCAGACTGGTCCAGGAGAAGCATCTCAATTTTAATGCTCACAGCAATGCACTTCCAGTAGAAAATATCTGGATACTCACCCACTTAAGTTAAAACTGCCTGAAATAGATCTGTACTTGTGTCACGGTTTACAATAAGAAACCCTGGGTCGGAGAACAAAATAAGAGTTTTCTGAGTACACGGTTTCAGAGCTACCTCGTTTCCCAGCTGGGGGGCACAGAAGGATTTTTGCTGCTTTGCCTCACAGTGGCCTATTTGATGAGCACTGTTACTCACAGCTTGCCACCCGCCTCAACTTTACCACCTCCCAGGGTCCTGCGAACATCACCTTGGCAATTATTCTTCAGAAGGAAGCACAAAGTAGTTGCTTATTAATTTTGTGGGGGGGGTTTTGTTCTTTTTCTTTCGGGAAGAGAGTTCCACCTGTAAAAAAAAAAAGCATCAGAGTAAGACATGTATTCCCTTCTGTTTGTCATTAGCTGCAAAAGCCTTGGAGCCCAGAGGAGGCCAGGCTTGTGTGAGGCTGTCACGTTGTGCTTCCTCATGGCCAGCCAAACAGCTTTTTGCAGTAAGATGGCCACCCTTATCAGCAAGTTCAGAAATGACATCACTTCTGGTTCATTTTCACAGGCACGCTGAGAAAAAGGATCCTAAGGAGATCTAAAGAGAGATTTAAAGGCAAGCAAAATAGGAGCCAGCTTTGTCCTTCCCTCCTTCCCTTTCACCAGAGGCCACCAGGGCTCTCTTCAGGCTGCTGCCCTTCTGCTGTCCCTGCTTTCATACCTTTTTCTTCTAGGGGATCACTGCAGTGCCCGTGCTGGCTGAGGCATCAGCAGAGCAGCTTCAGTGCTTTTTTCCCCCAGGAGATGAGCATGCCACCCCATGGGGCCTGGGAAAGCAATCCTTGATGACTGTGAAGCAGTCACACACTTCTGGAGGACTGGTTTTGTGCTGGAGGTAGTGGAGTTGTTTGCTCATCTACTTCTTTCCTATCTTTTCCTCTTCTTTTTCCATTTCCTATTAATCATTCCTTCCAGAACCCTTAAAATTGGGCAGCTTCCCACCAGTGAAGGCTTCCAGCTCTAGACTAGGGCATAAGAGCTGACAAACAACATTATCAAGCAGTTTGGAGCCAGGGTTGAGAAATATGTTGTCCAGCAGGAAGAAGTCAATAGGGAAGCAAAATAAATACAGACACCCAGGCTGGGACTTGGCCAGGACAGTACCTTCGGACTTGCTTCCTTATGCTTTTTTCTCTTTTCTTTTTTTTTTTTTCCTTTTCCTTTTTTTTTTTCCTTTTCCTTTTTTTTTTTCCCCAATAAAATTGCATGTAATGTTTTGTTACCACACGTGGGCAAGGCAACAAGAGCTTGCACCCAGGCAGGGAAACCTTTGGCATCTCAGCATCTCCCCAGCAGGGCGCTGCAGCAGTGCTGGCAGAGCGCACAGTACCACCTACTGCTTAATGGGATCACTGCGTGAAATGGCTTCAGCAGCCCGTCCTTGGAGGCCTCCTGTCCATGCTCTGATCCAGCCCAACACGGCTTAACTTCTGACAGGATCACAGCAGAGGGACGCACATGCCTGCAGGCAAATAATCACACCAGAGGCTGCAACATGACAGTGCCGAGAATTAACCCAACCACCAAGCCTGCTGTGGGTGCAGCTCCCTGTCATCTCACGGCTCCCAGGATTAATGAATTTAGCAGTGCCACGCGATGGGCACGTAAGCGGGATCGTTCATACCCACCTCACATCCGCAACAAGACGGATCAAAGCAACACTCTGTGCTGAGGTGCCTGTGCCCATCTGCCAGCCTACCTGCAACAGCCAGCCTGGAGACCAGCAGCACAACCACCTAGAGGGACCGAGTGTGAACCAGGAGACCCAGGCTACAGCAAAATGGAAGACAGCACATTAAAAATGCAGCACTGATCTTCCCTAGCAGCCTTTGCCACTGATTTACAGAGCCAGCACGATTCATCTACCCAGGCTACCTTCATTTTATTGTTATTAATTGTTACGAGTTTTTTTGGCAGGGATGGGGAAGCTTGTCTGATTAAAAATAGCTTTGGGGACAGCAGCTGGCAGAGTCACAATGAGAGAAGGATCCAGCTCCAGACATTTTTACAAAGAACATGATCTTAGCAAGTAATTGGGTGCAATCAAATGCTGAGATAAATAGTAGCACTTCTCAAGGTGTAACTCAAGGCCCTGATCCTACCAGTCGCTGTTTGCTGGCAAACGTTTAGAAAGGCCAAAGACCTGCTCAAGTCTCTGGGGAATTTCTGGCAGGACCAGTGCCCTACTGCTTTGTAAGGCTGGAGAGAAGAGATTTTTCTACATAGACCAGGACACCTCAGCAGGGTGGGCTTTTGGATGTATAAAATACACCAAAGCGGTATCAAAAAAACATAGTGTTAAGGGCTGAGAGTCTCGTTCCATGAATGCACATGCATCTTCACCTTTTGTGGCCAATGCACACGTGTTTCTGCAGGGCCCTCCTCCACACGCTCCAAACAGCTTCCACAGCTTCCTCACTCCACATTCTGCATTCAAGTTTCCACAACCGAAGAGGAATATCAGCAGCAGGAAAGAGCCAACACTCCAACTGAACACTGAGTGTTGTAAAAGCTGCACTACCCTTTTCTCTTTTACCCCTTTTTGATGTCCGCTGACCATTTTCCTGCAGATCCTTACTCCTCATTTCCAGTTCACGCCAGTACACATCAGACCTCCACCTGAACACAAATCTGAGCTTGTCTCTAGGTCACAGACGTTTTGATTTTCCTCTGCCTGATCCACCAGTGCGATGTTGCAAGGATGGCTCTCAAGCAGTTTCAGCGAGCCAGTGTTTAAAGTTTAAGAGGGCTGTCCTAGTAGGTTTTGGCTAGTGGCGTCCAAGATCCTCGCTACAGGACTGAGCAAGCCAGCTTTCCAGCACCCAAACGCTCACCCCATCAACCAGCTTCACTTCCAGCCAAGCCAGAGAGCAGCAGGACTTCTGGAGAGCTGCCTTCATCGGGTAGCCTTTGAACTTCTCACGGAGGTCTCTGCTGCCGTCGCCGCCCACCAGCTCTCTGAAGCATTTACTTCTTGTGTCTCTTGGGTGCATGAAAATTGTTTTACACAGCCCCACAGATCAGGAGGGCTGGACTACCTTTAATATGTTGCTTTCTAATGTATTTCTGTGCTCACTTCCAGGAAAGTTTTGGCAATCTGTGAAGCTCTTTCTTTGGAAAACATCTCACACTGTGTCATTAGGTGGAAATGGCCTCCGGAACAACTGAAAAACCAAAGCATTTGCCCACATACCCTATTTGCAGCAGGAAAGTGCCTCTATGCTGCTTTTTTTTTTTTTTTCCCTTTCACGCCGGTATGTATGATGAAAACATCTGAAACTGTTAGAGTTTATATAGGCAGATTTGGCAGCCGTCTGAGACTTGGTTGGACCAGGACATACAATTTAGTTTTGGAGTTTGCTTTTTTGCTTCCTGAACATGCACTCTGTAGTCAGACAAAGTTTTAGCAGCTCAGAGAGCAAGCATGGCCGCTGCGGTCAACCTGTGCTGACAACAGGCAGGTGCTCGTTGCTGTAAACCAATGCAGCTACACTGAGATCAATAAACCACAGCAATTTATACTTGCTGAATTTCCGGCCCCGTATTTTGATATTTTTTTTTTTTTTTACTGTTTTCTTTTCTTCCTTTGTGGCTCTAGCACATTTGCTCACGATTGCCTCGATCAAACACAGCACATCATGCCAGGGACAGGCTGAGCCCTGAGTCAGAGCAGAGAGTGCCACCTACTGAAACCTGAATTTTCT